>PVLA01000968.1:0-424339 GCA_004027455.1 Hydrochoerus hydrochaeris | reverse complement strand
TTCCTTCCTTCCTTCCTTCCTTCCTTCCTTCCTTCCTTCCTTCCTTCCTTCCTCCCTTCCTTCCTTTTTCCCTTTCTTCCATCCTTTCTCTTCCTTTCTCTTTCCCTGCTTCTTTCTTTTTTAATTTACCACTAGGCTGAGAATGAGTTGTTTCTGTCTCTGGTACATTTTCTGTGCTTGAGTCTTTGCAGTTAAGACTCTTGAGATTCCTCCTAGAAAATAAGCTTAAACTGGATTAAGCTATAGAAATATTTATCAATATTTTATTATTTGGCATATTAACTATACTTTATTATTTTCCAGCATTCCAGCAGAATGGTGGTAAGCAGGATTTTGAGGACATCCATGTAATGACTAATGTTTTGGGAACTATATAGATAGCTATGAGAGGAGCAATCAGGTGAACAGAAGTAGAACTTGATGTTCTGCACCTTATGGAGATTTCAAGCTCCTGATTTTCCCTCATCCTTGATTACCCCATTCTTTTTTCTTTATTTTTCTTCTACCAACATTTTATAAACATAAAACATATTTCTCACTTTGATAATGTCCCAATTGATCACATAAAAATATCCAACCTTCTAGTGGGTCCCTACTGAATATACATGAACATTCCTTCTTCCCACTCTTGGGGAGCTACAGAGAGAGACACAGTTTTCACCTGGAGAGTTGCAATCTCTCTTCTTTTTCTGTGGAATGAACAGGACACATTGAGAAGGCTACTGAGATCCATAAGCTCTTACCTCTGCCCCCTGGGTCTTCTTTGGGTTGACAATTGTGGAAGAAGATGCAGAGAAAGATATTTTTAAAAAGCAGTATCTAAGAAGCAATATAAAGAGATTTCAAATGATTTCATATTCTTAACAGTAAATGGAACATAGGAAAACATGTTTCATTTGGGATATCAAGTATAGTCTGAAAATTTCCTTCTTTAGGTGTGTTAAAAACTGAAAAAGGATTAAATTTTTTAAAAAAATCTCTTAACAGTTAGGTAAAACATTGTTTTGTGGATTCAAGAAAGAACCAAAAAGAACAATTTAGTCATCATCTGCTGTGTCAACCAACTTGATCAGTATAGTAGGTGTTTTCCATGCTTTAGTTATTCTGTCCTCCATTAGCCAGAAAAGTGATCATTAATTTTTTTATTTGTAGATGAATTAATTGAGTTCTACAGTGAGAAAATCACCCATGGTATCCTGCTGGATTAGTAGTTCTTGTCTAAGTTTTGCAGTTAATTAGCTCTGTTATCTGTTCCAACCGACATAATATTTCTAGATGTCATGTTTCTCCTTTTTAAAATGAGAAAGTTAGACCAGGGCTACAGAATGTTCTGTAATGAAGGCTCTAGATTCTAGTATTCCAAATGTTTACTGTAGATTCTGTGATGCCTTCCAAGAGGGAAAAGTAGAGAGATCTCGGTGTTCCACAGAGAATCTGGCAAAATAGGCTGCCAATGGTCCCCACTGCATGGGAGAACTGGGACCATCTGGAACCCTCTTCGTTAAGCTATGGGGGAGCCACAGAAGAGAGTAGTTTTCTTGATCTGACAGGAAATAATTGAGGCTCATATTAGGATCTTGTGAGATGAGTGAAGAATTTTAAATTACTTTGAAAGGGAAACATGAGTATGATATTTGTGGTCAGCCACTGAAAGAAACTCTTGGTGGATTCTTGCAGGCCTCCGACTCCCTCTCCAACTTTGAAAGGGGGCCACCTGCTTCTCCACTAGAACTCTGATAAAGTCTTTCAGCCTTGCTGGTCTAATCTCTTCCTTATTTTTTAGTCTTTTCGATCCTTCTCCTTAAATCTTCCTTAAAAAAAAAACTCTGGACTCATTAATTTTTTATAGACCCTCCTATAAATCCTGAGATTCTGTTTCTGTTTTTAAGAGCTATAAACTGGGGGATGTGCTCTGAATGTAAAGCCATGGTGAGTTATGCTGCATGAGGTATAGAAGCAACATCATCTGATAGAGGCCGCTCCTGGATCTCCCGGTCCTGGGGTCATGAACAAGCATCACTTTTAGAGCCTGGAATGTTATTCCAAAGAATATTTTCTGAAAACTCTAGAGCTTTGGTTTCTGACATGCTCCACTTATAATCTTCAGGATAAATCCTGAGCTCAGCTTTAGCTTTTTTCTTGCCCAATCATTAATACCTAGTCAAATAGCTCTGTCCCTTGTGTAACTAATCTCTCTCTCTCTCTCTCTCTCTCTCTCTCTCTCTTTCTCTCTCCTTTTTTAAGCTTATGGGAGTATTTTCTTTTAAATTTGAAAGCAATGAAATTATAGAGTAATTCATTTGTGATTTTATTAATTTCTGGGCCGGATTCTTCTTGTCTTTTATAATATACTGGAGTAGCTCAGAAATTTTCAATGTTCAGAAAATTCTATGATCTTAACTGAAAACCACACTCATTGCAAGACTCATAGCAAATTGGATACTGTGTAGATCACTCCATAAAATGTGGAGTTGAATAATGCTTTGTTTATCACCTCAAGAAATTTATATTCTTGTAGATAAATCCATTAAGTTGCTGCTATGAGAAGCACATGGATGTCTTGTGTGGCTGGAGTTCAGAGTTAAGGGGGCTGAGGGTGTTGGAGGAGTGTGGAGGGGAAGTCACTGCTGTTTCCTCTCTCAGAGTGCTGCTGCCTATGGGGATATGATGGTCCATCAGAACTTGGGGATCTGTAAGTGTAACCAGCTTCTTGCTCTTATTACCACAGAGGAGGAATTCATAGTTAGTTATGTGCTGAATCCTTAAAGTTCAGCATGTAATATTTCCATAACTTTGCAAAGATTTTAAAAAGTGAATAGTCTCACTGAACTAAGATTAATTTTTTGTTCACATGTTATTTGATTTCTCTGTGATATTTGGCATGATTAGCATCTGGTTGTCCTGGAACTGTCTTTGTTGTTATCTTGCCCATCTTGTTGATAGGGCCCTGTCCTGTCTTTCCCATCCCTTGTGGGCTGCCTTTCCTCTGTCTGCATTGGAAATTTTTTCTTTTATTCAACCTCAGTTCTGAGAATTTTTAAAGGAGTACAAATGGGCTGGTATAGTTTCTCTCCCTTTATTTAGGTAACCTAACCTATTTTCATACATTTTAATACTATCTTATAATGATGGCTCCTAATTTGCTTACTCTAAATTGAACCTTTCTTTTGTGTTTTAGTCCTACTTATCTAATTGTGTATTTCATATTTTCATTTGGACTTCTCCTAGGTTTCAGAGATGCAATCACCTAAAAGGGAATGTTGGATTCCCCTGCTCCACTCTGACTATTGCTGATCTCAGTATTGGTTCTAATGACCACCTACTCAGTTGCTCAGGTCAGGAGTCTAAGTGCTTACCCACAATTCATTGCCTCCCTGTGCATGTGTCAGAGGTCTTTGTGGAGATCTCTAACAAATGTGCTGAGCCTGATCATTGCTATTGCCTGCATCAATACAGCTTTGGTTGTGGTCACAATGGTCTACACTTGGATCCATGCAATTGCCTCCTGCTGAAACTCAAATTCAAACTCCACATGGCTTCAGTGGTCCTAGCCTGAAAACATCATGGTTCTACTTAACCTTGCAGACATTCTTTAGTGGAACTCTTTCCTTTATATATCCCGTCATCTCAAGTAAAAACAAAACAAAACAAAACAAAACAAAACAAAACAAAACTCTGTGATTCCCTCTCCTCTTTCTTTTATTACCATTTGTCTTTTTTGTTTAAGCTTTTGTGTGTTTTTCCTTGCTTCCTATTCTACAATGTTACTGGGATATTTTCCAGAACAGAGACAGCTTCTTTTATGCATAAAATTCTAGTATTTTTTTTTAAATAAAGAAGTTCTTATTTAATTGAAAATAGAAAAGACAATGAAAAAGACCCTTTAAATAAGAAGACTTTTGGCACTCCAAGATGCTCAGGTTACATGCCACATAGACAGATCAGCCAGAGTTATGCCATGTTTATTATAAGAGGAGTGAGTTACTTTATCTTAACTGGTAGGAGAGTGTCCATGTTGGGTACATTGAATATTCCCAGGCAGATACATTGATGTTTCATGGTATATATTCTTCAATGTGTGGTTGAGAAATTTGATTCAACACAGGAAGTTAAAAGCCACTAGCAAGGTTTTGAGCTTGGATGTGATGCAGCTGATGTGCTTTGGAAATGGTAGGCTGGCTCTAGTGACAGGGATGGGTCAGAATGGGTTGGAATGCAGAAACAAGACGATAGGAAAACCAATTAAGGGGCTAACCAGTAGGTGAAAAGTGCCGAAAGTCTAGCCTACAAATGCAACCTCTGAGTCATTTTCATTTGTTTTAAATATTTAAAAACTGGATCAAATAGCCCGTTTGCATTAATCCATTTCCTTTTTTTTTTGGTATAATATAGGTGTCACCAGCTATTTAATTATTTGCTTTACACTAAATGACCTTGGTCCTGAGTCTTTTCTTCACAACTCTCCTCCTTTCATCTCCTCTAGAGATCACCTGTCTATCAATGTCCTTCTGACTGCAGAGCTCCGAATTGAACCTGTTCTTTACCTGTGGCTGGCCTACAAAGATTCTCTCGGTAATGCTCTCCCAACAAGTCATGTCACATCTCTGTTCACATCACTCGATATGGACTTATCCATATGGAAACAATGTTCTTGATAAATTAGTGATATTTTAAAACTATCTCTAGCAAAGAGGTAAGAATGATTTGCTTTTTGTGTATTTGTCAGGACAATCTATGTTTTTTAAAAGAATGATATCTGACTTTGCTCCTCTTACATATTCTGAAAACCATCCGCCTTCTGTCTTAACATGTTTTCAGTCAAAGTCATTTCAAGTCTGGGGAAAATTAGGAAGATTTACCTTATGCGTAACTGAGTATTTATAGTAAATTCACTCAATAAGTGTTTGCTGAGCACCAGCTACATCCAGGTATTATTCTAGGGACCTGGGAAAACATCAGTAAAAGCAATAGGTATAAAGCCCTGCTCTCCACTCATTGTTTTGAGAGTCACTCTGTGATACCAGGAATCGATGTCTAAGCACTTATTTACATTGCAATAGTGATGTGAAAGTCACTGATTCAAGTGGAAGCTGTTTCAAGGGTGGCAGATTCCTTAACAGAAGATGAAAATTTCCAGGTTTTATCTCTCTACAACTTTGGAATTTTATCTAAATCTTACTGTTACATGGGGGAGGAAGAGGTGTTAGCCTGGCTCAAATACGGAAATTAAATGATAATCTTCCTTACAGTAAACTGGATAATTTCAAAATTAATACACTATGCAGACAACTGTGCCTCAAGTTTGCAGAGGCTGACTGGTAGGCTGTAGGAATCTGACTCTGCCAAGCAGAATAAGAAATAGATACAGCCACATTGCAGACCTATTAAAAATAAATTAGTGGTGTCTAAAAAGCAAATTAAGATGCAGGTAATCTAATTTCAGGCTTTCTGGTGAGTGTTAATGCTAAATTCTTTCCATGTTTGGTGAAGTCATCTATTAATTAAATAGTCACATAAAAATGAACCTGTCCAAGGTCTTTATTTCAAGAAGACAAGTTTCAGTTGATTTGACTCTCAGAAGATGTCTCTGGTTTTGCAGTGAAAGGGAAGCTCTGTTTCTCTCCAGTCTAAACTAGAGCCCATTGTCCTTACACAGCTTTGCCAGATGAGAGCATGTTTATCTCACTTTCCTCCATTTCCATTTTCCTCTATTTTTCCTTCTGGCTCCTGTAACCATTTCTCCCATCCTCCTTCCTGTCATTGTCATATACTCCATGAATGTTCTCAATGAGAGGTTGCAGCTCAGCTCAGGTCTGGGTCTACAACTGATTTTGGGGCAGGAAAGGAATACATGAGTAGAAGGTCATGCGTGAACCAGTAGGAGGGAAGGTGCACTCAGAGAAATGAGGGGGCTGAACAGGACACGTGGTCTCTGGGTGAATCTGTCAGAAGGAAGCCTGGAAGGATTTGAAGTCCTCTTCATGCTCAGTGCTGTGACTTGATTTGCTTTGGGTTTAGTGGCATGTACTTGCTGTGTCTCAGTGGTCCAGGAGATGTGGCATGGGGACTATGTCACTACTTCCACTTTGGTGTTGTTTCCCTGCTTTGTTTCCCAACTTCCATTAATTAATCCCATTTACTCCTTCTCATGCCATGATGTCTTTGCCTCAGACTCAGGCAGTTGTGGACTGAATGCATGAGCACATCGAATCTCTCCTCCTGTAAGTTGTGGGTGTTGGTGATTGTGTCTCAGTGTCAAGAAAGCTAATGCAGATGTGAGACTTCTTGATCTGACAGGTCATAATTATACCTCTGGCTATCTGGTATCATTCTGTTTCTTTGTTATCAATATTTTGGGTAAGAGGTTTTTGAGACAGGTGCTAGATGCATAGGTCAAAACAAAGTTTAGCTTTTCATATCCATTCCTTTTATCCAGTTTCTGACCAGGGGTCAAAGAATAACTCAGCAGGGAGGCACAGAAAGCTGTGTACTGTATGCAGGACCATCTGGAGTTGAAAGAACTCATAGTTTTGCAGCATTGGAATCAATGGAGCAAAGGAGGCCAATCCTGCTGCTGCTGTGTCTCACTGCCCTACTTTGTAGCAGAAATGAGATTGAGCCAGAGGCTGAAATCAAAGCAGATCTTCCCTGCTGGTGACATGTCTTGTTTGAGTCTAGATCGTGCTAATAATTTTAGGAAAAATGGTGAAAAGCAACATGCAGAATTTTTTTTAGTCTTTTAAACCCATTTTGTTTAAAAAAATAAAAACATCATACAATATACCAGAAACGGTAGAAAAGAAAACTTTAATAAAAGGATAGATAATGAGTGAAAAGTCAGTCTTGCCCTATTCTCTGTGTCCTGGTTTGATTTCCACAGAGGAAAAGGGGTTTGCACAGGAGACAGAAAAAGAAATAAATAAGGGAAGCAATATGTCGTCCTGATGAGACATTGAGCATCTGCTGTTCACAGGGTTCAGCGTCAGAGAACGCAATGAAAGTGGTGAGCCATACTGTTCATATTGTCCCAAGGAACAAAGGACTGTCGGGGAGCAGGACAGAGACTGGGCCTGGGAGGGCCCCGATCTCACCGCGGAGCCCACCGCGTTTCTAATCATATTGTGCCGCGGTCGCTGTTTCTGTCAGAATGGGGAAAAGCTGGTCACACCTTTCGACACCTCCATCTGCACTGCTGGCCAGGGGTACAGGCCCTGGGCTTCCCTAGCCTGTGAGTTTGACTGAAAATCATCAGTTTAGCACTTTGTATTTTACACGGCCTAAGTACCAATGATGAACAAAGCAACAGTGATTTTTGGAATAATATATAATAGTCAATAAATAGTATATAATATATATCCTAACCTGTTATGTTCTAGGAACTATATCAATACATATATAGTCCACTGCAGAGTTAGCAGTCTATGTGGTGTGCCTTAAAGGATTTTGTATTTCCTCTCTTCCTAACATATTGTATTTTAATTTTCTATCTCTGTTTCTCTATCTACATACATTTTCTGTTTTATTACCATCTAATATACTTCTGCAGTTGTCCCTTCTCCTATGATCTCTATTTGCTATAATGGGGTTATAAGGAATTCAGCTTTCCTCTCCCTCTCTCCTTCTTCTATGTTTCTCTCTTTCTGTCTCTCTCCCTGAAGATTAACTAATGGTCAACTTGTAACTCTCAGCTGAACTGAGTCAGCATGGTGCTCAGTGCAGAAGGCCCACCTGAGGATTGTTGCCAACAGCATAAAAGGAGAACTGGAGGGGAAGATGGCATTCTGTTGCTGGAGAAGCTTGTTGTGATGGGTTTCCTGATATGAACCCAGCTGTTCTCATCGTTGGAGGAGCTCAGGTGCTCACTGTCACTGAGGATGGCTGCGGTTCACTTTGGGGGAGCCCTGGTCCTTACCTAGAGCATCACTTCCAGGCTCCAGTGCAGACCCCTCAACCTGCTGGCACAGATCCTTCATCCCACTGGCACAGACTTTCTAGCTTCCACCACTGACCTTTGGGCCTTCCTAGTGCAGATCATTGATACAGATTTGCATGAGACATTTTTGTGGGCTCTGGGCCCCTAACTGGTCTCATGCCATGGGATCTAGGCCCCCAGCTAGATTCTTTGGATCTTCAGCATATAGACAGATTTCTCACATTTTTCTTTTTGGATGACTATTATAAAATAACTATACAAATTGCATCCTGTATTAAATCTTTTCCCTTACAAATCTTGATTACAACACTCCTTCTCTCAGTACAGACTTTACTTGGAAAAATGGTTTGTTCCTTGCAATCTCAAGCCATATGTCCAGTTTGTAGATCTCAGGCTGCCTTGCCCACTGTATTTTCCTGGTTTCCTCTGAAGTATGAACCAGTGCAGGTGAACAGTATGAATTAAATAACCTCACAAAACTGCATTGTAAAGACACCACTGTATTATTTTTATGTTTGTACCATCTCTGTGCCTCTCTATATGTACATATATAAAACTAATGCAGCACTTTGTATAACTCTAAGACGTGAAGATGTCTGCCAGGTGATTGGCATGCAATGCAAAAAACTAAAACTTTTCTTACCCTGCAATTTCACAAAGGGCTTCTGCAGCTTTAGAGCGAAAGAGAAATCAAGTTGTAACCACCCTGAATTGTTGTTTATAATGAAGGGATGATGCAAACTCTGTTTTCAGCATTGTAAGGGATCGTGCTTTCTTGGTAATTGGGGTGGTTATGGTAGACAGCACTCCGTCCTTACATCCTGCTCTTGGCTACTTTGACAACTTCATGTATGTTGGCAGCTCTGTTGCTGGGGCTGCCATGTGTCTTCCAGTCTCTATCTGGTGATTCCTATGCATAATTAACCAACCTGAGAAGAACAATGACCTCTCCCTATTGTTTGCCCTGTCCATCTCCTAGGAAACTGCCCTTGGCTAATGACATGTGCTGCCTGGGACACCTGTGCCCTCTAGTTCCCCATGGAAGAGCTAAGAAAGAAGCCTTGGTAGGAGATCATTGGCTGAGAGGAGAGAGGATAGGGTCACAAATTCAACCACAGCATGAAGGCTGCTCCTGAAGCTGCAGATCTTTCTGGCATTTGGCTGTGCTGCTAAATCTCCAGCTTCCTGGTATCCAGCTTCCTCCTGGTGCTACTCTGTGGGTGATTCCCTGACTCCACTGGCTCCCTTAAACTGGGTCCCACCTCTGTAGTAGTCTTTTCATTAAATTTCCTCCATCTATGACTACTGTGAGTAGTCATATCTGTCCTGCAGGAACCCTGGGTAACACAGCCACCATACTCTTTAGGAACTTGGCAAAACTATGGTTTCCCGATGGCAGCAAACTGTAGGACACAGGGAAAGCTTCCAAAATAGGAATAGGACCCGGGTCTGGAAGAATCCCTAGCTAGGACTTCTGAAGACTTCATATCTGGATTTACACACACACACACACACACACACACACACACACACACTTACACACACACACACTGGTGAATCCTGTTGAGATTTAAGCAGTAAGAGAAGACCAACTGACCCGTGTTACCGTAGTTATGATCTTGCCTATGGAGTCAAAGAGACAAGGGTTCAAATCAGTTTTGTTAGTAGATGCTTTCCCTCTTTGTATTAATTTCTTATGAAAATAATTAGAGTAATCTACTGCACTTACTAATGTAGGATTCTTATACAGGAAAATCTCATAGAGCCAGGAATACCTGACACAAACCTTTCCTTGCATTAGTGCTATCTTCACATGTGGGCATGTGTACACACACATACACACAGCGATTTAGTGTTTTATTTTGAATCTGCCTTGGCTTTATCCTTAGCTGGGGGAATTCTTGTATCAGGAAGTAGAGCCTGATGAGGAAGTGTGGTTGTTTTGTAATGTGTCAACTAGGCTAGACTGAACATCTTTCAGAATTCCCTGTCTTGTATGATGATATGGGGATAATGTGCCATAAGAGAGATCGTGAAGAGCCATTCTGTAGTTTGCACAAGCTGTCACTGATCTGTTCACTCCTTTTGTTATGGTTGATATCTAGATGTTCCCTTAAAGCCTGATTAGTTCACATGTGGGGTTTGGGGGAAAGTGATTGGATCATGGGGGTGTAATATTCATCAGTGCATTAGTCTATTTGTGAGTTTATAGTCAAATGTGATGTAGGAAAGTGAAGCCTGGTGGGAGGAGGTGGGTCACTGTGTGTGTGTTGTGTTCTGGGAGACTTTATCTCCTTCCTCCTCCCTTGACCTCTCTCTCTGCTTCCTGCTTGTGTGCCATGAGCTGTTCCTCCACTGTCATGCCACCCTCCACTGGAGTCAGCCGATTATAAACTGAAGCCTCTACAAATTGTGAGACAAAATTATCTGCTCCTCCTGTAAGTTTCAGGTGTTGGGTATTTTGTCCCAGTGATGATGAAGTAACTTAGACACCTCTCATTCATGTGAAGCAGTCACCAAGACTGCAACTGTCCCACCCATCTTTTGGGGTCCTGCTGCATGGTCTCAGACTCAGGCGAGGTGCATTTGTTTAGCTCCCTGGTAAGGATCGTTGACTTCTGTAGTCCGCTATACCACTAAGGTCAGAGACAGCACTGATGAAGGTTTGAGCTCTTTTCTGTACTTTCCAACTCACATTGGTGGCTTTTAGCTTGCTTTTGTCCTTCTCCAACTTATAGGCGTCTGTCCCTCTACTCTGATTTCCTCTACATTTTAGCCTCCATCATTTGACTCAGACCTTAATAGATATGAACACATGAACACATGTGCACACACACATGTTCTAGGTATCTCAACAGGAAACAGAGGGTGGTACCTTAGGTTCATTTGAATTCTACTTCCTGGACAAAACAAGGAAAGGTCTCTTGATGTCTACCTAACTTAAAGGCAGTAATGTCCTTGAGTCTCTGGAGTCCCTGAGCTCTCTTCTCTAGGAGTGTTTTATGGATAAGCATCAGGGGCCACTTTGAGAAGTGAGAAACCCAGTCTGCAGAAACTCAGGATTGACATTTATCAGGAACACATTAACTAGGTGTGTGCGCTTCTTACCATGTACAACATGCTGGCTCTGCTTTTGTATCTTGGATGCCCTCCAGGGGCTGGTGCTGGCCATGAAATGAAATCTCAACAGTGGCAGGAAGGAGGGTTTAGAGGTCCTCAGGGATTAGTAGGCAGTGGGAACCTCACGTTCCACCAGGTTGCAGGTATTACTAGCATGTATATAAGGAACATTCTCTTGGTAAAGTAGGACAGAATCATCTATGGAGATATTTACTTCTTTTTTTCCTTCACTGGATTTTCCTGTTTCCCCATATAAATGAAGGTGAAAATTGCTTCAAAAGATAGATGTCTAGATCAGATTTTATTTTATTATTATTATTATTTTAGTACCAGGGATTGAACTCATGACCTCAAGCTTGCCAGGCAGGCGCTTAAGCCACTGAGCTAAATCCCTGGCCCTAAAATAGATGTCTAAAGGAGGAGTTGGAAGCCAAAAATGGCCTGTAGTTCTACCAGGGTTTTGGCTTCTCAAACCCTACCTTCATGGGAAACTGAACATTTATAGTTAAGGGAAAGAATATAACCAGATTTTTGCTTCCATCTTGAAGCTAAAAGCACTTTCCTTGGTCTAGTACCAAGAGGGGGAAAAATAGCTTTGAAGGTAGAAGTCTCCAGTGGCCTTTAGATTTCTCCTATTTTTTTTTTTTGGTACCAGGAATCGAACTCAGGACCCCACACTTGCCAGGCAGGAGCTGTGCTGCTGAGTTAAAGCCCTAGACTTCTGAATGAATAACAGAGACCGAGAGGGAAAGCAGCCCATGGTAAGCTTTACAGGAAGGTTCTTGGCTGCCCCATGTGTCTTTAGGACAACTCAGACCTTTTGGCTTGAAAAACTCTGTGGACAAAGGGAAAGACCTCTGCTGCCATAACCAAGAACAAAAACCTTGTCCTACCCCTCACCAAACACACACTATGGCTCCACAAAGATCTTTTCAGTCAACATTTTAGAATCATGATAAAAATGTAAGAGCTCACTTTCTGGAAACAGGTGTTGTGTGTCAACCACTTTACCAATGTTAACACATTTAATCCTCATGAAATCATTATGAAAGATATAATTTCTTCACAAATTTTAACTCAGTCATCACAAAAACCCTATAAGCAGGCATTTTACACCAGTTTCACAGGTGAGGAAACTGGAGCCACATAGCTGAAACTCAAACTAGGCAGCTTAGCTCTAAGATGCATTCTTGAGTGGTTGGCATCAAAGAAAGCATTCCCTTTATGTATGTATGACTTTTCAGACATAATTGCCTACCATCTTAGATACTATATTTTCAGTTAATGTATTTTGTCTTGGCAGTTCCACAAAAGGGACAATCAGTACACCTTAGCTAGAGGTGAAAGTAAGAGAACTATACAAAGATCTGCTCATAATCCTTTGGTGGCCTAGCAGGGATCATAAGTGAAGATTTAAGATTCTCCAAGAGACCTGTCTATGGGCTCAATAGTACCATAATCTACTTTAAGTGTCTGGAACATAATAAACCCACAATAAATATCAGCTGCTTTAATGATAATGAGGACGATTATGGTTATTATCACTCCAGAGAAGCCTGCACGGAGCCAATTTGCCAGCACAGAATTGCTGCTTCTTTAAGCCCAGATCTTCCTTTCACAGAAATGGACTCACTGGAGGTCATTGCAGTGGTTATCTCACCTTTGTCATGGATGTGTCCTTTATTCCTTCTCCCTCCTACTGAGGAGGGATGAAATCTAATAATCTAAGTTTGGCATTTGATACACTAACCTTTCAGAAGTATTTGCATTTAAGAGGAGAGGATACTGCTTAATGAGATGAAAACCTATTTGATGATGTGATCACAAGATTTCCTAGATATTTAATGATGCAACAGCAGGAGTCAATAATTGTGCTCTATTAGGTTGACAAGGCTTATTATGGCCTCTTAGGTTCAACCCTGTGGCCAAATTCTTGCTCCACCAATTCTTCTCCTATTTTCCTTGTAGGGAGAATAAGACAGGAGCTGAACTCTGCTTGCATAATTTTCACGCAAGCAGTACTATGAGTACTGAGGAAAGAAACATTTCCTAAAATACCATGGCCTCATAAAGCCTCCTGAGAAGTATCGAGAGAGAGAGAGAGAGAGAGAGAGAGAGAGAGAGAGAGAGAGAGATAGATTATGGTTCTAGGAGTAGGAGATGCTAATGGAGATAAAGTATACAGACATCAAGTATTCCAGGAAACACAGCTGTGTATCAGGGAATAATGCATAATACTCAGCCATGCAAGCTTGTACGCTTAGGGAAATATCATCTTTGGAGAGGAATGCCATGAAAGAATGCATCTTAGTGATGTTAAACTCCCAAGGGACAACCCTCTGGTTAGTAAAGACTGCTGATTTATTTGATCCAATGAGGATAGACAGTGTTAACTCAACCCCATGGCAGCTAGCATAGTATCTTAATCACACATCATGTGCAGTGAAGATTTATGGGCCAGTGACGGTACTAGATAGGGTGTGTGGAGTAGAAAGAGTGCAACTAGAAGGCCAAGATGTTCTGAGTTCTACGAGTAGCATAGCTTCTAATTGGCTGTGTGACTTTAGATCACTTTCTCAGGCTCTCAGTTACCAGATACTCCTCTCTAAAATGAAGAGCTAGGTAATATTTAGGGCCCTTTCTGGCTTGATAGAAATAAATGAGCTTGTTCCATGCTTGAGTATTTTCTAATGAAAGTTGACAGTTGCATTACTGTTTAGAAAATGTCACACTTCCCTTTAGGGTACCCTGACAGTCAATGGCTACTTGTTCACAGTCTCTTTCCATGTCAGCCCTGAGTCTCATCTCACCATAACCCACTATCTATGACACTTATCAATTACTAATGTTCAGAAGAAACCATTTCTATGCTTCTAATATTGCTTCTGTTATAGGTTTCTGGCTAACAGATGATAAATTAATTCCTTTAGATTACTTTATTAACTATATATCTATTCAAACAACAACAGAAATAGGTATAAAATAGCATGCAATTTAGTGGCAAACTTAAGATACTTTTAGAAGATCTGTTCATAGATATTAGGTTTCCTGAGAGTCTGATATTTGTGTTTGTACCATTTTTGGTAGGAGGTGAGGTTTCACTGTGTTGTCTAGGCTAGCCTCAGACTCATGGGTTGAAGTAATCTTCACACTTAGCCTGCTAAGTAGCTGGGTTTGCAGGCATGTGCCACCATGTCAGTGCTTAGCCATTTTATTCCAATAGTTTTGTCTTTGAATCTTATAAATTTAAAATTTATTTTTACATAAAATGGCCTATAATTATATCTCCTCTCATTCCATGTCATCGTCCTCTAGACAAATAGTTCAGTGATACTAATATTTCACATTTAGTATACTCTTCTCTGTTTGTTAGCAGAAAAATATTTTGTTTTAAATTTGATTTGGTGATAAACATAGAGGAATGTCAACATTCAGCTATTTTTTTCTCTTTCAGAAAGAACATGCTCAAATGTCAGCTCTTTGTGGACTTTTCCCAAGTATTTGGCATGTGACAGATATATAAGACATTTGACAATTGTGGGTTTTTTTTATTTAAAGACAAAAAAACAGAAAAAGGACAGAAATATTACAGAATTTCAAGAAAAGAAGATAAGTAGTAAGAAATCACTAGTTGATAAATTACATATTGTTCTTTTGGAAATAGTTTTTCAAGTTATAAAATTAAAATGCACAAAGTGGACACTCAAGCAGTGAGAGTGCAAACAGATCTGTTTAACAATCCAACCAGAATCTAGAAATATGGTTATCAATCCCACACACCTAAACATACATGCAGCTATATCTTTTATAATGCTTGCTATTTCCTCTTTTTTTACAATAGCAATTATATTTTTAAAATTTTATTTAAAGAGTAGAAAAAAAGCAAAACAGAAAAAAGGGTAGCGACAATACAGAATTCTAAAAGAAAGAAAGAAAGAAAAAAAAAAAGGAAAATGAGAAAAAGCCCCACTAAAAAATCAGTAGTTTATAAATTACGTACTGTCATCCTGGATGTAGCTGTTTAAGTTACAGAGGTAAAGGGTACATAGTAATCATTCAAACAGTCAGATTACAAACAGTTCTGCTCAAAGATCCAACAAAGTCATCTATCTTACACACTGAAACATACATGCAGTTATATCCCTTAGAGCATTTTCTTTTCCTCTCTTTTTTACAATAACATTACATATTTTGGTTTTATTACACTTATAGTTCTTATTTACTTTTTATACTAGAGACACAATATGATATTTATAAATATGATTCTTATTTATTTCATAATGAAGATACTCTCAAGTTGTCTCCATTTACCTATGAAGGCCTCAAGATCATCCTTTTTATAGATGAGTAATATTCCATTGTATAAAAATGCCACATCTTTTTCATCCACTCTGCAGTTGATGGGCATCTTGGTTGTTTCCAGGATTTAGCTATCACAAATTTGGCAGCTATGAACATGGGTGCACATATGTTACTGTGATATGAACTTTTCATTTCTTCTGGGAAAATACCCAGGAGGGGAATAGCTGGATTGAATGGGGCTTCCAATCTTAGTTTTCTGAGAATTCTCCATAGTGATTTCCATAATGGTTGCACCAGTCTACATTCCCACCAACAGTGGAGCAGTGTTGCTTTTCCCCCGCAGCCTCTCCAACATTTATTATCAGTTGATTTCTTGATGGCAGCTATTCTTTCCAGAGTGAGGTGCAATCTCAATGCTGTTTTAATTTGCATTTCTTGAATGACCAGTAATGGTGAACATTTCTTCATGTATTTATTTGCCATTTGTATATCTTTCTCTGAGAACTGTGTGTTCATCTCAGATGCCCATTTTTGGAGAGGGTCTTTGAATTTGGGAGGCTTGATGTTTTTCAATTCTTTATACATTCTGAATATAAGTCCTTTGTCTAAGGGGTTGCTGGCTAAAATTCTTTCCCACTCTGTGGGTTTTCTTTTCACTCTGTTGGTGATTTCCTTTGAAGTGCAGAAACTTTTCAATAATGTGAGATCCCATTTGTTGATTCTTTGAAGTGTTTCCCATGCAGTTGGCGTTTGGTTCATGAATTCTCTGCCTACCCCTATGTCTCTAAGACTTCTTCCTACCTTGTCTTCCAGTAGATTTAGTATTTCTGTTTTAATATTTAGGTCTTTGATACATTTAGACTTTAGTTTTGTGCATGGTGATAGGCTTGGATCCAGTTTCAGTCTTCGGAATATAGAGAGACAATTTTTCCAACACCATTTATTAAAGAGACCATCCTTCTTCTTGCAGCTATACCTTTTATAGCACTTCCTATTTCCTCTTTTTTATTTAGCCCCTTTGTCAAATATCAGGTGGCTGAGTGTCTTTGTAGTTGTGCTTGCATCTTCTAATCTGTTCCATTGATCCTCAGGTCTATTTTTTTGCCAGTACCAAGCTGATTTTATCACTGTGGCTTTATAGTACTGTTTCAAGTCAGGAATTGAGATGCCTCCTGCCTTGCTTTTGTTGCCTAGAATTGCCTTTGCTGTTCTAGGTTTCTTCTGTTTCCAGATGAAATTTAGTAGTGTTTTATATAGACCTGTGAGGTATGTCAATGGTGTTTTGACTGGGATTGCATTAAATCTGTATAACAGTTTTGGGAGTAAGGCCATTTTCACAATGTTGGTTCTTTCTAGCCAAGAGCAAGGAATATCCTTCCATTTTCTAATACCCTCTTCAGTCTCTTTTTTCAGCATAGTATAATTTTCAGCATATAGGTCTTTTACATTTTGGTTAGGTTGATTCTTAAATATTTCATTTTTTTACATGTTATTGTAAAGGGTGATATTTCCATAATTTCTTTCTCAGTAGTTTTTTGTTTGTGTACAGGAATGCTATTGATTTTTGAGCATTGACTTTGTATCCAGCTACACTGCTGAACTTGTTTATTACCTCTAGTAGCCTTTTAATGGAGATTTTTGGGTCTTTTATATAGAGTATCATATCATCTGCAAATAGTGATAATTTAACTTCTTCCTTTCCTATCTTTATTCCTTTTATTTCTCTCTCTTGTCTGATTGCCCTGGCTAGTGTTTCCAGAACTATAGTGATAGTGGACATCCTTGTCTTGTTACTGATTTTAAAGTGAAAGCTTTCAGTTTTTGTCCATTGTTTGTCATAGATGGTTTGTCATAGATGGCCTTTATAAGGTTGAGGTAGATGCCGTGTATTCCGACTTTCAAAAGATTTTTACCATGAACATATGTTGGACTTTGTCGAAAGGTTTTTCTGCATCTATTGAGATGACCATGTGGTTTTTGTTTTTGACTCTGTTGATGTGGTGTATTACATTTATTGATTTGCATATGTTAAACCATCCTTGTATTCCTGGAATGAACCCCACTTGGTCATGATGTATAATCTTCTTGATGATTTGCTGCATTCTATTTGCCAGTATTTTGTTGAGAATCTTTGCATCAATGTTCATTAGTGAAATTGGCCTATAGTTCTCTTTTTTGGTTCGATCTTTCTCTGCTTTTGGTATGAGAGTAATACTTGCCTCCAGGAATGATTTAGGGAGGATTGTTTTCTTCTCAATTTTATTGAAGAGTTTAAGAAGTATTGGCATCAATTGTTCTCTAAATTTCTTGTAAAATTTCAGCTGTGAATCCTGGGCTTTTCTTTGTTGGTAAGGTTTTAATACATTTTCAGTCTCAATAGCTGATATTGCGTTGTTCAAAATTGCTATATCTTCTTTTTGAGCTTTGGTAGTTCATATGTTTCTAGAAATCCGTCCATTTCCTCTGCATTTTCCACTCTATGTGAGTAGAGATTTTCAAAGTAGGTATTCATCATCTTTTGAATTTCCATGGGATCTGTAGTAATTTCTCCCTTTTTTGTTCTTATTGCAAGAATTTGGTTTTTTTCTTTCTTTCTCTTGATAAGGTTAGCTAGGTGTTCATCAATTTTGTTATTTTCTCTCAAAAAACCAGCTTTTTGATTCATTAATTCTTTTTTTTGTTTCAATTGCATTGATTTCTGCTCTAATCTTTATAATTTCCTCTCTTCTATGAGCTTTGGGTTTAGCTTGCTCTTCTTTTTCTAGATGCTTGTGATGGAGCATTAGGTTGTTTATTTGTGCTCATTCTGTTTTCTTGATATGGCAGTTTATTGCTATATATTTCCCTCTTAAGACTGCTTTCATTGCATCCCACAGATTACAGTATGTTGTTTCTATATTTTCATTGAATTGTAGGTATTGCTTTATTTCTTATTTAATTTCATCTGTAGCCTACAGGTTGTTCAAAAGGCTATTATTTAATTTTCATGTATTTATGCAGGTTTTACAAATTCTTTTGCCATTAATTTCCAATTTCAGTGCATTATGGTCAGATATTATGCATGTGATGATTTCAATACCTTTGCATTTACTTAAGAATGTTTTATGGGATAATATATGGTCTATTTTGGAGAATGTCCCATGCACAGCTGAGAAGAATGTGTATTCCAATGTGGTTGGGTGGAACACTCTGTAAACATCCACTAAGTCAATTCGCTCACAGGTATGATTCAGTTCTGTTATTTCTTTGCTGACTTTTTGTCTAGTTGATCTATCTCTTTGTGACAATGGGCTGTTAAGATCTCCTGTTATAATTGTGTTCTTGTGTATTTGGTTTTTCATGTCCATTAGTATCTGTCTTATATAGTTGGGTGCTCCTGTATTTGTTGCATATATATTTATAATTGTTAGTTCTAACTCTTGAATTTTTCCACTAATAAGTATGTAGTGATCTTCTCTATCTCTTTTAATCATTTTAGGTTTAAAGTTCACATTGTCTGCTACCCTTGCTTTTTTCTGGGTTCCTGTTGCATGGAATACTGTTTTTCATCCTTTGACTTTTAATCTATGAGTTTCTTTTTGGGTCAGATGTGTTTCTTGTATACAGCATATTGTGGGATTCTGTTTCTTGATCCATTCTGTCAATGTATTTCTTTCTATAGGTGAAGTGAGGCCATTTATATTTATGGATATCACTGATATGTACTGGCTCAGCTTTGCCATGTTATGTTCCAGTTGTTTGTTTTCTGCGTTTCCCCTTATTTAATTGCTTATCTTACCTGGTGGTTTCTTTCTGTTGTTTTGGGGATCGTGGTCATTTTCATCTCTGTCTAGTATATCTTTCAGTGCTCTTTCTAGGGTTGGTTTGGTGGACATGAATTTCTTCAGTTGTTCTTTGTCATGTAAGTATCTTATTTGTCCATTAAATTTGAATGAAAGTTTTTCTGGGTATACCAGTCTGGGGTGAAGGTTTTTTTTTTTTTTTTTTTTTTTTTTCCAGGGCTTGAAATACCTCATTCTAAGCTCATCTTGACTTGGGGGTTTGTGCTAAAAAGTCTGCCGTGATTCTAATGGGCTTTCCTTGATAGGTGAGTTGTTTCTTTTCTCTGACAGTTTTGGTATTCTGTTTTTATCCTGTATGTCTGAGATCTTAATTATTATGTGTCTGGGTGTGGATTTACATTCATTGTTACTGTTTGGTGTACTATATGCCTCACTTATCTGCATATCAGGTTCTTTCCCCATGTTTGGGAAATTTTCTGTTATTATTTCTGTAAGTACTTTACATATGTCATTTGCCTGGACTCCTGTATCTTCACTAATGCCCATTATTCTTATATTGTTGCTCTTGGCATCATCATGAAGCTTCTGGATTGTCATTTCATGCTGCTTTGTTATTTTTAAAAGTTCTATCCTTTTCTGATCACTAATTGTGATTCTGTCATCAAGGTCCAAAATCATATCCTCAGCTTCCTTTAGGCAGTTTTGCACGCTTTCAATAGAATTTTTTGTTTCTTGGATGTCTCTTTGAGTTTGTTTCATGAATTCTGCTTATTTTCTATATTGTTCATTTAAAGTTTCAATCATTTTCCCATGCTCATGTACTTTTTTCTCTAGTTCTTTTCAGCTGCATTCAGCAACTTTTTTACTAAAGTTGTTATTTCTATCTTTACATGGGAGAGTACTTCTAATTTTATTTCCTCTATAGCCTGATGCCATTGTTTTTTATTTCACTGGCTATCTTTTCAGAGATTCCTGGTGTGTTACTTTTGGGGTCCTCTATTTCAATGTCTCCTATACTTGCTTCTGGTGAACTATATGTTTGAGACTGCATTTTGCTTTTTTATTTTGTCATTTTCACTCTGCCTGATGTTTTCTATGTGTAGGAGGGTATCACACACACTCTTTTCAGACTCACCAAAGTATTACAGTTAGTTGGAGGGGGTTTTACTAATTACCCTATTTATCCACTGTACACTTCTATTTTAGGGGCATACTCACCACACTGATACAGTTAATCCACTGTAGTCCAAGGTTTGCTACCTGGGAGCAAAGTTCCAAAGTTTTTCACACTAACTGGTGCCTGCTGAGGCATTCTGATGTTCTGCTGGGCACAGGCCCAGCAGAAGCAGTCCAGGGCAGTTTTCAGTCTGGGGCAGGCTTCTGAGATGTTCCAGGTGGCAGGGTGGGCCCTCAGGGGAGGTTTCAGGCAGCTTACCTCTGATGTAGGCTTCCTCTAAGTTCTGGGTGGCAGGGTGGGTCCTTGGGGGAAATTTCAGGCAGCCTATGCCTGAGGAGGGCTTCCTTGATACTCCTGGTGGCAGGGCAGGCCCTCGGGGCAGGTTCCAGGCAGCCTATGCCTGAGGCGGGCTTCCTTGATGTTTCTGGTGGCAGGGCGGGCCCATGGTGTAGCCAATTGTGGCTTTTTAACAGCTCATCTTAGAGGTGATAAATAAAACTAGTCGATATGAAATTCACCACTTTGATGTGCATTTGTGAGTTAATTGGAGACATCAAATGCAGGATGCCACAGTTCTTTAGTGTTTGAAAAGACCCTGCACTTGGGTGTCCATGACAAAGAGAATGAATGTCAATGATATTTTAAAAAATCACATATGGCCCATCTTTCTGCCCTGTGTAGAAAATCAGCAAAGTGAGTCTCAAAAGTCATGAAAAGTAGCATAGGCTCACAAGCCAAGACCAAGGCTAAGTTAAGGCTTGGACAACTATGAGAGAAGAGAAAATTAGGGGTGTGTTGTGTCTAGGAAGGTGGTTTGCAGTTCAACAGGGGTTTTTTGGTAGATACACTTCTTAGGTGTAATGATGATAAAACTTTCTGCACTTGTTCCTGCCAGCTTGTTGGCATGCAAAGCCTTGGTTGACCTTCACAGTGGTCCAGCTAAAAGCCAAAGAATAAGAGGTATGGAAATGATGAGTAGCTTCCACTGGCCTTGCTCAGTGGACTCCTGAAGAAACAGATGTGGAGCTCCAACTTCATATTCCCCCATCCTGCACCCCATGCTTTGGCAACTCTAAAAGGCTCTGCAAGGTCAAAAGGCCTGGAGCCAGTTCATTGCTGGCTGAACGATCATACCAGAGCTTATGGGGAGATGAAATGAGATGATCACATGCTTAGAAAAAAAATGCCATTACAACCAGTGTCAGTTTGATATGTTTGGGATCTAGAAGTATCAGTCATAGGTGATCCATTAACCTCATCCTTTCCATCATGACAGGACATCCTTCTGTATTCTCTTCTCAGAAAATGGTGCAGACTAAAATCTGGGAGTCATGTTAGATTCCTTAGTCCCCCTCGCCCATGATCTGTAATTGCCTAGACCAATGTAACTACCCAGTTATTAGCCTTCACTTCTCTCCTCCCTGACTCTTTCTCCCTTGTTCTATATTTATCCAGTCACTTCCATCTTAATTCTAAGGACTATTGTAGCTACAATGGTGATTTTAATGTGAACCTAATCATATTCTTGTCTAAGACCAGCTTTTTATTGGTCAACAAAGTCAAAATTCCTTAACCTTCTCCCTCTTTGCTCACCTATTTCTCCTCTCTTTTCTCTCATAACTCCAAAGTCTTGCTGTAAGAAATAGCTGTTGTTGCTAATGGGCATCTAGGCTGCTTTCAAGATTGGCTGTCAAAAATTCTGCTGCTATAAACATGGGATTTGATGTTTTAACCCTTTGGGGGAAGATACCTAGACAGGGAATACCTGGGTCAAATACCTGGGTCAAATGGAACCTTTAGTCCTCATTATTTTTAAAGAAAGAAAGGAAGAAAAAACAAAGTAGAAAAAGGATAGAATAATACAGAATTCAAAAAAGTAACACTAAGAAATCACTAGTAGATATATTAAATATTGTCATCTTAGAAATAGTTGTTCAAGTTACAAAATCAAAGCATAAGAAGTGGATAGACACTCAAACATTGACAGTGCAAACCATTCTGTTCAGTGATCCAATGAAAACTTAGTCATACAGTCATCTTACACACTTATACATAGTTCCTTCCTTTTCATTTTTTACGGCATCTATTATACATTTTGAATCTTATTACTCTTTCGGTTTTTATTATTTTTTACACTAGAGAGACAATGCTATATTTACTAATGTGAGTCTTGAAGGAATTGCCACACTGATTTCCACAGTGGTTGCACCTCTCTACACTCCCTTTAATGGTGGAGAAGTGTTCCTTTTCCCACAGCCTGGCCAGTATTTGTTATTGGTTGGTTTCTTGATGACAGCCATTCTTTCCAGAGTGAGATGGAATCTATGTTATTTTAACTTGTATTTCTGGAATGACCAGTAATTTTTTTCATTTTTATTAGTACATTTAAAATGTACACAGTAACATTCATCTTAGGAAATTTGTACCTGTACATGATGTATCTTGCTTCTTGTTTTTTCATTTTTTTGCATTCCTTTTCCCTCTCTTCAATCCCTCTTCCCCTCTTTATTTACAAAAGCTTTATTTTCATTTTTCCATTCTGTTCTTATTTGTTCCTCCCTTTTCCCCTCCTCTCTCTTGTTCCCCTTCTCATCTGAACATTTTTGAACAATTTTCCCACATATTTACTTGCTGTTTGTACTTCTTTGTCTGAGAAGTGCCTACTGATTTCAGATGCCCATTTTGGAACTGGCTCTTTAAATTTTGGGGAAGGGGTCTGATTTTTTTTTTTTTTTAGTTCTTGGTATATTCTAATTCTTTATCTGAACAATAGCTGGTAACTTTCCCCCTATATCATGGAGTAATATTCTGCCATAAAGAATGGTAAACAAGATAGATTGAGGCAAATGGATGGATCTTGAGACTGTACTTGAAGTAAAGTAAATCAAAAATATATGCTTAAATACTGCATTGTTTCTCTTGCATGAGAAACAAAAAGCATGAATAAGGACCAAGTGGATGATAGATATTGGGAATTTGGAAGAAAATGTTCAAATGGGAAGGGGAATAGGGAGGAAGAAGGGAAAGGGAGGGAAGGGGAAAAAAGGGAATGGAAGGAAAAAATGGAAACAAAACTTTTGTAAATGGGGAGGGGAAGAAGGGTTGAAGGATGAGGAGAGGGATGGGGAAAAATTAAGATTCATCACATACAGGTACAAATTTCCTATGACAAATGTGACCAATATGTATGCCAAATATGTAAAATATGTAAAAGTAAAGTTTAACAAGGAAATAGCAATAGTTCCTATAAGGCATAACAATCTCACTTTTAACTTTCTATTGTGGAACCTTCTCTCACTGCTGTTGACAAGCTCCCATCTATGCATCTTTCAGAGTCCAGTGTATCCATTTGGGACATTTTCTCCAGTCATCTAATGTGGTCTTAGGGCTCCCTCATTTGTGCTCCTTCATTGAACTGTAACAGAGCACTCATTACATTTTATTTTTTAAAGCTTTTTCATTTAAGTAAAATATCTATGCAAAAAAGTATACAACTCAAAGCTCTGCCTTTTATCCTGAAGGGAATTTACCATGGAACCGCTACTCAGGCCAAGAGACTGAACATAACTAGCTCACAGAAGCCCTCTCGTTGCTTCCTTTCAACCAGTACAATTGTTTCTTTTTGAGGCAATCTCATCTTTTAAAGCTATGTTAGTTTTGCCTGTTTTGCAACTTCATTTAAGTTGATGGATGCAGTAAATACAATTTTATGTCTGCTTTTTAAATTTAATTAAATGCCTGTGAAATTTTTCTGTGTTATGTATAGCTACGGTTCTTTTATGTTAATTGCAGTCCATTGTAAAAAGAGAGCACTACTTACACATCATTCTACTATTGATAGGTATTTGTGTTGTTTTCTGTTTTTTATGTTGTCAAAGGATAGCTCTAGGAATATTTTCATTCCTTCATTTTGGTGGAAATAAACATTCATTTCTCCTTGGTATCTATTTAAGAATCATACAGTAGGCAAACATTTAGCTCTAATAGATACTGCCAAAAATCTTTTGAACTAGCCTTATCAATTTTCTCTCTTACACTATTTGTAGATTTAAATCGTTTCCATCCTCATGAATAGCAGGCATTAACAATGGTTAACCATTCTAGGATTTGTTTAGTGGTGTCTCATTGCAGTAATAATTTCCTTTTTATATTTTGCAGATGTTTAATATTCATATAAGTGTTTTCTCTTATGAATGTCAAATGCAGTTTCTTTCTAATTTATTTTTTGGAATATATTTCTTGCTTTTGATGATTTGCAATAATAATCAGTAAAGTATACATAATGGATATATTTTTCATATCCCTGGATTACTTTATTTTTTTTTTTTAAATGAAAGTTGCTTTGCTTTTCCTAAAGTGCAAGTGGTCACAATGTTCCCATCCTGAGGGAAGAATGCCAGCTCTGCCAGTTCTCATCTGTCCTCTGATTTTCTTCCTTCTTATTTTTTTACTTGGGTTTTTGGCAAACAAATGTTCTTTTATTTCACATTATCCTATTTATTAGGTTAATAGGTGCTCTATGCTCATTATTTATTTATTTTGTGTTGTTAAAGAAGCATTTTTCTACCTTGAAATAAAAAAGATAGTTTTGGATATTTTATTATGTAGGTTTTCTTGCTTTCCTTTTCAAATTTGGGTCACTGATGTATCTGGAATTTTAACATATGCTATCTCACTATATTTTAGCCCCTTAGTTGTGTTTTCTCAACAAGGCTTGGAAGAGTTAGGAGGAAAATAGTGTCACTTATATTTTCCTAATATCTTATAGGGAAACTAACAGTGTGATGATTAGTTTTCTTCCAGATTTAAACAATAGAAAATTTTCTTACTTTCAGTTAAGTTTCTCTTTTGGCAAAAAAAAAAACAAAAAAAACAAAGCAAAAAACAAAACAAAACAGAAAAACCTGTTTTAAAAGCGTTGAAAGTTACATCCTGGGTTGTGGAAGAAAACCTACCCAGCACTCACCCTTTTGTTACTGGGTTCCTGCTCTAGGTTTGACTGTCTTTTCTGTTGTATTGGGGTGCTTTCATTTCTCTGGTGGTTGATGCCATTCCCAAGTTCACTGCTAGTGAATTTGCAGAGGGGGTGAAACTGCAGTACTTCTTTACATTATTAATTTCATGTTTATTTTCCAGAAGTTATTCATTTAACCTTTTTCCTTTTCATTATATTTTTAAAAAATTAGGTAATGGATTCTTACTGCTTGAAAAATATGTATATAAAAATTGAGAAGACTGTTTTATTTCTGTCCACTTCTCTCTGCTGACCTTAGTGCCTTTCAGTTTTACAACTTCTGTAGATTTCATGTATTAGTCACCTCCCCATCACTGGAACAAAATGCCTAACAGAGACAACTTAAAAAAGAAAAGATTTGTTTTCACTCATGGTTTTAGTCCATGGTCAGTTGGCTTCATGATTTAGGCCTGTAGCAAGGCACAAATATCACGGCAAATGGGCATGGCAGAAGAAAATATTAACTTCATGGCAGACAGGAAGCGGAAAGAGGATGAGAGAGAGGCTGAGAAAAGATATGCCCTTCAAAGCAGGCCTGAGGGACTTAATTTCTGTGATGAAGCCCTGCGTCCTTCTAGTTCCTTGAAATTCGATCAGTTCTCTAAGTGTCTCTAAATGCATTCAAGTTGACAATGAAGACTGACCGTCACACTTATGTACTCTTCCTCTATAGACAAAGGGAAGCTGCATAGTGAACAAGGGCAAATGACCAGAGAGTGTATATGCATCTGTAAAAAGCATTTAATGGAAAGAAAGTCAGACATAATAATTTAGCAGTCAGTAAGTATGTGGTCTTCATTACCCACCTCCCACTGCATGGCAAACAGGGATCTAGAGTCATTCTTAGTCCATTTTGTGCTGCTGTCACAGAACACTATTCACTTAGTAATTTAAAAGGAGAAGAAATTGGCTCACAGTTCTGGAGGCTGAAATCCAATATCAAGGTGCTAGCACCTTGGGAGGAACTTCATGACATGTCATCTCATGAAACAGGGTTAGAGAGAGGCCAAAAGAGCAGGGAAGAGTGCTAATCTCAACCTTTCATCAGAGACCCACTTTTATAACTAAGCTACTGCCACAATATCAGCAGTAATACATTTAGTCACTTCTGAAATGTCACATCACTCTATCCTGTTGCATTAAGGATGAAGTTGCCAACACATGAACATTCAGGGATGCATTCAAAGGACACCAAAAAGCCAGTTGTCAGGTTTAGGGAGCCAGTACCAGCCTGTGGTTGGGGGATTATATGACTTGCCTTCCCCAGCATAATCACAGAGCTGGTGTCTGAAGCTCTGAGTGAGGTAGTCATCCATAGTTTTACTCACAGACTTACACATTCTCTAGGATTAACTTCCTGAAGCTGACAGTTTTTACAGATCCTTGTAGGAATCCATTGTGTTTTCTGAGAGGCTGGTCCACAGAGAATCAGTAAAGTCACATTTCACTTTTTGGCCGACCCCTTGTCCTGAGGGTGGATGCTTTGTGTCATTACTCACTTAGTCAGGGATCCATATCATTTTAATCTGTAGGACAGTGAGTGAGTCTCTAGTATTGCTCTGAGAGACACTGGAGGAAGGTTGTGACATGCTCATTCCTAGAGCCACAGTAGGAAAGACATCATTAACATCTGGCCTCCTCTCCTCAACACAGAAGCCCAGTTCTAGTCAAGAGGGTAAGATCCAGGTTTCTAAGGGCTCTAGACAATTCTCTATATAAACAGGACATTAACTATCCCAACTCTCCACTGGCATTGATACAGATATAAATGTTATGTTAGTCTAGGCTGAGATGCTCCTCCCCTGGTGATTTACACTTTCTTGTTGCCAAGGAATAATATCTGACACCTGCAACCTAAAGGAGGAAAGCTTTATGTTGGCTCATATTTCAGTCCTTTGTAAACAACTCCAAGGAAGACATAGTGTGAGCAGAGAGGGATGGAGGAGGAAAGCTGCTCTTGTAATGGCACCCAGGAGATAGAGTGAAGGCAGGGGTCAGGGAGTGAGGTGAGCTCTTCCAGGCCACCCCCCCCCAGTGACCTGTCTTCTCCACACAGACCTCACCTCCTAACACCAAACCAACTACACCATCCCATAATCCAATCATATTCCCAAAGCCCTGTCTATGATAGCATGAAGTTTTGGGGGGATATCTAAATATAAATAATAACACCTACCCAGAACACACTTAAGTACTGTTTTAGCATTTTGTAAGAGAACTGTAGAATTTAGAGTAATCTGCTGGATCTTTGGGGTATGGGGAATTTTGTTGGTTACTTGGCCTAGCAGCTTGACAGACTCCATATTTCTATCAGAAGTGTAATTACCCCCTACCTAAGAATTAGGTAACAACCAGGTCTGTAGTCTTCCATTGCCTGTTGGAGCAATTGTGCTCAGATTTCCTTCAAGAAAGAACCTGTTGGAAGCCATGCAAATAGTTAATGTGACCCAGCTGTAGCACTGTCAAGCTCTGCTGCAACATCTGAGGAATGGCCACAATGTTCTCAGGCTGCTCCCAGCCAGCACCTGAGCGTAATAGAAATAATACCCCCTGGGCTTTTCTTCTCTGTGTGTGATTCCACGGTGTTCAGTTTTTCCATTACAGTCATCCACTAAGGTGGCTAAGACTTTGTTAGAGCTGAACTTCTCCCTGAGATTTTTCCCACCTCCTCCTCTATTTATTCCACTCCTCTGTTCATGGATTTCAGACCTGCAACATAGTCTGAAGGCTTTCCCTCACAACTTTATCATTCACAGATTTCTTCCTCAATAAATCTCTTTTTAACTTTATTTTTTATTAGTACCTTTTTGTAATACATATTTATCACATTTATCAGAAGAAATTTATACCTGTACTTATATCTTAATTTTTGTTTTCCTCCTTTCCCTTCTTTACAAAACTTCAGTGTCTTATACTTCTAACTTCATCTTGGTGTCTGCTCCTTTGAAGAAGAGAATTTTAAACATAGTCCAGGAAGACTATTTTCTCACACTTGGGTCAGAATGGACAGGCAAAATCTTGGAAGAGGTTCTAGGAAAGTGTGGAATGGCTAGATGCTCACCTATATTTTTGCACCCAGAATGCATTTTGTTGAGATAGTAATGAGAACGCTGTTGATTCCTGTAGGAAGAACAGTACAGGAGATACACATTTTTCAGCCTGCAAAGTGACATACATAGTCATAGTGGTTCACCAGTTAATAGCCCTTCTCCTTACTGATGGACATAAGTAGTATTTGATTTGACCAAAATCAGTATCTTCAGCTCAAAAGTTAAGATTGTGTGACTCAGGCCAGCAGAATTGATCTTAGCCCCTTCTACTAGCCAGGGTAACTTGTTATTTTAGTACCAGGGTAAGATTCCACTGGAATAGCTTGCTTGACCTTGAGACCTAAGGTTTCTATAAGATCATTAGATTCATTGGCAAGAAATGGGTGGTATAACAATAAAATATGTAACAACACTGGAAATTCCAGAAGCAGTATTTAAGAAAATATGGGGATGAATATCACCTCTACCCTATATTCAGGACAGATATAATAACATCATAGATTAGGGCCTCTCAACTGTGAAATGCAACTAAGATTGCATGGTTGCCTGGGTGACAGTCGTGTGGAAACAATCCAGGAGCAGGACAAGTGGTAGATAACAACCTCTCTTGTGACTTCTGCTACTTGAGGTTTCAAAATCATAAGGGCTAGATAAGGGCTTCTTCCAGGTTAGTGAGTTCTTCTATTTTACAAGCAGAAGATAATGCAACCATTATTATTTTTAGGTTATATAGAACCTTTTTCATTAAACAACATGTCCACATCATTTGGATAAACAATTCTGTGTTCTCTCCATCACTGTAGCAATTTCCTTTTTACTTTAAAATGAAAAAACAATAAAAATTATGATATAGAATTTCAAAAAAATAATAGATTATCAGTGGTTAATATATTGTGTATTGTTATCTTCAAAGTAGTTTGCTCAGATTACAAGATTTAGGCATTAAACAATGATCAAACAATGAAAGCACAAACCATTCTTTTTAATGAGCTAACAGAGATTAGTAATATAATTATATATCACATATATATATATATTTTTTTTCCCTTCTTTCTTTTCTCCTTTCCCCTGTGACAATGGCTGTTTTTGTCCTTTTCCATTCTTACTGTTCAATTTTCACTTGAGAAATCAGATGTGTGTAAGCAGTAAATTTTAGCTTATTCAAATATATAAAAAATTTTTGACATTAGAAAGGCTTAAAAATATACTTGTATTATTCAATTTAATTTTTTAGAAATGGTTGACTGATAAAATACTCTGAGACCAATAATCATTGTGAGTGCAAGTGAATCAATAAGGCTTTGATACGTGTAAGGGTGAGACATGATGTTCAGATGTCAATATTTGATGTCTGTGTGAAATATTAGAGTCTTACTGTTACAAAAGGAATTTATGTACCATTTTGACAGCTGAAATCAGACTGCTTTATTTTTTCATTGACAGCTGAACCCAGGGTTTTTGCACTTAATTGTATCCTCAACTATTTAATCTATTCTTGAATTTGGGGAAAAGGTCTCAATAAGTTTCCCAGCTGTGCTTGAACTTGCAATCCTGCAGGGTCAGCCTGCTAGAGTGCTGGGATTATAGGTATGTGTCACCACAACCAGCCATACTTTCAGAGAGTGTTGCTTGCAAAAATGCCTTGAAGAACTTCTTGAGATTGGAGGAAAGACCCCGAAACCCAAGGCCAGGAATATTCAGGTAAACAAAGGAGAAGACCAAATTGTTCTGAATGACATAAAGAGTGGACTCTGGGCTCACTTTGCTCAGGATGGCTGATGACAGGTGGAGTCAAGTGAGGGCCGGGAGCTTGATGTGGATTCAGAAGAACCATGATCCGTTCATGAATAACACTGTTTGCAGGATAACGAAGGCTTTCTAGGAATGGGAATTGTTTACTTTGAAGATTTCCTTTACCATGTGTCTGCATGAACACTCCCTCCAACTGCCCGTATTCCTCAGTGAAATTTGCCTGATACCAGAGGGCTCTTTTACTGGGCAAAGATGGTATGTGTGGGGCAGCCTGAAGATTCATAGCTGAGAAACAGAGAATCAGATCAAGAGGTGCTGCAAGAACACAAAAATTTGGGAAAATCTCAGAAGTCTTAAGGAGGGCTCTGGAATTTATAGAATGTGTGTGGAGTGGTAGAGTGGTGGAGCCACTTAAAGAACATTAACTAAATCTCAAGATTTTGAGTCCTTAACTAATATTAGGGTTTCACCTATTCATTGATTCACTATAAATATTTGGAAGGCTTACCACATACCACAGTACTCTTGCAGGTCCTGGAGATATACTAATGAACGCACTATAGTCCCTGTTTAGAATTTACATTCTAGTTCTGAAGATATTAAGTAAAACACCAAAAACCCATGCAATCTGATGTCCATTATTCTATAAAAGAACAAACCTAGAGAAGTAGGTAGTCTTAGAAGAGGCATTTCCACAGAGGCTGGTCAGAAAAAGTTCCTCAGAGGAAAGGATATCTGAGCAAATATGAAGATAAATCTGTGGAAGAGAAAGCTAGGGAAGTGTCTAGAAGGAACAGCAAGAATAAAACAGAAGCGTGCACTAAGGAATAGCAAGAAGGTCACAGTGTGTATTAGTCAGCTTTCTCACTGGTGTACAAAATAACTGACACCCACAAGTTAAAGAAGAGGTTTATTTGGCTTACAGTTTCAGATGAATTAGTCCTTAGTTAGCTGGCTTGAAGAAGGATCAAGGTAGAAACTGCTTAGTTCATGGTGATTGGGAAGCAGAAGAGAGTAAGAGAGTCAGAGAAGAAGGAATGAGGGGCCATGCACACTATTCATTGTCGTGCTCCATTAATCACCTAGAAACACTAAGAAATGTATTTTACTAGTCCCCTATGCAGTTCTCAAGCCCTTCAAGTTGCTCATTAAGCTGAAGTGTCACAGAATGTCTATAGTACACTGCGAGGACAAGATTTAAAAAATGAAGGATAACTGTACTTCTTCAGATGACATATACTAAACAATGAGAGTCACTGGGTTGGGAGTGTTGGCTTTGAGACATATGTAAATCAGCTAAAAACAAGTTAATTTGCACCACTTTAATTTGAAAATTATGAATTTTGATGATGATTATTGTGGGTGTGAGTATATAAGAACACAAGTTCCTTTTAATGTGTGTATGGTACTGGTACTATTCTAAGTGGTTGAAAATTTTATAAGTAACCCTATCATTCAGTGTTTGTGATATGAATTATAAAATGTCCTCAAAATATCACAAAAAGATTGGCTTATTTTCTGCCAATTCTTTGGTTATTACACAGTTTATATAAAAAATTTAATATAGCAGATAGAAATGATTGTAATAATCAGGAATCCTTATAAGGATATGTGGTATTATTCAAAAGTAATTTTAATTTGTAGATTCTCTTAAAAATCTGAGTTTTGTTTCCTTCTATCTCTCAATCTTTGAAGAATTAACTTAACTGAGGCTTAATTTCAATATCAGTAGTAAAATACCCTCCAAACAGCACTGTTGTAAGGACCTGAGGGTAAGTACTCAGTGTCTACATAGGAAAGAATGCAGTTACATTTATTCAAGTATGCCTACCTTCATTTATATTGATATAAAATATTTTATTACAGATGTTTCCAATTTGAAGATTAATAATATATTGATTATACCTTGAATGTTCACTATTTCTTTAAAATAATGGACCTCCAACCTAACAATTTTGACTCAATGGTCAGGGAGAGTTTGAGTTTGACAGTTTTTGTGGTCATGAGTTGGAGATATTACTCACAAAAGTATGACCAATCATCTTTTAATACATAGGACAATCCTCCTCCCACTTCAATGACTGTACATCCAAAGTGTTAATAATGCCAATTGAGAAGACTTGTTCTAAAACATGATTGAATCATACAAAAACATTCTCAGTTACAACTATATTCTTAATTATTTGGTTTAATCATTTGAATATGGTGAATCATAACTAGAGCCACTCTGTTGTCTAGGAAGAAATTAACAGTGTGTGAAGTATTAGATTACTATTCAGAAATACTCTCCTTACCTCCTACTGTGGGCAGTTTTGGCTACATAATTCATACTGGTCTCATTTATGGACCTGTTTTGCCAATGGGATATTAGTTTATCTTATGTAAGTAAAAACTTTAAGCAGGCTTGTAGGGTTTGGCTTGCCTTTTTCTCCTACTTACCATTAGTATCTTTATGCATCCTTTGGTCCATGGATACACAAGATAATTGGATCATAGTCAAACCAAGTCAAGCCAATTCCAGCTGATGGGTAGCTAAAGAGGAACTACCTGGCTGAGTCCAATCAAGATCAGCTTAGATGGAGACCTGCCAACTTGTGAAAATGAGAATAATTTTTGTAAGGCATTCAGTTTTGAGATGGTTAATTATACAGTATTTTTTTGTAGGTACTGCATTGAAAAGTCATCATTTTCTGTCTACTGCAAATATAGTGTATCTAAACTGGTAAAAAATCAGCAGTTCAAATATAAGGCAAAAGTAATGTAATAAAATGGGAACACTTAAAATTAACAACTGTCTCATTAAGATCCTGGAATGGGATTTTGCTACCATAAACTCAGAGATGTGCTTGACATTTGCTGCTTGTTTATTTCAACATTATCATACCTTGAATGCAAATTCCTCTAAGGTAGGTAAGAAAAAATAATTTTACCTGTGATCATACTTTTTAGTCAATTGACCAATGTTGGTTTATGTATTTTCATTGGAGGGGGCAAAACAGACTTTCATTACATCCTCGAAAATGTTGGAGGATTTCTTCACCTCTCTCATCAAACAAACAGATCAAAGCAAATAAAAACAAAACAACAAAAATTCCCCTAGAAATCCTTAATCCTTGGATCTGGATACTATAAAGTTGGGTCTCAGGTGGCATTTTCTGGAACACTGCTCCTCAGTTCTCTGAGATTCTTCTACCCAACATACCCTGCTCTCTTTTTCTCTCTATTCTAAGTACTTACCAATGTAGTGTTTACTGACAGTTTAATAGGCAGAAGAAATTTGGGGCAATATCTGTGACATGGGAACCATCTGTTGTGGCATACATGTTGCTTAGTCACTCAGTGTTTGGCAGTGTCATAGTTTTGATTTAAAACTTTATATGACATAGGCATTGCACTCTTAGTAACTAGTTTAAGGATAACAAACAATATGCAATGCATTAACCATTTTTTTTATTGTCCTATCAGCTTCTTTTGAAATTTTGTTTTATGTTTTCTCTTTAAAATTCAATAAAAAATAAAACTTTATTGAGTGGAAGGTAGGAATTTTGATGATTTAGCATTTGCATGTACATACACAGGACATAGCATTTGTATGTGCACTTAGGGTGAGTGAAAGACCCAAATAAAGTAGTGAGTCAGAAGCTTCCAGGTTTGGAAGACAGACCAGAGAGTGGGAAGCCTGCAGGATGGTCTTGCACAGATGGCAGAACGTCTGAGTCATGAGCCAAGTACATTCTCCCGACAGCTTGTGGAGAGCTAAACCTGTGTGTGTCGGAGTTGACCTGTGGAGTTATAGCCATAAGCTCATGTAGACTCTTTAAATTCAGCCCTTTTACTTTGAGATAAGCCAGATTCCTGTGTATTTGTAAGATATAGCACAGGGACCCAAAATATTCTTTACCTGGTTTTCCCAGTGGTATTTTTTGCCAAAATGTAATAAAATATCAAAACCAAGTTAATAACATTGATATAGTGTAGGAATAGAATGTTATCATCATTAAAGAATTTTTCATTTTGTCTTTTTGTTGGCACACCCACTTTCCTGCTGTCTTCACCATTTCCTTAATCCTTGCAGTGATCATTGGGGCATCCGTTTCTATAATTTTGTCATTTCATGAATTTCACATAAGTGCAATCATACTGTATGAAACCCACTAGGACTGGCATTTTTCATTCATCATAATTCTCTAGAGATTCATTTAGGTTGCTGAATATATCAATGGTTTTCACTCATTTATTCAAAAGTAGTAATTGCTCTGTAGATGCGGTATAGCTTTTGTGACCACTCACTGAAGGACACTTAAATTTTTTCTGTGTTTTGACTATTATGAATAAAGCTACTATAAACATCCATCTACAGGTCTTTGTGTAAACATATATTCATTTCTATGGGATTATTGCCCAAGATTGTAATTGCTGGGTAGTGTGATTGTTGCATGTTTAGCTTTAGAAGAAACTGACAACTGTTTTTCAGTATGACTGTGCCATTTTACATTCCCACCAGCAATGCATAAGTGGCCCAGTTTCTTCATATCTTACCATAATGTGCTGCTGCTACTAAAAAAAGAGCATTCATATATACATGGTGATCTTACTATGGTTTTAATTCACATTTTTCCAGTGACTAATTACACTAAATAATGTCTCACATGGTTATTTAACATCTACATAGTTTCTTTAGTAAAATATCTTTATGTTTTTTGGCTATTATCTGTCTCGTTTTTTTTCTGCTAAGAATTGTGATAAAAATTCTCCAGCACATATATGAATTTAAACATTTTTCTCGTAGTCTGTAACTTGAATTTCATCTTCTAAACAGTCTTTTGCAGAGCAAGTTTCTGACTGTTGCGCACTCTAGTTTATGAAGATTTCCTTTACTGACTATTTTTACATCAATTCTAAGAAATATTTGCCTAGCCTTATATTCAATTTTTTAATGTTTTTTTTAAATTTTCATAGTTTTATGTTTTACATTAAACTCATTACACATTTTGAGTTGCTTTTTGTTCAAAGTGTGAAACACATCCGAGTTCTTTTGTTTCCTTTGGCTGTGAATGTAAATTCTATTACTTTTTGTTTAAAGCACTTTTTTCCCTACATTGAAATGGTTTTGCATCTTTGCCAAAAATCAGTTGAATATATTTGTGTAGTTTTATTCTGACATTTTCTGTTTTGTTTCACTGGCCTATGTGTCTATCTCTCTGCCAATACTACATTTTGGTTAGTATGGTTAGATAAACATCAAAATTAGTAGAACAGATTATTTGCTCTATATTCTTCTTTTTTAAAACTTTCTTTAATTATTTATATGTTGTTTTCCTTTCCATAATCATAAGTTACCTTGTCTGTATCTACAAACAGTGTTGCTTGGATTTTGGTAGTAGCTGTGCTAAGGATGTTTATGATGCTTAAGAATTTACAGCATCTTTACTATGTTGAATCATTCAATATATGAACATAGTATATATCAACAATTTTTAAATCCCTTTGTTTAATTCATCAATGTTTTGAGTTTTCCAGCAAATAAATCTGAGTTCTGTTCATGTTTTATTTGATTTATATCTGAGTATTTCTATCTCCTTCTTTTTATAAAAGGCTTTACATATTTTGTTTCAGTTGAGACATACAATCAAGTTTTGTGTGTTTATAATGTATTCTATGACCTGGAATTCATTTGTAAGATTTTTTTTGGGGGGGGGGAGAAATTATGTAAATTTTCTAGCAGACATGACAAGAATTGTGTGGTTAGCAAAATTGCTCCAAATTCAATGATCATTTTTCATACTGTGTCAAAATTCACAAATTTCTGGCAAATTTGCTTCCATAACAAGGCATCAACTATGTAAGATTCAGAGGACCATAAATCTGACTAGATTTCATGGTTTATTCCTAACTGGAAAACTCTTTCCTGAGTAATGGATCCAGAGCAGTAGGGAAGTCTGATGTCTTGCTGTTCTTGCTGATTTTCTCTTAGAAGGAGCTACTAGTTAATTTCACCCCAAACAGCTGATTTAGAGGATTCAGCAGATAGGATGGAGGGTTTGATGAACCCCTGTATCTTGGTGCAGGAGGAAACTGTGACTTAAAGCACTGTTCAAATCAAATTACACCAAAATTTAAAATATTTTAACATCAGAATATCAGTTAACTTTTCTTTTTAAATCTTGACTTGATTGGACAAGTGTACATATATCAAAATGTTTATTTCTTGTTATGGTTTATGTTTGGATGGTCTCCCAAGCCTCACACAGTCACAGAGGTGGCTGAGTCTAGTGTTTGTAATTGGTTCATTGTCAAGTGCTGGGATTGGTGGTGAGTGCTGCACCTGCCCAGGGCTGGGTAGTTGGCACACAGTATGAAGGAGGGAACTAGGCATGCTCTTTCCTTATTGCCCTTTTGCCCTTGTGGTTTGCATCTGGCATGACCCATGCCGCTCTGCCTTGGAGCCAGCTGAGTATGGTCTGAAACCTCCAAAAACTATAAGCTAAATAAACCTTTCCTTCCCTAATTTTGGGCATCAGATATTTTGTCTCAACAATGAGAGAAAAGTAACTAAGACATTCCTTGCAACTGTTGCTTATAAAAATGACCTAGAGAGCCTATCCCTGTTTGTACAAAGAGAATTCAGTTCTTTCCTGGTCTTGGCAGAAGATGAGGACTGTAAGCACCTTTTCAGTGTTTTCCCACCAGCTTCTCACATGGAGCTGACATTTCCCCCAGAAACAAACTCTGCCTCATCCTCCCACAGCACATCACTCTGGGGTTAGATCTAAAACAAACTGTCAATGCTTTAGGACTTTTTTTTCCTCCTTGACAGTTTCAGTGGTGACAGATTTCCCTTCCATTTTTCCTAGCTCAAGATAGTTTTAATTACCACTGCTGTGTTTTGTTAGATGCTAAACTGTGAAAATGCCCTCTGGTTGTTTAGGTTGTTTAGCTTTTTTTTTTCTTAAAACAAAACAAAACAAAAACACTTGATTGGAGTTAAAGCAGTACATATGATCTAGACATCTATTGATTTACTCATTTATTCATTAAAGCTAAGATAAGAGGTAATTCATCTGCTTTGCTCATCCTGTTTTGACTGCAGAGATTTTTCTTAATTCACACTTTACCGAGAGAGTATGTGCAGGGAGTGGAAAAAACTGGAATTTTTGTTTTTCATTAGGAAGTTTTAGCCCCTAGGTTATACCATTTATCTAAGTATCATTGAGTCCTGATTAAGGGGAGGAGCTGGGAAAAGAATTGTATCTGCTCAAAAGCGATGCCACCACTAAGATGTAAGAGTAATCCTGAGAGGGCAATACCTGTGTTGATTTTTTAGAGCAGAGTGGTGCTTCCTCTAAACCTTGTTTCTTTACTTGTAAATAAAGGATAATAACAAAACTGTCTACTTTACATGTGTGTTTAATGTGCACAAACACTGTAGGTGTTCATATTTGTCGCAGATCTTCTCATTAATGGCAGAGGGTCTTTTAATTCTTTGTTTGGCTTTTTTGGTATTATCTAAAGTAGCAATTTAGTCTAGCATGGTGCCTGGTTTCTAAAAGGAAACAAAGGTTCTCACAGTCCTCATCTTCTGCCAAGACCAGGGAAGAACTGAATTCTCTTTGTACAAACAGGAACAGAATCTCTGTGGTCATTTTCATAGGCCAGAGTTTCAAGGAATGTCTTGGTTACTTTTCTGTCACTGTTGAGACAAAATATATGATGCCCAAAATTAGGGAAGAAAAGCTTTATTTAGTTTACAGTTTTTGGAGGTTTCAGATGGCTCCAAAGCAGAGTGGCATGGCTCATGCCAGACACAAACCACAAGAGCAAAAAGAGCATTACTATGTTGATATGTTAATATTGTTAACATGTTGTTAAGAGAGCTTAATATTTTAAGGAGCCTTTCAATTTGAACTAAGTGAATGGAATTACCTCAATCAATGACCTTGAGAAAGTCTGAGAGGCTTTTGAAAACATTTGGGAAGTGTTTGACTTCTTAAACATAGGAAATAGCTTTAGAGAAAGAAAATATCCTTTATTCCTGGGAAGTAACAGTATAGTTTAACATTGTAAGTGACATACAGTTTAGAGCTTGAATTTGCTGTGTGTGATACTTTTACAAATTGTTATTCTTTGTATTTCTATAGTTGAGAAAAACATTTGTCAATAATAATATTGCTAATAATAATAACAATGAATATTTATTAAGACTTTGGCCCTTTTCTGTCCTTATTGTATTATACATATGAACTCATTGAATCTTAATTTAATTCTCACACAAGACCGCAAAAGAGGCATAATTGCTATTCCATACTACAGAAGAGGAAATGGAGACTCAAAGTTAACCAAGAGAAGTTATAGTACCAGATTTGGAAAGCCTCTAAAAACAAATCTAATTTTAGAATTTTACTTTGGACTCTTTTTTTCCCATTTGATGATGAAGTTCTTTTGCCCATACCCTGCCACTTCAATGTGGGCAATCTAAATAAGTCAGTGTTCATTAGCTATTGTATGAACAATCATGCTGCTTTTTCAGGATGTCATATTTGACAATGTGCTAACTAGCCCTCTGCTATGAATAGCCTTCTGGATGAATCAGCTTTCAGACTGGTGAGGCTGATCTTGTCAACTCAGTTTAAATCTTGACTTGCCTAATCACAAAGCTTCTTTCTCTTCTTCATATATCTGTGGCAACTTTGCAGAGTGTTTCAGCTAACAAAAGCCCCTGCCTCCAGCTGAGTATTGTTTCCTCCTTCCCTGGTTTGAAGCTTGGTTGCTCTGCTGTTAAACAACTAACAGCGGTTTCAGCACCAGGGACAGCGTATTTTAATGAAGCAGTAATGGACTGTAGAGTCAGACGTGCCTTGATTAAAATGGAGTACTCCGATTAAAGATTGCAGTCCATTCCCATTTCTTTACGCAGTTCTGATTTTTCTTATGGTTACCAAGCTTCCATCCCAGACATAGAAGATGGCATTGCACTTTGTGTACGCTGTGCCTCCAAATAACTTTTAATTAGACGTTTAAATAAGACTGGTGCTGGTTCACTGAATCCAGAGTTGTTATATTTATCCAATTCAATTATTAGGTGTTTTAATTCACCAATTCATGACTTGCCATTTATTTTAACATTACTTACTATAACATTAAAAGCATAATTCCTAGATTTTCCTCCAAAAGAAAATGAGATATAAGTGCATAGAATTAAGAACAAAAATTCTAAGTAGTCAATTATAATAATAAAAAAATGAAACTGGCTTAAACCATCAGATAATAATAAAAACAATATTCTTTAGTCATGTACTGATGAAGGAGAATGAACAAATTATTATAATGTGAGGGGAAGTATAAAAGCAACCCTAAGGGATTTCCTTGCTCTTTTTTTTTTTTTTTTTTTTTTGGTCAGGGTAAGAGTGAATATGTGCCTTTTCTGATGAAATGGTAAGCTGTACTTTGTCAGAATTGTAGCTAGAATTGTGTCTAAGTTACAGGCTGGGAAGTCTCCCAAGATGGGTGAGACTGGGTTCTGGGATAGGAAGACGGAAGGAGAGCTACACAGCCACATGTGAATGCTTACTAGGTGTTTGCAATGCTCAAGGCATTGTTTATCCAATAGAATGATGTTCATAGGGATATTAGTTGAGAGCTCAATATCTGTGATAAGGGTTAAGCTTAATTGTCACCTTGGCAGGATTAAGAGACTCCTGGAGAGGTGATTGGATCATAAGAACCCTGCACTCATCAGTGGTTTAATCCATATTCATGAAAAATGTACTATGAGGTAAGGAGTCGGAGCTGGAACACTAGGCATAGGAGGGCAAATCTCTTCCTGAAGTTTTCCCCCTGTACTCTGCCTCCCAGCCCCCACCAACTAAGCAGATTTACACCATCACTCTGTTCCAGCATCATGCATGATGTTTCTGCCTTGGGACAAGCCACTCATGGATCAAACTTGCTGAAACCATGAACTAAATAAAGTTAGCCTTCTTTAAGTGTAGGCATTAGACTTTTTTTTCTGAGTAATGGGAGTGACTAATTCACATACCTATGAGGAGAAAATCATTTAGTGATAAACAATGATAATGATAGGACAGAATTGCAAGGATGAGCCCTGATGTGACTCCTTAACTGTGAGTCCAGGCATTCCCCTAATTTTGTAATGTCTTTGATTTTATTGATGGTACATGGAATCAAGAGCTGGAGAAAAAAAAGAAACCAGTCACGGGGTTTGAAGGGAATGTCAGTGAGTCTTTTCCTAATGTGCCACTCCAAAAAACTTCAGTGTTCATCCCACTCTCTGGCTCTGCCTTCAGCCATCCACGCACACTGTCATCCCAGGCTGGTCAGCAATGTCAGTTCAGTGCCTGGTAAGAGTCCAGTGGCACCCACTGTTTCTATGTATAATTTTTATTTCTATTAGTGCACATTTGCTGTAGAGTGTGACTCCATTTATTGTGGGGAGCTGGTACAGCCATAGCACATCTTCATTCTTTTCATACCCCCAACTCTTGTTCCATTTCCTATTTGTTTCATTGACCATCAGTAAAGGAAAACAAGTAGAGACAAGCAACTGCTGGGCTCCTTATGAAGATCCATGCACTTCCTTCAATGCCTTCATTTAAGAGTGAAACTAAGTGCATTTATAGTTAGTGAAGAGTGTGGGACTGGAACTGAGGGACACAGAGAGACAATCAAAGTGTATCCACTGGCTACAGTGATTGAGTTATTTTTAATGAATTTTTATCCATGTATTTGAGTCAGACACAGACAAAGAAGTATAAGGGATATTCAGTTAAGTGTTACGTGTTGTCTAAAGGACTTTCAGTTGCCTAGTGCACTGGTGGAGCTGAGTGGGGTCACATGCCATGCCTGTTTGTTTCCTATATGGGTTGATTTTGCAAGGAGAAGTGAGGTTACCTACTATCCAAGCCAGCCAATCCAATGCTTTCTTCTAGGACTCAAGACTACAGTGACTGTAGATCATAAGAGATAATAATGGTGGCCTGGCTAGGGTTTGATGGGTAGGAGACTATTTTTGCATCTCTTATGTCCTGCTTCTTTATACCCTTGACTCTTACCTTCTTCAAAATCTAAGTACCCACTTTGAGCCTTTAATATTTTTGTAAGATATTCTCCATTATGTGATGTAGTTTGTGCCAGTGTTTGATTCTTGTAACCAGTAAGCTATTTCACTATTTTTAACACTGCTAAATGCTGCCTGAGAGAGTGATTTCATTATGAAAACAGCTACAGTTACATGGGTGTCTTCTAAGGTGTTGTTATTAATATGCTACATTGTCAGCTATATGTCTTACGCTTCTTTCTGTATCTCCATACTGGACAGGTATTTGTGATGATAACCATTCTGACTTTTAGTTCTCCTAAAATGTATCAATAAGACTTTTGAAGCCGTGGGGATCTTTGAATTTCCTATGGTGTGAGATAAGGCTCTTTCTCATTACTCTAAGAATAGTCCAGCTGCCAAAGCCATTCAGAGATCCACAGAGGGAGATCTGGCTTGTAGGGCTTGCAATAAACTCTTATTAACACTATCAAAAATAATCTGCTTTTGTCTTGACCTCACTTCAGTCTCAGCAGGTATAATGGACAGATTTGTAGGGTTTCCTTTTCCTTTTAAAAAGGCTAAATGCACATTTTCTTTCATCAGATTATAAATGTCCAATGTAAATGGAAAGTTCACTGCTTGGCCTGATAACAGATGTAATCTTCCCAATCTGCCCCTCTATCAGAAGATGTATAAGAGATCCTACAGATTGCTTTTGTGTTAATACAGGCTGTGAATGGGCTTAATTTTCCAGTTGGTGCACTTTACCCTCTTGACGCAGTGGAAAAATATTTTGTATTAAATTTCGTTGAGGAAAAAAATGTATTTTTTGTTTATTTGTTTCCTGGTAGTTACACATGGCTGCACTGATCCCATGCAACTTTATTGCAATTACCCCAAATGTCCAAGTTTTCCAATTAGATTTATATCTTTACTCTTTCTTTATGTGGATGGCTGGGAGGGAGTGTGGACAGGAAGAGTGAAAGACTACTATTATCAATTGTTGGGTTAGAAGTGAGGGTTAAAAGCAGCTCAGTCTCACAGCATAGGTAAGAGCACATCAGTGTACCCACTATTAAATATGTTTGGTATTTTACAGCTGCCCTTGAACTCTCTGTGTAGTCCATGTTGGGCTTGAGCTTGCAACTTTCTGCCTAAAGTCTCCAGGAGCTGGAATTACAGGAATGTGCTATGGCTCTCAAATTGTGCATTTCATAGTTTCATTTCTGTCATTCAGGTTCTGTGGCAAGTAACGAGCCTCCACTCTCCTTTAGGAAAATCAAGGTGCACATGTGTGTCAAGATGTCAGACTAAAGTCACAGATCTAAAGAATACTGACTCTGGTTTGGGATCATCAGGTTCTTGGCTCATTCTCCTACCCTTAAAAGAACATAGGAGGTGGGAACACACAGAACAGGGATGAGGCTCTAAACCAGAGCCGTGCTTCTCTCTGTGCTTTTTTCTGATTATTTGTATTGTGGGAAGACTAAGCCTCAGTTTTTTTTTAATCTACAAAATAAGAACAATAACTTTGAGTTGAGATCAGGTGATTTTCCTTAAAGATACTGTAAAGTGCACATATCTCAGTTCTGCAAGCTATGGGTTTTGTAGTAGAAAAATATATATTCAAATCATGAGAAACAAACTGCTTTCTAAAAAGTAGATATCCGAGTTTACACTCTGCCCAGCAACATATGAGAATTTACGTTGTTCTATACCTTCTGGAACATGTGATTTTGTCATATCTTTAAATACTAATAATTCTAGTGTACACATAATGATAGCTTATTGAACTACCAATGTGTGTTTGTCTATGCTTAATGAGGTCAAACCTGTTTATATTCTTATTTATTATACTTTTCTAAAGAAATTGTATTTTATTGTTATTTTTTTATTGGCTCATAGCATTCATAAAAACAATCTGAATAGAAACCCTTTATTTTTAATACAGAAAATAAACATCTTTTCCTGTTGTGTGGCTTGGTTTTGCATTATATTACGGGCCTTTTATTTTTTGATTAATACATGTTCTTCATTTTAATATTGCCCAACTTATTAATCATTTCCTCAAGGTACAAGGCATTTTGTATAATAAAAAAACTTTCATTTCAGTGAAGTTTGTGAAGAGCTTTTAAAATACTATTTTCCAAAAGCCTCCTTAAGGACATTACAGATTTTATCATCGGGCAGCTGGTGTGAAGTTGTCAGCAAAGAAGAGGAGAAAGGAAATATGGATTTCATGCTAAGGGAACCCATTTTACCTTTGAGGTGTTGTTTTTTTAAACTCCATTTCAGGCACACACATGCTAAAATACCATAAAGAAGTAGTGTTGATGTTCTTTTGTTTTTGGTTACTTTTGATCCAGGTACTGTTTGCAACAAAATAAAAATTTCTAGTGAGAAGATTAAGTGGAACCTGTCAAAATGTAATCTTTCCTCTTTTAACATGAGTCTACATCATGGTAGACTCATGATGATCATGAAGTCTAAAATGTGCAAGAACATGGAAAATATGTAAAATTGAGTTAGAGTACTTGGCATCTTCCTCATGTAAGAGCAGAATCACCAAATTTACGGGAGTTAAACTTCATAGTAAGACTTTCATCCTATTCCTCACCTCTCCAAGTGACATAGCTATTAGTGTTTTATAGAATCTTAGCATTGGATAATCTCAGATTCAACCTCTCCCTTTGTCAGTAATTGATCCCAAGAACAAAGAAGAGAAAGTATTTGACTATGACACAGAGATATTTAGTAAAATGACTAAAAGTAGTTTTTTGAAACTATCCATTGCTTCGATGAAATACTCTAGCCATTCATTGTTTGATGGGTATTTGGGCAACTTTCAAGATTTAGCTATTAAAAGTTTTGTCACCATAAACATGACATATATTGCTGGGGTAGGATGCCTTTAATTTTTCTGGGAAGATGCCAAAAAGGAGAATAGCTGGGTAAATGGGATCTCTAATCTTAGTTTTCTGAGGAATATCTACATTGATTTCCATGGTGGTTGCACCAGTCTGCACTCCTACCAACAGTGTATAAATGTTCCTTTTGCCCCACAGCCCTGCCAACAGTTGTTATTAGTTGTTTTCTTGATGATAGGCCTTATTTTTGGAGAAAGATGCAATCACAGTGATGTTTAATTTGCATTTCTTAAATGATCAGGCATGTTGAACACTTTTTCATACATTTATTTGCCATTTGTACTCCTTCTAAGAAGTATCTATTAATCCCAGATGCTCCTTTTCAGATTGGGTCTTTGAGTTTGGGGAGTATGATTTTTTTCCAGTTCTTTTTATGGTCTAGATATTAGTGCTTTGTCAGAAGAACAGCTGGCATATTTTTTTCCATTCTGTGGGTTGTCTTTTTCACTCTGTTGGTGATATCTTTTGCTGTGCAAAAGCTTTTTAATAAACTGAGATCCCAGTTAATTCTTTGTGATGATTACTGTGCAACTGGGGTTTTGTTCATAAATTCTTTGCCTATACCCAGGTCTTCCAGAATTCTACTTATTCTACATTCCACTAGACTTAGTGTTCCTGTTTTAATATTTAAATCTTTGACCCATTTTGATCTTAGTTTAGTGCAGGGTAACAAATGTGGGTTTAGTCTTAGTTTTTTGGCATGTGGAAAGCCAGTTTATCCAGCACCATTTCTTTGGTATAAGGAATTGAACTCTGGGCCTTGTGTTTGCCAGCAGGTATTTTGTTGCTGAACTACATCCCCAGCCCACTAGCACCATTTAGGAAAGTGATATCCTTCCTGTGATGTCTTTGGTCTTTGTCAAAGATCAGGAGGTTGTGAGTGTGTTTGGGGTGTTTCTGCATCTTCTAGTCTGGTCCATTGGTTCTCAGGTGTAATGGAGCATTATTTAGCTCTAAAAAGATAAAATTGAGATATTTATAGCTAAATGGATGGACTTTGAAACCACAATCATAAGAGAAATAAATCAGAAACATGTAAAAAAAGAAACATGTATAAATATCATATTATCTCTTTGGTGTGAGAAAATGTAAATAAGAATAAAAAATAGGAAGAAACATTTCAAAAGGAAAAGGGAACTATGGTGAGGGGAGGTGGAAAGGAAGGGAAAGAAAACATGAAGAGAGAAGGATAAAATGAAAACCAACCTTTGTGAACAAGGAGGGGAAGGAGGTGTGAAAGGAGGGGACGGGAATAGGGAAAAATGAGGAATAAAGATACATCATGTGCAGGTACAAATTCCCTATAATGAATGTGGTCCTTCTGCAAACCTAAACTGTACCGATAAACTTACATTATAATTAAAAGATGTTTTTGTTATAATAAAAAGCAATTTTGCCTTTTAAATAAAAATACTCTAGAGTGTACTTTGGGAATAAAATGAAGTTTCTTGCAGGGGTTTCTAACAGTTTAAGATAACATAAATGGCAACTGGAGACCATTGTAAAAAAAAAACTGGTCAACACTCCAACATTATCTAGTCTTATATAAAATCTTAAACCTTGGAACCAATAAGAAAAAGACTGAAACAAAAATTGAAAAATATACAAAACTCTTTAAGAGACCTAAAGGGTGAAGAAATATGTGGAGAAGGTGCTCAACTACATTCATCATTTAGAAAATGCAAATTAAAACCATAGCGAAATACAATGGAATATTCACTATGGTGTTGAAAAGCAGCAAAGGATGAATAAGACAAAACAACACCCGAACTGCCTTAACACTATCAAGTGCTTGTAAAGATGTGAGTGCTGGTGCAGTGATGGGGAGAGTGGAAGTTGGCAGGGTAGTAAGGCTGAAGATATGGAAACTCTGCTTTTAGGTGTGTATCCCAGGGACATGCACAAAATCCTTATAGTGTAACTTACCACAAAAGCCTCCCTCTGGAAGCCCCCCAAATGCACATTTAATGATAGGAAAGAAAAATGGTAGTATGTCTAAACGATGGAATAACCAGAAATGGGCAAACAAAGAACTACTACAACAGGCAGCACTGTAAATATATCTGATAAATATATTCAGGATTGGAGCCAGATAATACAGAACACATCATATGTGATTTCATTCTTAGAAGATTCAGAAACGGACATCATCCTATTAAATGTTAGAATTGTAGTTACTTTTGGGGAAATGCAAATGATGTGAAAATGGAACTCTGGTTGTTTCTCTTATGTGATCTGGAAACTGATTACACAGTTTGAACGGAACTGGTATTTAGTTTGTGAAAATTCATCAGAACATATATTTATGATATGTTTCAATTCAATATGATATATATAGATAGATATTATATATAAATCCCATTTGAAAAAATGCTCAAAAATATCTTAACTTTCAGCAAAATTCCAAAGGTAGAGATTTTAAGGGAATAATATTCTACCATCCTTCTTATAACCTGAGTATTTTTTCCATTTGACAAAACATTCCCTCTACTTAGCCTGAAATCTGCTTTACATCTGCATCCCCCATGGCACAAAGTAAGTTAAACAACCAGATGCCAAATAAAAATCATAGCAGTAAGAGATGGAAGTTAACATGCATAAGCTGGGGTGGGAAAGATAAGTTTTCTATAAACATGGAATGAACAGCCAACTTGATATGGGAGCTAGGAAGAACAAAATGATCATTTTTGGCAGGACTGAAGGCAGATTTTGCAGTGGTGTCTGTTAGATGGTTAAAGAGAAGATACAACACAAAAATGAACAGTGGTTATGCCCAATGTAGGGGACAAATCTGGGAAGCTGGGGAGGTCTCTCTGCCCTGGTTGATCACAGTGCTGTTACCAGCTGTCTCTACCAGTACTCTGTGTCTCTGTAATCCTGCCTGATACATTGGTTTTGGTTTTGAAAGATCCATAACACACAGAGAAAGAGATAAGTGCATTGGGAGGGAGAGAGATAGAGATAGAGATAGAGACAGAGGGACAGTAAAGGAGAGAGAGAGAGAGAGAGAGAGAGAGAGAGAGAGAGAGAGAGAGAGAGAGAGAGAGAATTTGCTTTTGTAAAACACTGGAAATAAAGAGACTGAATGCACACAGCATGTGAGGAGTGTTCATAGTAGTCTAATAAGCTTGCGTATATGGACAATGGATGTTTAATCCTCATGGTACCATGTTAAGTGGTGAGGGTTATTGTCATTTATATGTGGGGATGTAGACTCAGAGTTCAAGGCACTTGCCCATCTCCTTAGTAAAGACAGAGCCCAATGTTGACCACACAGTTGTCTGACTAAAACTTCTTGCTCTTTCCATGAAAACAAATACTTGCTGTGGAGATAGCTATGGCTCTCCTACCCTGCGTGGCTTTCTAAGGATGATGAAAATTCTATATGGGACAGCTGGCTGCCATATCTGTCTGGAGAATTTACGAAAGAAAGGATGAAACTGTTTCTAAAAGTGGGGGCAAACATTAGAAGAGAGAAAATATTAGAAGAGAGCAACTCTGAACCCCAAACATTAGAAGAGAGCAACTCTCATGCCTTCCCCAGGGCTAGCAGAGTGAGAATCTTTAGTAAAAGTTTCTCTGCAATGTTGGGGTGGGAAAGATAAGTTTTCTATCAACATCAGGAATGAACAGCCAACTTGATATAACTCATATAAAAGTAAAAACGACTTGTAGACCTATATTTTCACCCTTCACAGGAAGAATTGCACCTTTAAAAAGGCAGAAATAATTAAAGCTCAAAACCTATTTCTCTATCAGTGGGGTCCTAGTAGCTTGGAAGGTAAGCAGAGGATATTATCTGGAATAAGAAATACCTTGCTGACTTCCAACAAGTGTAAATTAATTTTTCTTGCTGTGTAGTTTATATGATTGAATCCTATAGGGGGTACACTTGGTTCTGGTTTTTTTTGTTTATGATTTTTGAAAGCATCATTCACATTTCAGTGGCTAACAATGATTCATTATATGCATCACCATGCTTGTTATGAGTTTGCGGGTCCTTTCCAAATTGAAGATATTATGAGCTGTATTTCTTTGAGCATTCTAGTACATGTTTTTGGTTATACTAGGTATGTAATTCTTTTAACTATTTACTCCAGGACTACAATTTCTCATATATATATCTATATCTATCTATCTATCTATCTATCTATCTATCTATCTATCTATCTATATCTGTTTTAGGAAACACCATTTAATAATTTTGTAAGTTTGTGGCATTGCTTTGTATTTTTTAAAGTTTAAATTAATAATCTATATTTAAAAAAAGTTTTTATCTAAGAGAACCTGGCCCACCAAGGGAAGCACAGTGAAATCAAACAACCTGCAGTCAGTGGAACTTGCCACAGTTCCAAGCAGGTGCTGCACTTACAGATGCTGCTGCCTTGATCTCTGCTTCTGGATTTGCTTTTGTTTTTTTTTTTATTGGTGATGAATGAAAAATCAAAGATGAGTGTAAGTACCCCACTACTACTTGTTTAGAATCTGGAAACCATATTCTTGACTTAGGTTTTACCAGAAGCAGATCCCAAGATGGGTTCATTTGGTAAGAAATCCTAACAAACACTAGCTGAAGCATAGGGAAGAATGACTGGAGAAAAGAAGAGCCCAGTGAAATGTTTGATGTCAGTTTTGAACACTTAAGGCTCAGTTCCATTGTGGAATGTGGGGCCAACGTGGAACACACCTCACAGATGACCTCTTAAGTGGACATGCCTGGGCCTCATTCATCAGTTGAGCACTACTTGAAGAAAGCAGTTCCCATTCCCTATCAGTCCTAGCCAAGTGTATTTGCATGTACAGTGGGCGCCAGTGATTGGAGCCCTTCTTGGAAATATCAGAGGCAACAGCAGGCTGTCAGAAGGCGAGCACTGGCTGTGTAACATGGACTAAAAGAGGCACCAACAATGGCTGCTACATGGTCATGTTCCCTATTTTGCAAGGAATCCTGATTCCTACAGCCTTAACACAAGAATCCAAAAGTATGTTGCTTTTCCCTTATGCATGAGAAATTTCTGCTCTTATTTTAGAAAGTGCATCCATTGTTCCCTAGTACCAAGGGTGTCCAGATAGCAACACATTTATGTGTCTCTATTCCCATTAAAATAACCCTTTTTCTCTATAACACTTAGAAAATATTTAAAAATTATTTTATGCAATTCTTGATGTGTAAAACCTACAAATTTAATTTTCATGTCATATAGCTTTTGGAGATGTGCAAGCCAACCAGCGCTAGCTGAGAAAAATTTGAGGCTTTATGGATCCTGGTTAAGATGGACTAACATTTTCTGGATTTCAGAACTTTATTACATTGATTGTACCATGCATTTTCTTTTTTGTTTTGTTTTTGGTACCAGGGATCAAACTCATGAGCTCGCTCTTGCCAGGAAGGCACTTGTGCCACTGAGCTAAATCCCTAGCCTCTACCATACATTTTTAACATCAGTTGTTTTCTTGTGAGTGCACAGATTTAGTTTCTTTTCCTTAGGAGCATCACACACTACTGTTTCTCGGATACTTTCAGAACCAGCTCTATTTACAGAATGGAGAATTTCCTCCTCTTTTTCCTAGCTGTGTCATAAAGACTCGTTAATGTTGAAGTCTCAGACAATAGCACTGTAACTCATGGGTGAACGAAATTCACCCAACACATATGTTTTTTCCTAAGACACATGTAGTCTTCTTGGACTTAGGAACACTAGAAAGCATTTCAACAATATGCTTGGGGTCGTTTTAAACAACAAAATCACCAGGAAAAATGCAAAAGCATTTGACCATGAAGCATTCAGTGGATTTTCAGCAGCACTAGTTTACAGTTTGAGACACAAAACAAGAAGGTAGAATGTTGCCTTTCTTTGAGTTCAGATGGAAATGTACACTTTGGACAACTCAAATATTCCACTGCTATTTATGTATCTGTGAAGGACTATAAAAGTTCTCTGAGCACTAATTAGTTTAGTGAGTAGGTAAATTTGCAAAAGGCGAATCCATGAATAATGAGGATCAAGTGTACATTTTTGTTACTTGTTGCTTAATAGCTCAGAGCTGGGAAAGTCAAATAGATGTTGGTAAGATTATTTTGTTTTTTTTTTTAAATGAAAAAATAACAAAATTTTGTAACCAAATGTTTTATGTCTAGATGTCCCCCCAAGCCTCATGTAGTCATACATGAGAATTTTTCAAAGGTGGTTGAATCTCGAATATGTGCTTGATTCTCAGTGCAGAGCTGCAATAAAGGGTGCTAGGATTAAGGGTGGGCGATTACTAAATGAGTCCACTGAATAGTTTGGCACTGCCCTAATCCTGATAACCTGGATAAAATATAAGGAGCAGAAAGAGCATTGTCTTGCCAGCTACCTTGATTATCTGCTTTTGCTGTCTTCTGCTTGCCATGAGCTGTTTCTCCTCTGCAATGCCTCTCTGCTGAGCCATCCTGCCTTGGACAGTCAATTATGGATTGAAAGCTCTACAAACTGTAAACTAAATAAATCTTTCCCCCTCTAACTTCAGGTGTCAGGTATTTTTTCTCAGCAATGAGAAAAGAAACTAGGACACCAAATATAAGAGAATAATAATAGTTATTACATTGTGTATCATTACCTTCAAAGTAGTTACTCAATACAAGACATAAAATTCTTCACATTTTCAGATGCCAAATTCTTAGACCAGGTGATTTTTCGAATGTACTTTTTATCTCTAGCTCTCTCTATGCAATCATTCCTTTATTCTCTTGCCTTTTTGGATGAGTTCTTGTTCTAATCCTTAGGCCCATGTCCTACATGACACCTAGGGAATATGAAAGCAGTATTCAGCCCTAGGTCTGAATATGATTTCTGGCTTCATTTTTAGCCATTTGACTTTTGGTGAACTTGTTAGTGTCCTGGAACTTTCATTTCCTCTTAGTTAAATCGATATAGTAATACTTCCCTCCTAGCACCTGTATAGGACCTCAGGAAATGAAATAATGCTTTCACATTGTTCATTACATAGGATTTTGTCTATTGTGCAGTAATTTATTGTGCAGTGTTTGATAACAGAAGTATACAAAGTAGGATTTTAAAAGGTGAATATGGAATAGCTTACCTTGTGCAATCCCAGATTCATCAGTTATTTACTATGAAAGTGTAAAAATAAGTTTAATTTCCCTCCAGCCTGGGCCCCCGAATAAACATGTGGAACAGAACCTCTCATGACCCATTCCATGCATGACATGATTATGAAATATACCTATGTTGTGCTTTGATACTATCACAAGATTTAAATACAATGAGAATTTTTTATCATAGAAAAGGTTCAGAGATTCAGGGATTAATTAGATTCTGTAGCATAAGAATAGTCACTAGGCTGACAAATAGTCACAGACCTTTGTATTTGTGATCTTTTCTGGGGGCAAACAAATGCAATATTTACAATAGATAGGTGGTTGATGAGCTTGTGAGGGCTTAGAAAAGAATATGATGATCTCCAAGGATCCAGGTGTGATGGCTCTCTGTGTGTCTGCGTGATCATGGAAGGGCTACTGTGGATGCCAAAAAAAGTGGCAACTTAAGAGGGGGATGGCTCAAAGAAGAATTTGAGATTTAGTGAAATTAGTGAAATTCAGACATGTGGATAAAGTGATGTGGGAATCATGGGTTTCTAGAGAAAACTATATGTGAAAATTTACCATAGTATAAGAGAGCAGCAAACAGTTCTCTGGCAATATGAAGACATTATCACATAAGAAGTGATTTAAGACTTTGGGTTGGGGACAGGTAGCAGCAGATCTAAGCTTTAGAATGACTATTCCAGAACCAGCACTGATGCACCAAATGCCTGGGTTAGAGGGATCTATAAACAGGGAGATCAGGAGAAGGTCTTCTTAGGGCTAGCCACAGCACTTCTGTTACTCATGGATCTGGGTGGAATTTTGCTGATCTTGGTTGAATCTACCAGGGTTTGGCTCTGGATGGCAGGTCAGGTTCATGTATTTTCTACTGGTCTTATTCTGAAGAGGCAATGGATACTGAGAACATTTTCTTTCCACAACAGTAGCACAGTGCAGCAGGACAAACCTAAATACACAAGGGCATTTTCAATCTTTGTCCAAATCAGAACTGTTCATTAAACAAATCAATTCTAAGGGGTCAAACCCAAAGCTAATGTGTGGTAAAATGTACTCTACGTAGAAGTCACACAGAGTAAAATATTAAGATCAATTTTTGCATCTGTTATAGTGGGCCTGAAAAAAGGAGGAGCCAACTCACCCTAAAATTTGGGACTTATGTAAATGGATGACTATTCATCTTCTTTTTAATTAGTTGCTAGAGCAATGTGCTATCAAAATCCAGGTATCTGAACAGAACCATTTCCCCTTGTAGATTCATGGACATCAGGAAATATTTTCACATCTCAAACCTTCTCACTCTTCACTTAATTGCCTCTGTGTGAACACTGTCATTGTCCCAGACCCCATGACTTTGCCACTGTGAACTACTGGGTTATTGTGCAGTTGCCCTAACTTTACTCTACTTCGTGACTAGTAAAGTGGACATACTTCATTCTAAATGAAATAGATAAATCTCAGAGCATTAGTGAGTAGTGCATATGTGTTGGTTTATTATTAGCTCATTTAGGCCTCACAGCAACTCTACCAGGTAGACATTTTTACAATCCTTGTATTATGGCACTATATGGCTAATGAAGTAAATTTAAACCTATCATGACCACCACCTCCAGACCTACTGTCTCAGAGGATAGTTTTATCATCCAGTGAAACTAATTCCAGACAACTGTTTCTGTGTGTTTATGTTCATATTTGTAAAAGCTTAATGATGTTTTGCATATGGATGCAGATTCACTTTAAAAATGTCACACCCATAGGGTATTCTGTCACTTGCTTTTCTTCAGCACTACCCATTGGCAGTCTTCTAGTGTTACCAAAATAAATCCACCTTACATAAACTTCTGTAATAATTCAGTAACCTGCATTCATATTATTCTGCTCTCTCATTGTTGGTAATGGTGCAGGTCCCATACAATTCCTAGCTGTTGTGGTCTTGGTTTTCCTAACACAATCTTCCTGAGGCACATGGATGTGCATTTCTCTGGGTAAGGTGTTGGGTCACAGAGTGTGCGTGATTTACATTCATAAGAGATACTAGCCACCTGCTGCCCGGAGTGGCTGAGTTCACTCTCCCACCACCAGGGACAGGGTCTGCTTCCCCGGCTGCAGGAAAATAGCAGATGCTGAGAGTATGTGTGCGTGTGTGTGCGTGTGTGTGTATGTGTGTGTGTGTGTGACAAGACACGGCAGGAGAGAAAAGACCCCAAGATGGAGGGAGAACCAGGCCACTCTGTGCTTCCCGGTTCTCACTGGGCCTTTAGGATTTAATCTGGTTTCCAATTCCCGTCTATTTCTGGGGAAAAGCAAAACAAAGGTGATTCTTTTCTTTGATGATGAACAAAGCATTATTTCCCATTTGCCCGTACTCAGGAGGTTTCTGAAATGTCACTTCTCTATTAAGGAGTAGACTGGAGACTTTTGTTTATGGCAGAGAGAACAAGAGGAGTATTTTTCAACATCCACCTACCCTTGTAAACCCAGCTGGCACTACTCTTAAACCCTTCTGAGGAGTCACTCACCCTCCTGATGCTTGCATTATATTTAGAGCTGCAACTCAACATGACAAATTTCTCTTCACTAAGAAAGTCCAGGTGGCTCCAGAATGTAAAACGCTGTTGGAAAAGTCATTACAAATGGACAAAATAGCAAACAGAATTTATCACGAGGCATTTCCCTCCCAGCCATTGATAGTAGTCTTTGTAACTATTGACAATAGTCAGCAGACAATTAGAAAAATGCTTTTCTTCTGATAATTTATTAAGTTCAGTCTTTGGAAACTGGACAGCAAAGCTTGGTTCTAACCTAGTAACCAAAGCTATATAATTAATTAGTTGTTTCAGATTTTGGGCAGAAAATGGTGTTGCTGTGTTACAGTAATAATCCCAGTTGTTGTTGAGTTATCAGCAAATTGCAGCTTCTCTCTCAGGGGGAAAAATCCTGTAATTTAACAAATCACTGTATTCTGGGTTTTGACATTGCACACGCTTTTCAATTTCCATCTGTTCTTCTGGTTCATTAGTATTTTATTGTTGCCAAAGTCAGAAACATTTTAATAGTATTTTTCCCTCTAAAATAGCACTTCATCAGCTATCTTCTGTCATCCCTCTGAACACCTAAAAATGGCATGTCCATTCCAATTTTATATAGCTTTTAGGAAGTATTATTCTGGACATTTTCCCAAAAGTCCAACATGGCTGCCTTTGGCTAAGAACTAGAATAATTGCTTTGTGTATGAAAACAAATATGCAAAATCTACTTTAAACACAGATTTTTTTTAATATGGAAAAGAGCAATGTCCTCTTATAATCTTAAATTTTTTCTTTATTATAACTTATTGTTATAAGTGATTAATGTTGTTATAATCAAGAAATTCAGTGTGTCTACTTCCAAATGCACACAGAGGTATACATGCTTACTCTCTCCCAACTCTACGTACTCACAGAAACATGAGCATACACAATCCACATAGGCCATATACAATATGCATATGCTCTCCCACACTCCAACTGCATACATTTCTCAGTCCTTTAAACACAAATACTAATGCAAAATGCCATGCATGAATACATGCACTTCAATGTACACTTATACTTTACAAACAGAAGCCCATATACACATATGTATATGTATATATATAGATATATAGACACACACACACATGCCCACAGCATCAAACATGGCTATGTATACACACCTAAAGCACATATGTCCTACACTCTCAAAAGCAAAATACAAGAATGCACATATACATATACAAGAATGCATGTACATACAGACACTACACAGACACTAGGAATACAGGAATAGACATACATAGAAACTGTATATACACACACACATACACACCAAGCCTGTGTTGCAGAGATGGACAAAAATGATAACCCACCACAATGGTAATGAACAAATTTATAAGTAAAAACAAGTAAAAGTGTACACTAGTATATATATATGGAAGTATTTTAAAACAACTTTTAAGATAATTGCAGATATTTTAATAACTTCAGAAAGTTAGTTTTTTTATACACGTAGATATAGCTCTGTTTGTTGGTCAGGCTTTATCTGAGTGAGAACACTAAGATCTGTTCCTCCTCAACTGAAATGAAAGCTCGAGGCCAAAATTTAAGAATAAAACCAGGTGGTCTAACACACATGCACATATTCACACACCAGAGCTTTTGCCCCTGAGAGTGGGCAGCGGTTCCTTGGGAGGGTAGAGGCTGGCACAGTGCCCACAAAAACTCAAAGAAGTTTCAGTAGTTGGAGAGACCCCTCCCAGCAGGAGGCCAGGGGACCCCTCTGTGTTGCACAGTGCATACTCTCACATCCTGTTATGAAAGTGTCCTGTCCCAGTGTCACCTTTAGAAAAAGGTTCTAAATGCACTATAGACCGCTGTCAGAACTGTGAGTGTTAAACTCAAACGCAAAGGAGGCTTGAACCCAGACTGACATCCGACTTCACAAGTTGAAGAGCTGTCTAAAGTTGACTCTGATGGGAAATCGATTCACAGAACCTGCTGTGAATCCCATTAGACTTTAAAAATAACTTCCCTGCTCACCTTTGTCCCTGCTGCTTCTTTCTTTTTTATTCCTTTTCTACCTCCTTTCTTGCTTTTTCTTTCATCCTGCCCTTCCTTCTTCTCATTCTGCCTCCCTTCCCCGTTTTTTACCCTTTTTTTTTTTTTGCCTGCTAAGGTGTTTAGTCTTTTTTTTTTAAATTAAGACCAAAGAAAGTTATGTCATGTTCCAGGAGAAAGTGTAGGACAGACCTCTACTTAAGTAGAGTCCACACTTAAGTAGAGCTGCATGGTTAGTAGTTTAGTGGAGGAGTGCATTTCAAAATTTGTTATGATATTTAACCAAGGAAGAGGCAGTGAATATTATCCTTAAAAAAACCTCCCCTAGTTCTTCTCTAAGTTAGAATTGTCTATAACTGAGAAAATAGTCAGTTTGGGACCTCCATTTACCAACAAATGTAGCTTAGGCGCCAGCATTTAGGGTATGGAATCTTATTTTATTCACCTGAAAAGTGATTGCAAACATGGAATTCATCTCCTACCTGCTGTTGTCATCCTTCTGCAACTTTCACCAAATCTATAATCTTAAAGCTTTCCTGATGTCCTCTACCTCTTAAGCAGTTCCACAATTACAGATGCCCTTTGCAATCTGGCTCTGATTTTCCACTGGTTCATTTCCTAAATTTTAGGATTTAGTCATACATCTCCAAATCTTAGCTCTTGCTTTCCTTTGGGTCCCTTGTATTAGAAGCCCAGCCACTCCCAAAGTCCATGGTCTTTCCATGTGTCTCAGGCAGCATTACTGTTCCCTGTTCTGAAATCTGTAGCAGGTGGCTTTGTGCTTGTGTGTAGATTTGCATAGTGATTCAAGGCCTCTTTTTTTTCTTGAGGACAGTAGCAAGGACTGGCACTATTTATTATAGGATAGCCTTCAATTCTTAGCAATTTTCCTCATGCAAAGTTTAGTCTTGGCTGGGGATTTAGCTCAGTGGCATAAGCGCCTGCCTGGCAAGCATCAGGTCATGAGTTTGATCCCTGGTACAAAACAAACAAACAAACAAACAAAAAGCCAAAAAACCAAAAACAAACAAACAAAACAAAACAAAACAAAACAAAAAACCCCAACCAAACAAACAAAAGTTGAATCTCAATAAATTATCCTGAGGGTATTGGCTTGAAAAATACCAAAATACTGGTCATCTGTTGTAGTTGTTTGCCTTGGATCCATTTTTTTTACCCTTCAGGTAACAGCATCCGGATTTTCCTTTGAATAATCCCATCTTTCTAACTCAATGGTCACAGGGCACAGGCCTTATTCCACTGGCCAACTGGAATACATGTGACCATATGTGGCCAATAACATTCATATTTTGCTCCAGAGCTGAATATAGAATCTAATTGGACCTGTTGGACTTGCTGTTGATTGTATTCACAACTACCTTTTGAAAGATTTTGGTTTTCAGTGATGCTCATGTAAAAAGAAAGAATCAAAAGAAAAGGAGAGATAAATTCTTAATGAAGAAATTGAAGTAAAAAGCCCATATACAGTGTGTTGTATAATCCAGTATCTTCCTATTTTGCTCAGACAAGTTCTTCCTCTTTTCATGATTTTTTTCCTCTTCAGCTGAAATATACACATTTATCCCTTGAGGATCTTGTTACAGTGGAGATTCTGACTCTGTATGTCTGGGAAGGGGAAAGATTTGAGAGTCTGAATTTTTAATAAACTGCTGCAGGAGATGGGATAAAGCTCATCAATGACTGCTTCTTGTGCACCATGGACTTAGGGTGTCTCCTTGTCAAGGGCATTTTTATAATCCAGTCCTCTTACTCAGTAGAATACATTTTTGAGGATGTCATTGTTTGCTTAAAAGGATGATAGATAAGTATTTCAGTCTTTTTCAGTGAGATCCTTATTTTTATGTTGCTTTTCTGAAGAAGAAGGAGGAGGAAGAGGAGAAGGAGAAGGAGGAGAAGATGGAGAAGGAGAAGATGGAGAAGGAGAATGTGGTGAGCCCAAAACAGGAAGATGAATAGAAGGTTGTGTGAGCAATCTGTGAAGTCACAGTGATAGCAAGTGAAGTGACCTGGTTAGAGAGCTCCAGGTTTACAAGGCTCAGCCTCTCCTGCCCTACTCTTGAAGAACAGATTTGTCTTATTGGAAGCATTTAGTGTGACATAGCCTGCTTCTGCTGGGACTCAGAACATGCTTCCTTCAGGGGCCCACCAGCTGCCCAACAGAATGACTGTCCCACCTGGGCTGTGATCTAATTTATTTTCTTCCCTCCTTGCCAGGTTCCTGGGTACTGGCTCTGGGAGCCGGACCAGCACCATTGCTCACTCGTGTCAGAAGTTGGCTGCTTGCTGACAGTGCCGCGTGGTTCTGGGTGAGCTTTGCATGTTATCCCACTTGATGATGCAGGGAGCTGCTTTCACTGTAACAGAAACATATGCCTTGTGAGTTTGTTATGTTCGGGGATTATTAATAACCACACAAAAGTATTTAAGCAGCCATGAGTATCTCTGCCTGTAAACACATCATTTTAAAATTCAGATTCTGCCTCCACATATTCATTATCTCCTCTTGTCAAAGTCACTTTTCTTGTCGAGTCTGGGCAGATCTCCCATTTTCTAGTATATTCTCTCTGAGCCTCTATGGTTTTCCTTCTCCTAATCAAGAATTAGTCAAGCAAAGGTGGCATGACTTTGTCCCAAGAGCATCTTTTATCAACAGAGAAAAATGTGAGGCCCCTAATTCTCATGAACCCCTTCTCTAGGGTCTCAAGTAAATGAATGGGTGGCAGTAAGGAAGGAGGCATGTTGTTTGTGTTTTAAGAAGCTATTGTGACTTCCTTATGTCAAGAGCATTGGATTCAACATCCCATAAAGTGAGAAAGATACCATTTGGTTACTTCATAGCTTCTGGAAAAGAATGATGACAAGGGTATCAGAGCTAAAGGCAACAACAGGAAAGAATAATTAGGAAAATCTGTTAGACTCAAGTTTGTTTTTCTGTTTTATCAGTACTGGGAAAGAGAGAGCTTGAACTTCCCCTTTGGAATAAAATATTCAAAATAATACTTGGCATAGACAGGCCCCGAATTAAGTCACTGCAAAAGCTGAATGAGCAGCATTATGGAATGAACAAAGCTGGCTTCATGTCAAGACAGACTCGCTTCTGCCTCTCAGCAGGCTTCTGGAGGCTGCTCTTGCTAGCTGATGGGACTCTGCTCAGGGAGTGGAAACTGATTCCTCTTGTAGATTAGGAAAAATCTAACCAGTACCATAGATATTTTGTAAAGCAATTATATCCTTTTGTATCCTGTGCTCAGACATGTTATATTTGGTGAATTAGTTTTCTCTTCGGTTACACATATCTAGCAAAAAGGGAGCAGAAATACACAAATGTTTTAAAGAATAAGGATGAGAAAATGGCCTTTGCTCCATATTATTTTGGCTTCCTTCCAAAGCAGGGACTTTTATTTAACCCCATTTGAGTGGGAAATCACCCTATCAGTCATTAAGTATTTGTGATAAAATTTTTAAATATAATACATAAATAAGGGTTTTATTGGAAAAGGGTCCAGACTTAAATTAATAGATTACGAGGAAACAATCTTTCATGGAAAACCAAGGCTTCTTTTCTTCAGAGTTTTAGAGTACCCAAGGGGTTTTACTGCTGATAGCCAAATAACTCTGTAGGCATCATTAGAGGAGCAGGAGGTACATTTGTGAGACACATCAAGATGATAACCAAAGAGCTGGGAACGGAACACGTTACTCATTGTGATGAAGATGTTCCCTTCAGTAACTGCAGCAGGACTGTCATGAGAAAACTTTCAAGATTTTCCTGAAGGTTTATTATTTGCCAATAACCTAAAAGGGAAGCCTACTGTTTGTGCCTTCCTTTCATGATAGCATGGCTATTAGGCATTACCTCTGCCCCTGAGAGCTGTTAGTTGATGTCACTGAAACTGGAAGTTCTGGAATCTACTCTAAGTTCAACTGTGTGTCCCCAGGCAAGTAGCCCTAACTCTCTCTGAGCTCAGGCTCCTCACCTGTAGCGCTGAGACTAAAGCACCAGCCTTCAGGCTTTCTGTTCTCCGACCTGCTATCATTCTCTTGTATAACTTCCAGTCTGTCCTCAGAGTCCAGCTCCTGTTCCCCATGTCCATGTCACTGCCAGGAATGCTCTTTCCCATCCCTGCCTTGGTTATTCCAGTAGCCAAGTAAGCTCACCGCCCTGCTCCCTCTTCAGCTGCCCACAGTCCCCTGTGTCTTAACACAGCAGATGAGCCAGCCAGGCTGTGCCCACACTGGCTCCCCTTTCTCTCTCTGTGAAATCTCCCACAGAGTCTGGTGATCCCACTCCCACTTCCCTCTTTGATCTCACCTCCCAACTCTTTTCTCTCCCTCCCCGGTCCTCATGCATCTCCAGGGCCCAGCTGTTGCTAGGTGAGGGGCTCAGCTTTTCCTCCTTTCCAGCCTCTCCTCCCCCAGACACTGCATGATTGGTTCTTTCCATCCTTCAGACTCTTCCTTCTCTCTGTGAGGTCCTTGAGCATTTCATTTAGAGTCACACAGACCCTACCAACCTTTCCAACCTTCTTATTCTGCCTTCCTTTCCCATAGCAGTGGCCTTTCAGCATATAATAAATCCACATATTTTGTTATTTTTTCCTATTTACCCTTACCAGAATGAAGACTTTGGATAGGCAAGGACTTTTGCTTGTTTTTAATTTTAGCTTTTCATTGTTGTGTAATTGGTATCTGGAAGACTTTCTGGTACATAGAACTGTCCAACAAAATCTTGTTAAATGAGATCACAAATTCAAAACCCAGGCTGGGTAGCTTAGAAACGTAATAGTAATGGTCTTCCTGGCAAGAGCAAGCTCCCAAGTTCAATTCCTGGTAAAAACAAAAACGAAGCAAAACAAACTTGAATGAATTAATAAATCCTTGAAACTCTTAATTGTTACTCATCATATACATGAGCGATGCTTAAAGCCTGATAACCAGCAGCAGTGGAGGTCAGGGAAGCAAAAATGTCTCTGAAGGGACCCACAGTGCCTATGTACTCAGAAAACTGGGCAGCCATTCCTAAGCAGATGGGGCGTATGCAGTGGGGTTTCTGCACCTTCCCTTCATCTCCAGAGCTCTCAGTCCTTCCCCTGCTCCCTGACATTTACTGTCCCTTCCACAGCAGCACTTGTCTTTACCTGAAAGCTTTCTCTGCTCACAAAATTAGGTGCGGCATCAGCTTGCAGGCGTCAGCCCAAAGGCCGGAAAGTTAATGCCCTCCAGGATACCCAGGAACGTCATCCCCAAAGGATGAGTAACGGGGATAATGGCTCAAATCCATCTTCCTTGCTCCTTGAGTGGGACCATTTTTACCTGTGTTTATCCATGTCCCAAAGGGCTGCAGAGAGACTGAACTCTCAACATCCATGGCAATCTTCATCACTATATATGGTTCAACTTCCATTCCTTCCCCATCTCATTTTCCCTCTCTCCTGCTCTACAGAGTTTTTTTGTGATTGATTCTCAGATCTCTTGTATTCCTCTCTCATAGAAATCTCTCAAAGAAACCAAAGCACTTGGGAAGATGCAGCGAAGGCTCTCCTTGGCCCCCTTGTGCGGTGCAGTGCTCCTATGTGTCAGGCAGCTCATGTGCCCCATGCAACTGAAGCCTGCATTGCAGATGTGGATCTTCCTACTCCTGATTCCAGCTCCAGAGGCATGGCCAGCTGTGCAGTGTGTTAAGACCTCAAGACCCCAGAGCCAGACTGGCTCAGGTAAAGTTCAGTCCATTGCTTCCAAGCTATATGATTATGAGCACATTACAAAACCTTTCTATTCCCTGGTTTTCTCATCTGCACATCAAGCCTAATAATAGTGCTGTCTCCTGTGGTTGCCTTGAGGTTTAAACTAATTCGCATTGGCAAAGCAGTCCAGGCAGTGCCTGGCCCAGCAGTGCTGCATCATGCTCAATAATTAAATGCCCCATCTTACAATGAGGAGCTGGAGTACAGGAAGGGTAAATTCACCAATGGGGGTCACGTAGCTAAGTCTCTTCAAAACTTGAAAGCGGCTGCTTGGAACTCAAGAGCAGTGTAATTTTTGTCACATTTCACTTAATTAAAAACTATTAAAATAAAATAAAACTTAGAAAAAACTCTGAATCCATGTGCCTATATTTTCTTGAAACATATTCCATTATGAAAATTGGAAATTTTTTTGGTATAATTACTGCCAACTAATTAGTGGAAAAGCATACGCAATTAAATATATAGTGTGAGTTAATTTGAACCAATATTAGTTTTATGCATTTGAATTGCTGTGTACTCTTCAGAGAAGAAAGTCTTGTGTGGAAATATAACATGGCAATAATAAATCAATCTCTCAGTCCCTCCAGTGCCAAAATCTTCAAATATATGAAAAAAGGTTTTATGTAAGGAAAGTGGTACACTTTTCACACTCTCCATGGAGCGCAGTGCAGAGAACATTTAAGATAAATCTTGCTGTAAAGAGTTCTATCCAGATGTAGGGCATAGGTTTTTCCCAGCCTTATTGATAATTGAAAAAGCAATTGCATATATTAAGATGTACAATGTGATAATTTAATATATGTACATATTATGATGTGAATATTACAGGGAAGCTAAAAACACATGTGTCACCTCCCGTAATCACCATTGTGTGTATGTGTAGGGAAGAGAGGAAAGGATGGTTAATCACTAACCTTTTTGCAAATTTCAAATAAATACTACATTGTTACTCACTGTGGTTATCATGTTGCATATTGAATCCCTAGAAGATGCTTTTTTTATAAGTGAAAGTGCATTCCCATTGACCAGCATTTCCCCATTTCCTCACACTTTAGCTTCTAGCAACTGTTCTGCTCTCTTTCCTGCTTCCATGAGTTTCGAGATTCTACATAAAAGTGAGACCACTTTGTCTTTCTCTTTCTCTGTCTTTGTCTTTCTCTGTCTGCATTATTTCTCTTGGCACAAAATCCTCCGAGTTCATTCATGCTGTCACAAAATCAGAATTTTCTCCTCCTTCCCATTCTTCTTCCCTTTCTCCCTTCCTCCCTCTTTCCTCTCCTATTTTTCTCTCTCCCTTTTTCTCCATCCCTCCCTCCCTCCCTCCCTCCCTCCTTTCCTTCCCTTCTCCTTCCTTCTTTCTTTCCTCTCTTCATTCTTCCCCCCTCTCTTCTTTTTGTTTCTGTTGTTGTGGTTCTGTCACTCTGACCCAGGCATCAGGCTTGCTCACCAAATGCTCTACCATTGAACTATACTCCCCAATTCTTTCTTCTTTTTAAGGCTGAATTACTCCACCTTTTCTTATTCATGCACTCATTAGTGGACCCTTAAGTGTATCTCTTTAAATGCTGATTTCATTTCCTTTGGATACATACTTAGAAATAGGATTGCTGCATCATTGGTTCTATTCTATTCTATTCTATTCTATTCTATTCTATTCTATTCTATTCTATTCTATCTTACTTTATTTTTTAGGAAAGTATATTATTTTTTCACAATGGCTGTACCCATTTTCAGTCTTTGTACAAGTGTTCAAAAGTTCTCCTTTATCCATTCCCCATCAAACCTTATTACTTTTATAGGTCATCTGAATAAGTGCTAGTTAATACTGCTTGGTGGGTTTGATTTGTGTTTTCATGTTCCTATTCACCATTCATTTATTTTCTTTAAAGAAATATTATTCAGGTCTTTGTCAATTTTTAAATATTGTTAGTAGGTTTTTGTTCGCTTGTTTTTTTTTTTTTGCTACTGAATAAGAGAGATTCCTTGTGTGTTTTGAAGACCAACTTCTCATTTGAAGGAAATATTGTTGCTTGAAGGCTTTGAACTTCTATTTAGCATGCAGGAATTTTTTTCAGAAGTCTGTGTGTGTTGTCCTCATTAAATTTATATGCTAACAAATTTGGCAGAAACAAGTAGTTATCTTTTTTCTTTTGCCAAACATAGGTTTATGCCTCATTTCCCATCACATTCTGTAGTCATTTACTTATTCATCGAGTGTCTATTTTGTGCCATTTACCCCACTTGAATACTTCCTAACTTTTCCTCTTGTGGATTAAAAAATATGACCTCCAGTCAGCATTTCCCTTTCAGTGGAGCATTTGCTTCCCTGTCATGCCCAAAAGTGGATAGTTTCTCTATCCACTGAAAAAAGGGTAGAAGTCTTTAGCAAATACCTAATAAAAATTATCTTAATAGATACAGGGAAGCATAAATATCAATCCAACTATTTGAGACATAAAGACTAATTTCAAATCATTATCTTTAATTAGACTTTTAATCTCCTGGCTTATTACATTGCTTACTATTTAATTTATGCAAAACCCTTGATTTCTGTAAGATGGTCCTCATGTTGGTATATTTGTTCTTTTATTGCAGGCCATATTCTGTAAAGATTAAAAGCTGTAATCTACAACTTTATAGCAGTAGGACCTTGGCCAAACCATGCAACCTGTTTGACCTCAGTTTCTTTCTCTGCAAAAGGAGATGATAGCTCATATCACACCATTCTGATTCAAGGACATATAAATTTAATAAAACCATGCATAGAGGGTGACTGGTGACTGTCACAACTCTAGGCACAGGTCCCAGGATAACTAGGCAATGATTATAATGCTATCCCAAATTTCAGAAGTGACTCAGAGCTTTGCAGTTTTGCTTGCTTCCTCTATCTACCCTGGTCACTCAGCTAACCCTTCCTCTGAGATTATCCCTCGGTCCTCTATATAAAGTCCTAGCTCAAAAAATTTTTCATTGAAGTTTCCTGTTTGGCTTCAGTCTCAGTCTTGCTGCGCCCAATCATAAGAGAAAAAGAGGAAGAAATGCTCTCTTTACGATTCCACTATGCAAATTAGCTGTTTCTAGAGCAGGCTTATGCCCCTTCCTAGTATTAATGGAAAACAGAGTTTAGACCCTTATCTCTTCCCTTTCCCTCAAATGGGTTTTAGCTATTTGGTTGTGTCTTCTCTAATTTATTAAATAGGTAATAAATAACTTTGAAGCATAACTGTTTATATTTCAGTGTATTCCTGAGTTCTGCCTCTCTTGTCCATGTGGTTTATTTAAATGTGCACCCAAAGTCTCATTCAGTCGTGGAGGTAACTGAATCTAGCATTTGTGATTGGTTCATTGTCTAGTGCTCAGATTGATGGTGTGAGTGTTTCAGTTGCTCAGGGGTGGAACTAGTGTAATGGTAGGAAGAAGGCCTTCAGGCTGGTCTTTCTTGCTTTTGCTTTTACTTACTCTTTTGCTTGTTTCCAGCCGGCCATGAATGGTAGCCCACCATGCCATCCTGCTGCTTGGAGCCAGCTGAGTATAGACTGAAACCTCCAACCTGTAAGAAATAAACCTTTCCTTCCCTAACTTTGGGCATCAGGTATTTTGTCTCAACAACAAGTAAAAAGTAACCAAAACAGTCCATACAGAGAAGCAGAAAAATAACAAAGAGACTTTGAGAATGATAAGATTGCTTGAAGAAGCCTGAAATCTTTACTCACAGTGGACAATCTGACCTGGACAGTGCTGTCCCTTTGTGGGCCTGTACATAGAGCCAGAGCTAGCTTGTCCCTCACCACTCCATCTTTAGACGAACCTCATGTTTGACTTGAAACTCTGCCTTTGCCCTCATGAAATTCTTAATACTTATCTTTCAGCAAGTGATCATGTTCTTTCATTTTGCACTGGGCCCACAAATTATGTAACCCCCTCCTCCTCCCAGACTTCTCTCTTTTGGCTTGTCTACCACCTTCAGCCACAGCTGGTCACCTGCCACCAGTACTAACACCTGTACCACCATGGCTGCGATGCTGGCCACCCACCAAGACAATCAGTTGTCAAATCACTTTTATTAGAAAGTGTAGTAAAGAAACAGGAGAGTTCTGAGTGCCTTTCCTGTTTATTGTTTTCATATCTTCTAACCCTTGAACAATGAAAATGGGAATAACTGGTAAAATACAACAATATGTGCTCACTACAGCTTTCCAGCTACAGCTGATGTAATCAAGAGTGTGGCTCTTGACAGACTTTCTTGTTAAAGAGGAATGTGAGGTAAGCATCCATGTTTAAGTATTTGAACAGAGCTTATTGCCCCCTTAGAGCTGCAAATGCCTCTGGTTTAAGTATGACTTTTAATATAGAACAAGCACAATATTTTGTCTGCCAACCACATGATAAAGGCACATTATTTCAGCCTCACTTTCAGACTCCTTACATTACAGAAGGATATATAAGGTATCATGAACTTGTTGTCTTCTGAAATCTTTCATCAGAATACTCACTGATATTAAAAGAGAGAACATAACAACTGAATTGGAAATAAAGACAGTAAATGTTAAGACCCAAAGAACCAGACACGTGTGGTGAGTAAACATCTGCTAATAAAGATCATAGTAATTTGTTTCATCAATAAAAAATTCATTGATTAATGCCTACACAAACATACAGGGAGGCAAAGGGTGAAGGTGAGAACTTACAATTTGGGGAGCTTTGGGGTAACAAGGTGGCAATTATCTCTACAAATCAAAAGGCAAAAGCTAAGTTAGAATGGGTTCCATTTTTTTCCTTGAAATATCTTTTGGTTCTAAAAAGAAAACTTAAGAGTGTGGGTGGTATGCAAGGATTCCAAACAAAACCTTAGTGGTAGACTCTGTGAGCTGGCTCTCCCTGGCCCTTGTGCTTCATTTCTGAATTATTAAGGATTACTGTACTTTCTCACCAGGGAAGGGTTGGTGTTGTGTGTTTTATTATTTTTAAATCCTGTGATGATTGCAAAAACATGTGTGGTTAGTGCAGGTTGCGCTTCTTTTTTTACTTTGTTTTTAAAACATAAGCCTGATTCGATTGGTCAGAGATCAGAAACTCCTCAGTGCCTTCATGTTGCTCCTCAAATAAAGTCAAAATGTTCTGTATGCCAGTAGCACCTCATGAGTGGAAGACACTGCTCCTTTCCCCAAATTCTTACTGTTCACTCTTCTGCTTGCTCCTGAGGGCTCCCTGTGAAGAAAGGGTATATTCTCTTCCCCACTGCTAAAATCTCACCTGCATGGTGCCGTTGTCTACTGAGTTCATTCCTCGTCCACATGACCTCGCAGTGTCATGTGGCACCGCTGACACTGGATGTGCATTTAAATTATTTTAAAGTGAATCGACAGTGGAGTACAATTGGTGAAGTGAAATCATTTTCCACTTAGCAAAGCATTTTAGACGAGGTAAAGAAAATTAGGTCTATGAAAAGATTTCAGTGTTAAAGGACATTCTTTTTCTTGAAGAGGCTCCTAGAAGTTAGGAGAGAAGGGACGGGGGATGATGAGACACTGAGTAATGAGTACCAAGGCACGGTGGGTGAGGAGAGGAGTTCCCGAGTCATAAGGCACAGTATAACAGCCGTCTACAAGAATTAATTTTATATTTCACAATGTAAGTGTTTGAAAGCTCCTAACACAGAGAAATGATAATGTTTGAGGGGATTGGGAATGCCAGTTACTCTGATTTGATCATTATACATTGTGTACAAATGTATCAAATTACAGGACTCTACCCTGTAAATATGTGCAAATGTTATACAACAATTAAAAATAAAAAAATTGAAAAATTGATTTTTCCTAGTTAAAAAATGTATTTTTTCTAGCTAGATTTATAAAAGTAATTTCATTAAATGTTCCTCGTATGAAGTATTTTTCTTAATTAAACATTATAAGAGAACAGTAATAGATGAAATGTCTGGTGGCCCCCACACCTTTTTGTCCACATCTGATAAACTACAGAGGGAACCATTATTATGAAGTTTTATGTGTATTTTCTGGATTTTTTTCCTTTTGTGCAGTATCCCTGTGTGGTGACCCGTGGAGCTGACACCACTGAGGGCCTCTCTCCAGTCCAGCTTCTTCTGCAGAGTAGCCCCATGTTGAGTTAGAGAGCAGGGGTGAGTAGCACTGGTAGAGGGATGTGTAGTGCAGTCCCAGGTGCTGATTCTTTGGGTGTGAAGCATGTGGGTAATCAAATGGTTGGCTGGAGGTAAAGCCCCAGCTACTTTATGGCTGAAGCACAGCTCTGGGGACTGGAGAACTTGCCACTTCCAGTTTAGTTAACAGAACCACTGAGGAAGCTTGATACTCCACTGCCTGCCGTCTCTGAGTCAAACAGATTCACCTGGAGATAACCATGTCTTCTGTAAGATAACAGGGGAGTTTCTCTAATTATAAACAACTGAGTAGGAACTACTTGGTGAATGATTTATGCTACAATGCATACCACTTAGAAAGCAGTTTGATTTTATTTATACTGATAACAATCTAGAGAATAAAATGAAATAGTTTTTTTAATGTTTTGATTTCTCTCTATTGTAGTTTATATTTTATTCTGGTTGTTAAATATTTTTAATATTACCCTTATTTTTAAAATTTATTATCATTATTATATACCAGGTTACCGTAGGCCTGCAGCTGACCACCATGCAATTTGCTAAGGTACCTAACTTCTCTGTACCTTAGTGTCTGCTCACTGGAAGTGCCCAAGGGAGATTTTCAAGGGTGAGGTCCCAAGGTTGAAGAATGTACAGGTGCAAGACATCAGCAACATCAGGCAGCAAGGTTGAAGAATGTACAGGGGCAAGACATCAGCAACAACAGGCAGCATGAAGCAGAGCAGAGTACATTTACATGTAAATGTAGTTTACATTTGCAAATTATGCAACCTGTATTTTTTATACAGTTTGTTATAACCTATTTACATTCTTACATGCTGACCTCCTTGGCACATGTGTCCACTGCTAAGTCATGGTTATATAACTGTGCCCTGATGAGTGTCTGTGCTGACCATGGGGTAATGTCCTCAGGGTTGTCTGAAAGTGTCCTTCTATGCCCTGGACTTTGACTCAGTCTGAGTGGTTCCTCACACTTAGTTTCCTTGCTCATAAAATAAAATAAAATAAAATAGATAACAGCACTTCTGCATAAGATTATTAAATAAATTACTCTGTGTAGAGTGCTAGGATCCTTTTTAGCACATGGATGGAGCAAGTTACATTCCATTTTTATTATTATTTTCATCAACCCTTGATTATGCCTCTCTATATGTTTAAGTAGGTGTTGTGTTAGAGGAGCTATAGTGATGCTACATTGATATCCTCCAATGGGTTTAAAATTAATAAATCCTTTTCAGAATTAATCTCATTTATATTGGATTGGAGTAGAGATAGGCAAGTATTTTAATAGCATCTAGAGCCCTAAAATCTCACCAAAAGTCAACACTGATAACACACCCAAGTGAAGACTTATCCACCGCTATCTTGGAAGCACTGTAGAGTTTAATTGAGTAACACACACCAAGCTCAGTCTCCTGGGAAAGCAGAGTGTCTGTCTTCCTCTCTTGAAGTTGCTCCCTCTGGTTGGTGGAGGGAGGGAATGGAACACCAAGGGTGGTGTTGGTGGTTCCTGCTCATGACCTTCCTGAAGGGGTGGCCACAGGAGGCAGCTGATGTGCCAAGAGACAAACAGATGCCTGCAGGTTTTCAGAGCTTCCTTGCCAGTATACATTTGAATCTAACTATATTCTTGATTGTAATTCATAAAGACACTCCCAAAAGAAGACCACCAGGATTGCTTCAGGAAGTGGCTAAATATGATGGGATAAGTGTGTCCAAAATGAGGACGAGTATTTTGAGGGGGATTAATGACAATGTGTCTTTTACTTTCATACTGTGTTTAAAACTTAAACATGTACTTTGTATTTCATTCACGTCTCTTATATACTGTGTTTGTTTTGGGGGGCAACATTAGAAATTGAAATTTTAAATTAAGATAGTTCTTTGAGAAGAACTCTGGGGAAAAGTCTTCAGGAGGCGAAGGATCAAGGAGTAGGGAGAGAGTAGAATTTCCAAGCTGAGGAAACCCATAGAGCCTAAGCCCTAGGGTCAGGTGGGTTCCAAGCAAAGCAAGGAGGCAGAGGCCACTGGGCAGAGTAAGGAGGGGAGAACATGGGGAGCAGAAGAGCCGACAGGGCAGGTCTGGAACTCCCTGCCAGGACACTGGCTTTTACCAAGGATACTGAGCAGAGGATCTAAGGGCTTAATATGGGCTGTTCTGCTCCCATGCAGGGAAGGGTCAGGCACATATGGAGGAGGCTGTTGCAAAGCAAAGAAGATACATGGGACAGATAGACATACACAGTTCTAAGATTGTTTCCATGTTTAGGGTTTTTTCTATCAGTTATCTCATGAGCTTTATTATTAGGTATTGACATTGGTGTTATAATCACTTAGATACACCCAGGAGAGGCAGTTGGTATGACTTTCACATCTTAAGTCCTCAGGTGTTCAAGATGTGACTTATTCTTTTATGTAAGTAAGCTTCATTTCTAGTTAGAAATCCATTAATTCCAGTTAGTTCGGAGTAAATTGGATCACGCAGCTTTTTCTAAGAGAGTTCAGGGGTTTCTCATTCAATTTAGGGATCTCTTCTGTTTCTCTTCATGGTGAATATTCCCTACTTCTCCTCCTTATCTGAGCTGTTTCAACATGGATGCACTGGTAGTTGTTACTGTCCCAGGCAGGTATCATGGATATAGCTGGATTTCTAGCTGGATTTGAGGAATCGGCCCTCTGTCTTGTGTGGTTCTCAGATCTCTTTAAGGATTGTCCTGTCTGCCCCTGACCCACCTTAGCTGGTCTTGGGTAGGAAGCAACCAATAGTAGAATTCTCTTGGTTTTCCTGGAAAATATCTACTCTCTAATGGCAAAAAACTGGCCAGGCTGGCAGAAGGAAAGAAGTAATCTTTTCATTATTTCTTTATATTTTCCCTTATATTAATTACTCTAGAAATGGACTCTGAGGGCAGCTGTGTTACTGTATGTGGTAACATGAGCAGGTGAGGCCAGGACACTTGATGTCTACATCTTATAGTTGTAGCTCATATTCACTAGACTCCACAGAGGAAAATCTCTCTCTCTCTCTCTCTCTCTCTCTCTCTCTCTCTCTCTCTCTCTCTCTCTCTCTCTCTCACACACACACACACACACACACACATACACAATTGGAGATGATGCTAGGATTTCCAAGCATTCTTTCTCACAATGCTCAGAGGTTTTTTTTCTCTGAAAGTTGTTGTCTCTGACATTGGCTTGAAAGCTCTCTCTCTCTCTCTTTCTCTAAAATATCATTTAATGAAATGTCATTGAGGTATAAAAAGAAGTAGAGTAGTACAATGAAACATAGATAAGTGTCAAATAGTGCAGTATGCTAACAAATTATGTGGCTACATTTTTATAAAGTTATAGCTAATAAAAGTGTATCTATAGGGCAGAAAGCAGTTAAATATTTGTTTAGGAATGGGCCAAAAAGCTCTGTAATAAAGGTCATGAGGAAGCTTTTGAGGGTGAATGATATGTTCATTATTATGACTGTGATAGTAGTTTCACAGTTGTCTACATATGCTGAAATATTATGATTTGTGTTCAAATATATCCAATACATACATGTTTCTTATAACTCAATAAAGCTGTCAAAATGTAATACTTTAGAAATGGACTTTGAGGACAGCTGTGTTACTGTATGTGGTAACAGGAGCAGGTGAGGCCAGGACACTTGATGTCTACATCTTGTAGTTGTAGCTCATATGCACTGGACTCCACAGAGGGAAATCTGGCGTGCTCTCTCTCTCCCTCCCCCTCCCCTCTCCTTCTCTCTCTAGCTCTCCCTCCCTTTCTCTCTCCTTCTCCTCCCTCTCTCTCTCCATCTTAGCTCTATTCAGACCTTTAAGGTCTTTAATATGGAGAGAGAAGATGTATGTTCATTTACATTTGCAAATTATGCAGTCTTGATCTTGGAAATGGAGATGGAGAAATCAATAGGCTGCCTGAACATGCTGATGGCAGCCACCTCCTAGCGTATGACCCTCCTGTTTCTGAAGATGTTCTTCTGGTCACTGATGTAATATCCTGCTAGGTGTCCTACTTATACATTGGCCAACTATCCATTCATTATTTTCCACCAGGTGCCCAGATTCTCAGCCAGCTTCAGGGCCAGCACCTGCCTATTTGGGGCTTGGTGTGCTGCACAACCACTATCTGCAAGGGCTGGTCCAGGAGGCCACTAGCTCTTCATTCAGACTGTGCTTCTGATGGGAGGACTATTTTGGGGTTGGACAGTTCTTCCAGGTTGATGAAATCATAGGTTGTGCCATAGGCACAGAGATGGGTGCAGGGACTTCTCTTGTATCTTTCTGATTGGCACAGTGGGGACTCTGTCACTTTTGGAGAACTGCTCTCACACTTTCATCACTTGGCAGAAAAAACTTTGGTCAATATCACTCTTGTGGGTTTTCATGGTAGAACTCTGGTTATGAGAGAAGAAGGAAGAATGGTTGTAAGTACGAGTGCTCCCTGAAACTAATTCTTCAGAACTTTGGGGTTTGCACCACCTGAATGTACTTCCTGTCCTAAAATGTTAGAGAATATATTTTATTAAGTTGAATATCTAAACTCTTAACAGACACTTTCCTGAACCATGGTTATGACCAAGAGAAGAATTAGATTGTTTGTAATCATTAAGGGAAAGGGTTAGAAATAGATAGGAGTGAGGTGTGGGAAGCAGGGAAAGTTTTAAAAATCTGCCCAGTGATGGGAGAACTTTTTAGAGTTTTCAACAATAGTACACAGCCTGGTTGGCATGCTTGGCATAGGTTCATCACCAAGTGTCTGACTTAGAATTCTATAGTTCTTTTCTTTCTGTGGAGTTTTTCATTGCACTCTGACGGAGAAAAGTACACTTATTATGAGTATGAACTTTGGTACATACTCTAAAATAAAGCACAGTCACATAACCTGCACCTAGATAAAAAGATAGTGCATATTCAGCCCTATGGACAAAACCTTACCAGATGTCCTTCCAAGGCACTGCATGCTCATCCTTCCCACCTAACGATAATCCTGACCTCAAACACTGGAGATTAGGTTTTTGATGTTTTCAAACTTTACAATGTGTTTACTTTTTCTGGCATTTCTTGGACCATATTATGTTAGTGAGATTTACCTGGATTGCATATGACAGCAATTCATTTTCTTTGCATTGCCTTTCCATTTTATGAATATACTGTAATTATTTTAATCTATTCTACCATTGATGGATATTTGGGCTGTCTCCAGATTTTAGTAATTACAAAAAAGCTTCTATGAAAACTTTTACGCCTGGCTACTGGTGCATATAACCCCAGCAAATTATTTGCTTGCCTATTTATATATTCTCTTTTATGAAGCATCTATTCAACTCTTTTATCCACTTTCATTTTTATTGGATTATCTGTCTTTCACCAATTGACCAGTAGTTATAATATACTCTAGATATGAACCCCGTATCAGAAATATATAATCCAAACAACTTCTCTCATTTTTTTTGTGTTAGCAATTTTGTTTTGGAAATATAGAGATTTCTAATGTTTTTCTTTTATGTACCCAGATATATGATCTTGGAGCATTTACCTATACTCTGTAAATCAATGTCTCCCATCAGCTAAAACAGACTTCTGTGTCTGAATTTTTATATTTTTTTGAGCATGTATTATAGTTGGCAAAAACTGAGTGAGATTCTAAGTTAAAAATTTGGGATTTCTACCAGCTGGCTCAAAGTAGAAGAGCAGTAAGCCACAGAGGCGCAGTGTATTCAGAGGCACAGGTGAGATATCCAGGCACTGTTATAGACGTTTATTTGTACCTTGTTGATGTTTGAATGAGTGTCCCCCAAATGGCCATGTGGTTGGGCCAGGATTGGTCCCCAGGTTGGCACTTTGAGAAGTAATATAACTTTTAGGAGGTGGGGCCTAGTGGGAGGTCCTTAGGCTATTACAGGTGTGATCATAAAGGGTGCTGGTCCTGTCTCTTCGCTTCTTGCTTCTTGGCTAATGAGTGAACAGTTTTCTCTTCCATTACTCCCTGTCATTGTATCTGGCAGCCTCACTGGAGGCTGAAGCAGTGGATCTGCTCAATCTTGGGTTGAAATCTCTAGAACTGAGAGATATATAAACCTTTTCTTTTAGCTGGGGTGTATTTGAGTGGTAGAAAATATGCTTAGTATGTTCAAGGCCCTAGGTTCAGTCTCCTGCACCATAAACAAACAAACAAACAAGTAAACAAATGACACATAATAACCATTTTATCTCGTAAATTAATTATGTTAGGTTTTTGTTATAATAAAGGAGAGCTGACTAACAAACTCCCCCTTTAAGTCTGCCATTGTTCTGGCTTATATCTAGCTATCCACCTAGACTCTCATTTTCTCACAGGTGGGACATGTGGGAGATGAGTGGATTATGGATGTGAGATACTGTATTAGTTCACCAACTGGCTCATCACAGTTCTAGGTGTGTATGAAACACTTATTGAAAGGGGAAGACCAAGCCTAGGTTTGGGTGGCATCAACAAATAGGTTTATAGTCTGAATGGAATAGAAAGAGAAAGAAGGAAGGTGTGTTGTGCTTGCCTGCTGCATCATGAATTCTTTCTCCTCTGCCATACTTCCCTGCCTTGGATTCATCGGACTATGGAGTGAAACCCCTACAATCTGTGAACTAAATTAACCTTTCCTTCTTTAACTTGTGAGTGTTATGTATTTTTGCCCCAGCAATGAGAAAGTAACTAAGACACCAACCATTTAAAAAGTGACTTTAAAATTACCCTATTGAAGGAATGATTCCTAAAGAAAATTTAGTTTCCATATGGAATAATATAGGGCTACTTCCGAGTCCTGCTCCATCAGTCTTACCTTATTAAACTTCCTATCTCATGACATCTTGAATAAGAAAACTGCTGCATCTTCCTCCTAAAACAAGCATCTGTGATATCATAGATGCTTAATAGAATGTCTTTAAAAGGGCAAAGGTAATCCTGGAAAAAAATAAAATTGGTATGGTGATGGTGGTATTCATATAGAATTTTGTTTAATTGTGCTGCTTTATTTTATGGGTTAATATTGGCTTTCTGAGGATGATATATATTGTTACTGTTTTCTCATGAAGGAAGCAAGGGAATTAGTATAGGCTGGCAAAAATCATAGAGGCTCGAGTGAGATAGAGCTGGCTTTAAATATTAATTGCAATCTGGTTGTTATTTCTCTATGTCTCATTTTCCTTATCTATAAAATTATGAAGATGCTATCAGACTTTCCAGCTGGTTTTGAAGACTGTGGACTGAGGCAATGGCCACTGGTAGCCTAAGGAGCACCTGGAATATAGCATGGCTAATTTGAGAGCCACTTAAACAGACACGTTTTATTTCAAAGACTTGACACAGTTTATTTCATAGTGATTGTATGTGAAATGATAGCATTTTGGATAGAGTTAAAATGTTATTAATTTCTTCTCTGTGTCTCTGTTACTGTCGCCATCTCTGTCTCTCTTTTTCCTTTCTTCCTTCCTTCCTTCCTTCCTTCCTTCCTTCCTTCCTTCCTTCCTTCCTTCTCTCTGATACTGGGAATCAGATTCAGGGTTTTGTGCTAGCCTAGAAAATGCTCTACCACTGAGCTGGACCCCCAGACCCAGCTTGTTTCTTTTTACATTACAAAATGCAGCTACTAGACTATTTAAAATGATGTGTGTGGGTTATATGTTATTTCTATTAGTCATCACTCCTAAAGTTCTGACTTATAATAACTCTATCCATGTCTACGAGTTCGTCACCACCCCATTTACAGTGACAGGGTCTGCTTGTTCTGTTTTGTTCAAGTGTAAGAGGGAGGAGAAGGGAAGGAAAGAGGCACAGATCTCCTTTTAGTCCATCATCTCCCACAGAAAATTCTATGCTTCCCTCTCTCTTTTCAGGGCACTGAGGTGAATCAATGGAAGCCCATACTTATCATCCCTTCTACTACTTTGTCCTCAGTGTCCATGTAGAAAATTCTTTTTCTCTTTTCCACTAAGTGGGTACCTAATCCGTTTAACTATTTCCTTTCTAGTTAAGTGTTCCTTCAGATGCTTCTACACTTTTCCAGCAGACCTGGAGTTATTTTCTCTAGGACACACATACAAAAATGTCTAGTAAATAGGATATTTGCTAGCACTTAGGTCTTAAAATGTTTGTCTCTATTTGGAATGGCTGAGAAGGGATCCTCTGCTATCAAAGAGAGATGAGGAGAAGTAGAATATAGAAAGCATCCTGAATTATAATTTAAAAATAAGTTTACCACATAGAATACTTTTTGAATACTGCTCATGTGTCAGAAGTCAGCTAACATTGATTAATAGCGAGACACCATCCCATGAGCTCTCAATACGTGACCTCATTTATCCTCACAACAAACCAAGGATGCTGTGACTATTATTATCCCCATTTTACAGATTAGCACTGATGCTTAAAATCTCTGGCACCCTATTCTACTCTGCAGGATACCAGGAATATAGCAAGCATTTAATAAATGGTAATGTATAATACCCTTGGTATGGCCCAGGGGCAAAAAGTAACACTGACCTTTAAATCCAGTTCCAAATCTCATTTTCCTGTCCTGTTTACCCTCAGGTCCACATTGGTTATTCCTCTTGTTCTTTTGGGTTACACCTCTGGTAGAGTGGAGGTGGTACATGATTTTGACCACAAGCTGGCTGGGCTGAAATGTGGCTGGACCAGGAGCCCGAGGAAAATGCACCACACTTGCAGGACAGGAGTGCATTGTTTGGTCAGAACATCTTCTGTGGGCATGGATGAGTTGTCATCAGAGTTATCACCTCTGCAGCTCATGCTTACTACACTTCCATTACTCAGAAAGCTCTAACCACTGAGCATGCCATCCTACATTTCTCCTCCTTGCTCTGTCTCCTCCTGTACCTTTTAAAATAAGTTACTTTTCAGTTAATTTAAGCCATTCTCATATAGTATCTCACAGTTCCCAGGGTATTAATGCCAGAGATGATCTTCCCTAATCTATGTCTTCTAGTGGCTACAAGTCACATATTCCCCTAAGTCTTGGTGACACAGAAAGGTGTCTAACAGACAGGGAACTATTGGGAGCCAGTTAACCATTCCTTGAATCCCCAGTAGCACTGTGTATATTGATAGGTAGAGGCCTATTTTAATAATAAATAGGTGGAAATCCCCTAGCAGATCCCAAGTGAGCAGATTTTGAATGTTTATTTGTGAGGCCACTCTTAAATTAGTTCTCAAAATAGAATCCATTTTTCTCTCCATAACTGAGATGATTTGGAAAACAGGTATTATCCTACAGACAGATCCAGATATTCTTTATTACATGGCATAAACACAAAGCACTAATATTTGTTTGCCTCCAAAAGGGGAAAAGCTATGTGGAAATGGGAAGAATTAGGATGGGCTATAATATTCTGAATGTACAGTCTGTCCTCAGTCTTGCTGTTTTGCAAAAAGCATCTAAAATTTATGCTCTTAGATTTGTCAGTTTAAAATTGTGAGCTGTGTGTTAGCCTTGCTTAGTAAAATATTGAAGGTATCGCTGTAGCTGGGCAAGTGGGGGTGGAAATTGTAATATATCATGATCAAAAGCATCATGCAGACTTTATAAATTCTGCATAGATTTTTATCCTGCCACGTTTGTGAATTTCAGGAAGTTTGCATATTCTCCTTCTCTCCTTCAATTTTTAGGAAGGACAACAAATTATATTATTTTTCTGACTCTTTCAGAGGCAGACTGCCAATGTACAAGCTGTAAAAAATACCCATAATAAATAAGTGTGGACAAATCATGTCACAAAACCTACTTAGGACAAGAAATGAGAGGTGGTCAATGACTCATGACCAACTAATAAGAAGGCGTAGAGTTTGAAGCCACAATATTCTTTCAAAAAAGAGCATTTTTACAACTGTCTTTATCCCAAAACTCTGCATAATTTACAATTGCAGGATCACAATCTGAAATTCTCTAAAAGTGAAAACAGCATTAAATACTGGAAAGGAAAAATGCTTTGTAGGCCTCATGTAAGTGCGTCATGGACGCTACTCATAGAACATCACAATGATAAAAAGGGATGATAGCAAATAGAATTTGAACTTTAAGGTAGATTTTAAAGTTTTTATTTTTTTCAGAGCTAATTCCCTAGGCAGGTGATGTATTCTGCTTTTCCTTTCCACAAGCCCAAACCAAGAGGTGTTTTGAGTCTGCTTGGGAAGAACGGCCAGTCTTCATATCCCTTAGCAATAAATGTGAAATGAACTTGATTAAATGATATGTGATTACATTATCTCTTTTAATTATGTCAAAGAACCTTTGAGATGTAGTTTACAATCATTTAGGAATATGAGTAAGCTGTGTCTATTGGGTAGTGGAGGAAGCTAATTGAAGATGGGGGACATTTTCTTCCTAAGATTTATATAAGTCTGTCTGATTAGTAAATATGTGGCTCAAAAATAAATCGTCTGAAACAGTATTACTTTATGAAGTAGCTTTTATAAAAGATGGAATGCTGGCTGCATTACACTTCTCTTTCAAAACACATGTGTGGAGAGTTATGTGCTGTGCCCATATTAGAGTGGAGGTTGAATACCAGTGAACATCTTCTGTTATTAATTACTGAATTACTATGGAGGATGTGACACATATGTAAGGGGCTTCTATTGTGACAGATGCTCTGTCATGCAATACTGTGGGACCATTACTCTCTGAAGGCTAACAATCTAGGGGGAAAATTGAGGTTATCTTCCCAAAGCCATTATGTTATGAATCAAAACCCTGGGTGTGAAGAGGAAAATATGAATGCTGCGAATCCTTCCTGGGTTCCTACTATGTTTGGGACACAATGCAAGAATTTGTAGTTTATTTTGTTCACAACAGAATATCAGCATCCGGCTTAATAAATAGGTGTGTTAGTACCTTAGCTGGCAGGGCATCAGCAATATAAAGTTGTTAACAATAGCAGTCAATGTCTTTCTGAGCCAGGAATCTGTTTATTTATAGCCTGCTAAGAAAGGAAAAGTCCAAGCTAGGGCAAAGTTGCCCTGAATCCAGTCTAGAAAGGCTGAGTAGAAGCAGCTGGCATGGAAGAAAAGCAAGAAGAGATGGAAGGACTGCAAGAAATGTTGCATCTTATCTGCAACTGATTTCCTAGACTTTTTAAAAGAACCTTTACACCTTCTCAGAAATGTATTTTTCCTTTTGTTAGAATTCATGGGTGAGCTAATGCAGAAAGGCCTAGTTTTTAAGCATGTGTGGTAATGAAACTCTGCTGTATGTTTCCATCAAAGATTTCCAAGAGTTTGGCCCAGCTAAGGGCCCTGAGAGGTTGACTGTTAGAGATGAACCCATCTGTGTGTGCTCTGGTGTCCTTCTAACTCTTCAGCACCAAAAGCACAACCTTTACACTCTCAATTTAGGGGTGAATGCAAGTGATAGTTTGGCCTGCAAAATGACCTTTACTTTAAAAAGCAGTAAGCATAATACCAGTAAAAGAAAAAGTTAATACAATGAGATTGGAAATAATGGTGTGTTTATTAAAGTCAGGACAAAGATCTATGTCCTACATCCTGGAAGCACCCTTCTGGGTATAAATACTGCAGCAAGGAATGCACAGCTCTACAAAAAGTGGTATGAAAGAGAGTTTAGAGCTACAAGCCTGGTGGTCATCAATAGTAAATCTCATAATTGGATATTGTGTGGAAGAGGGAACAAACTATGTGCAACAGCATACATGGCTCTTATAAAATGCTACATAAAGGAAGTTAGGTAAATTTAGTACACACTTTATACAAACTTAAAAAAAAAACATGTGAAAACCTAGTGTTAATAACAAAGTAATGTTTACTTTCCAAGAAAGTGGTACTTGGCAGTAAACATAAGGGTCTTCTGGAAAACTGTGGTCTTCTTGAAATGATTGCTATTTACTGTGGTCATTTCATGAAAATTCAGAAATTTATGTACTTGTAACTTTTGCTCTTTTCCATGTACATTAAAACCCTCAAAATGAGTAGTTTGTAGGTGGTGGTGGAGTGTCTCATAATTCAAAAGCAATCAGTATAAGTAACATAACTATCTTTTGTTTTCCATTAATCAACTAGGTATTCATCTCAAACACTTGTCTGGTGCTGTGTTAAGTTTTAAATAGAAATTTTAAAAAGTAAAGTACTAATCATAGGGTCTATGCCAAGTAAGCTTAAGTCTAATAACATACACAAATCAACAGAAGGTATTAGAAAATTACATAGGACAATGCAGATTTAAAGCACCACCAGTTTCTTTGTAGTAGAAACAATAAAGTCTGGAGAAAAATAGTCTGAAATAAGTCCTACTTCATTCCAGATGGGGGGAGCACTTGCTTCCACTTCTATTCTAATTCCAGTGGCAGTTGTTTTTGAAGTCGCTCCTGATTTATCTCTGTTCTATAATCCCATAATGTCCCAAAACAATACTGGGTCACTGCATTGTGATAAATTTAATTAATCATATGCTGGATTGTTACTGCATCTCCCTCCATGTGGCAGAGACAATTCTGCTAAAAGCACTATCACTGACTGGGCCCAGTTCAGTCACAGAAAATTTGCTTGAATAAATAAGACGGAGGGGAAAAAAAAAGAGCTTAACATGAGCTGACATTGTGAATAAAGACTTTGCAAAGGGGCTTCCTCTAGGCTAGACTTTGAGCGATGGGTAGGAAATGAATCAACACACACTGTAGGGAAAATTGAATATTAACTGAGCAAATGAGAAAGTCTCATACTGTTTCCTAATAAGTCTTGTTTGGTTATCACTATAGTAACTGTATGATACTGGCCATGCCAGATTTCTAATTTACTTAGCCTTCAAAATTCAAAAAGGCTAAGGATGTGTTCTAAACCCTCAGAGTCATTGGGTGATCAAAATATAAAGCTAATGTTTTGTTTTAGTAGTTCATTTCAGATAGGAAGAATGAGAGAGAGAGAGAGAGAGAGAGAGAGAGAGAGAGGTGGGATTACAGATGTTTTCCCCTGAGTTAATGGAACTCTCATAATATAGAATGCATTAGTTGGATCTTGAGAGTTCTTTTACATAGTGCCTTTTCTAATACTCTAAACAAACAGGTGGAATATTGTTGTTTTGTTTATAGGAAAGGCAAAAATCTTTCTGTAAAGTTTTAATCCATTCCATCATATAAATCCCATGAAAATGTTGAAGGTTAAAATAGCATTGCCTATATCTGAAAATGAGAGGTTTGGGAATAATATCAATGCAAGGCATCGTGAACAAAGCCTAAGACCTGTGATGAAAGAAGGATTGGGATGTGAACACAGAATGATGACTAATTGTGATAGGAAGTAACTGGACACTCTGGCTTTTGCACTATTGAGCACACACTCTACCTCTTGCTCTCTTCCTGTGTCTGGATGTTTCCAAGTACATGAGTGTGTATGCATACATGTGATACAGCTAGTGCCTGTAAGCTCACTAATGTCCAGCAGATTAATACATTCAGTTTGAAGTTCTGTTTCAAGTAAAAATCACAGAATACTGAATCTAGGGGCAGAGGATACATAACACAAGAAGACAAGAAGTCTTTTATTTCCCTTAAATTTTCTTCTAATTAGAAGTCATATTTAAGACCTTGAAATGTCATGTTAGTTAGCTTTTGTTGCCTAATGAACTATTCCAAACTTAGTACCTTGAAATAGGCTTTCTTGTGCTCTTGAGTTTCTAGGTCATGTGAGAGATTCCACTGGTCCTTTTCAGAACTGGTCGTATTCATTCGTGAATGAGAGGTAGATAGGTGGGTCAGCAGGAGTGGTCTGGCCTAGGAAAGCCTCAGTTACATGGCTGGCTGTGCTCTGAAGTGACCTTCAGCTGGTTCCCCTGGGCTTGATCCCATGGAAAGAAGGCAGAGGTGTTCAAGACCTTTGGAAGCCATTGTTTCTACAGAATTCTGTTGGGAAATCAGGTTATGAGATTATAACAGATTTAAGGGGAGACAGAATAGACTTTGCCACCTGCTGGAAGGAGCCGAGGGGCCACATTCCACATTGCCAAGGATGTGAATAAGGAAAAGACAAGTATTTGGGGATATTTTTTAATCAATCCATCAGTGAAGTGAAATGGAGGGATTGGTCAAGTATGAGTTGGGCCACTAGGGGATCAACTTAATACTGCAAATATCAGTGTCCCAGTTCCCAGAGTGTCAGTGTCTTGGGATGCATCCATGGTCTGCCCACCATGCTCCCCGATCCTTTTCTTGGGTTGTGACCATGGTCTTCTGGAAATGCTGCATTTTGGCACAGTGTTGGTGGAGTATAAAGATAAGTTTGCTTTCTCTTCATACTGCTAAGTTTTACTGTTAAAATCAGAAAATTGTTCTCTTAGAAGGATGCACGGGCATAATAATGATGGTTAATATTTATTTCTTTAGATTAAAAATAAAGGAGACAATGCTGAATTTCCAGGTTTTGGAGTGGTCTGGTCAGAGAGGCATCCCCAGACTTTTGTTGTTCTTCAGTCTCCTCTAGCTTCTTATCCTAGGGAGATAAGGAGCTGGTGGGTGACACTGATTGGGTGATCAGGACAGGGCATAGTGTCTGAACCTCCATTTATCTTCTATCTAGGTCTCTATTGGAATAATCCTTCAGAGACTAAAATATGATTTAAACAAAAACTGAAATTTCTTCAAAACTGCACAGAAGCCATTTCCTTATTGCTTTAAAATCCTCCTGAAGGCAGTGGCTCAAGTGTCCAAGGGGATGAAACAACAACCAGTAGATGGATCAGTGATATCTGGTATAACAACATTGCCTTAGTCGGATGAGAAGGGCAGAGCTGAGAACCTGCATATACTACCTGCAGAGCTGGCAGACAGTGCCAATAAAACTGAATTCTCCTTCCTGTGATTCTTTGGTGAGGACCAGGGAAACTCGGGTTCTGTTGCCATGCACCCAGGCCAATTACAGCAGATGCTGTGAGTGTTCCTGCATAATCCTTTCAGCCCTCCCTGGACGTGAGCACTGCTTTGGAAGACAGTTCCCACACAGTGAAGTATTTTGCTACTTCAGTCTCCTGGGTCTTTCTGGTTGATAGATTTCTGTAGTACAGAAGCTTGGATGGTACCAAACAGCAGGCCAAAATTACTGGAGCATTAACACCCCAAGGAATAACACTCATCTAACAAGAATTAGAAATTGGTGGATAAATGTCTAAACCTTATTTCTCTGTGGGGTAGTTCTGAAGTATATGTAACTCTTCCAGAGGGTCTTTAGAGAATAACCTGCTCATTAATCATTCTGTATTTCTCCCTCCTCCTCTTCCTGTCTTACTTCCTTATTCATTTGATATGTGTTTCTGAGATTGCTTCTGCATTATACCTCTTTCTTCCAATCTTTTGTCTCATGTCTACAAAGGAGGATTGCAACTTCTTGCAAGTTACCCTGATCATCCTGCAGCCATATCTTGGTCATTCTTCTACAAGGCTGTCAGAGGCACTACACTTGACCAATCTTTTCTCTTGTGGCTCTAGTTTCCATGAGCCATGGCATATGATTCCAGTTCTTAAGCAATGATCACCCTCTCTTCAGTTTTCTCTTTGTGATGTGTTCTTTTAATACATACATCCCTTCCAGACTGTGTCCCTGTTTGTTTTGTTTCTCTGTTCACTTTCTTCTTTGATGATATTATTCCCCTGTTAAATTTTAGTTTTAAGTTTTTACACATGAACCTCAAAGTTAACAGTACTCTCAGGACTGAGAAGTCTGAGGTTCCTCTCAAACAGAAGTCCCAGATTTCCAATCAGTGTTGTTCAATAAAAACAGCTTCCAGCTCTGTGCCCTGTAGATGTAGCTAAATGTAGCAATTGAGCACTGGAAGTGTAGCTAATAGGCAGAATCACTGAATTTTTTATTTTAACTTTAATTTCTCTTTAAGTATAAGTAGTTGCATGTGGCTAGCACAGTTCTTTATAATTTTAGTTGCATTCTGAGCATGTCTTTTTATAACCTTCTTTCTTCAGTTTTCAACTCTCTCATTGGTAAAATGAGAAGAACAGATCAATTTGTTTTTCACATTCTTTATATTGAATATTATATAGAAGCTTCAAATATAAAAAGATAAATATATAATAATGACAGATACATCAAATAACAATAAAGAAGATTTTTCCTTAAAGATATCAAAATACCCTGCAAGGACCTGATTATTAGAAGCTAATAATCAAAAGTAAAGCAGATTGAAGGAACAAAAGGATCTGGAAACAGATTTGTTATGGTATAGGAATTTGCTGTATAATAATGGTAGTGCTCCAAAGTAAGAAGAAAAATATAGTGTTAGAATAATTGGTCTATGCCTTTAGAATTAAATGAAAAAGAGAATGACTTCAAATTTTTATTAGTAAACTCAGTGATTTAACAGAAAAATAAGATAAATAAAAATAAAAATATAAAAAATAATTTAAAAATAAATATAAAAGAATGGTTTTTATAGCTGTAAGTTATAAAATCCCTAAACATTAATAAGAACTTGGAAATATTCTAATCTAAAAATGTGCAAGTGGACCAGATTGTTTCGTTTCCAGCAGATGTTTTTGGGCAGTGAGCATCCCTAACCATGGCTGTCCCTTCCTGCAGCTGACATGCTAGTGGGGGAAATAAGAAACTGTCCTAGTTTATATCTGTTGATCTGGCAGGATTACCGGGGGCATCCTTGTTTCACTCCCAGCATGGTTCAAGTGAAACAGTAAACTGTGTGGTCATTATACTTAGAAGAGCACCAGGACCTCATTAAAGAGAACTTTGTACTCCGTACTCCAACTTTCATGGAAGCAACTGTGCTTTAGCCATCTTTCCTTCTAATAACAAAACAGTGTTTTACATTTTTGGATGAGCATAATTAATAATCCAGTATATTTCAGTTTCAGTTACTTTTCTTTTCCTGATGCCCAAAATAGAGGAAGGATTTATTTAGCTCACGGTTTGTGGTGGTTTCAGTCCATAATCAGCTGGCTCTGATGCAGGGTGGTATGGCAGAGGAACAACCCTTCACGACAGTGAACAGCAAAAATAGCAAGAGCAGAGAACAGAGAGAAGACGTTTTCTGTAGGTAGGTCACACCTACACTAGGACGTGTGTAGCACTCACACCCATAATACCAGCCTTGGGACATGAATCAATCACAGACTGTAGAATCCAATCCCTATGACTTCATGAGGCTTTGAGGGAACAAACCATAATAATTTCCCTTGTAAATTTTATCAACATGAAGTAAACTACAAAACATTCCTTATGTCCTTTGATACATTCAGTCTCTCTAAAATATACTATCTACCCACATTTTGGTATTAAACTGTTATTCTTTTAAAATTCACAAATTTTACATTGTTGAGTTAATTTGATCACACTCTGATATACTATAACATATTAGTATAAGGTAATACAGAATTACGTGTGAATTCTCTTCTTTTTCACTTTATAATGCATGTTAGAGACGTTTAGTGTCACATTTTAAGGTCATGGCATGGCACAAAGGATGAGAGATTAATCAGAGTCCATGTTTAGTTTAATCTCCAAGAAAGTCCGAAGGAGTTGCCTGAATCAAGACCCCTCAGCATAAGAATCTCGGGAACAAACATCCCTGGTCTGAAGCTTCTGTGGCTTCTTATTGATAGACAAATCCAGGAAGCAAGGATAAGGGACATAAAAGGACATCCATGTAGCCATTCATATAGGAGACCAGGAAAGGACAGTGTAAGGTCAAGGTGGTCTGTTACATGATGACCTTAGGACTAATCTAAGTAATAAATCAGAGTGTGGGTAAGACAAGGGGCAGAGTGTTCATTCCCTGAGGCAATATGTTTTGATCCAACACAGACTTGTGGCCTTATAGATTGTCTTTAAATCTTTAGTCTTGCATTCTAGGAGGTTTTGGCTGTGGCCTCCAAAAGTCCCTTACCTCTGCATGTGCATCTCATACATACCTGTGACCTGCCCCCACAGTTTAGTATCAGGAATTTATATCTTTCTTTTCATTAACTTCAGAGACTTCCATAATCAATATGATGTGATAAGCAAAATGGTAGCTCCCAAAAACGACCACATTCTATTTTCTGGAATATGTGAATGTGTTATCTTACATGTCCAAGAGGACGTTACAGGTGCGATTGAAGTTTTGGACTGTGGGATCTTGACATGCAGAGATTAGCCTCAGTTTTCCACATGGGCCCAGTCTTATCACATGAGTACTTAAAGATGGAAGATGGCAGAAAGATTAGTTAGAGCTCCACTAAGTCTATTGATGACTTTGTAGATGGAGGAAGTGGGTCCAAGCCAAAATATGTGGCAGTCTCTGGAAGCTGGAGACAGCCTCCACTTTACAATGAATAGGAAACCTCAGACCCATGACCCAAAAAATCTGCCAACACTTGGAAAGATCAGGAAATGGATTCATCCCTGGAACTTCCCAGAAGGAACACCATTTGCTACCATTTTGGTTCTGGCCTTATGAAACTGTATTAGACTTCCAATCTTCAAAGACTGTAAAATTTGTGTTATTTTAACATTTTAATTGTAAATTGGATGGCCACAGTAGAAACCTAATACAGATGGTAAGCTACAATATAATAGATGATGACATCATTTTTGATTTTCCACTGTTATGAAGCTACAAATAAATCTTCTATATTCAGGTTTAGATATATGTGCAAATAATTGGCTAGAATACATCTCTCCAAAATTGAATTATTGTAGCCAAGAATATTAATAGTTTGGGGCTTTGCTAGAGCATCAGATTTCTTGAGAATGTCAAAACCAATTGACACTTCCACAGTGTGTTAAGCAGTCCTTTGTGTCTCACTTTCCCTAGCACTGGATACTTCTATGCTTGTTCACATTTACGGATCCAATAGGTGAACTGTGTTCTTTTTATTGGTTCCTGTATTTCCCTGATTGCTACTGAGACTGATCATTTTTTCATACTGGTACTGTCTCTTAATGAATCTTTTATAAATGATTCTTATCAAGTTCATCACATTCTACACTGTAAATGAGATATTAATTTACCTTTTATGTGAAATGAATCATCAGTAAACTCGCTCCTATCACCGTGTTGAAGCCTGGACTCATGTTTCACCCTCCTCCACTGTTAGCCCCTAGGATTGGCCAATCCCCCACACCAAGCTTGCTGCAGCATCAGGGCTCATCTCTTCTCTTCCTCCTCTGTGCCTTGTCCTCCAAATTTGGATTCACATTACTCGCCTCTCGTTTATTCTCCTAATCCTCTTCCACCACAAAGTCCCCACTAGGGGAAATTCCAATCTTATGCTCAAAAACCTCAACAGGGCTATCTACTATAATCAAAGATATGTGATTTCCCACCTTGGGTGTGAAGATCTCTATGGTACGATGCTAGTTGCCTTTCTTGCCTTCAATATTCTACCATTTGGACGTATTTCTGGTCCTCTCGTGCTTCCTTAGGCCTCTTTTTGCTCTTGCTATATCTTCAAGGAGGAATGACCTCTATTTCTTTTCCTACCACTCTAAATTTTTCTTGAGTCTTCAAGCAACATTTCAAAATTCCTCCTCATGTAAGTAACTTCTTCTTTCCTATCAACACTTATTACTAAAACTTTCTAATGTGCATAGAAAATAGAAATGTCTTTGCAGGGACCCTGATACACCCCATGCGGTGTCTACCATTAGCACTTCCCTGTGTTTGATTCATCACATAGCTAATTGTCCATCCTTGTCTCTTCTTTAAACCCATTAATCCATCATAATTTTTATGCATTGCAGACTTTAGTTTCTCTTTAAATACAGCAGGTGCATATAATTAACCAGAATTCAATATTTATAGTTTCCTTTCTGGCATAAGATTTGCATACAAGGAGACTCACACATATAAAGCCTACCATGTGATGAGTTTCACAAATGCATGCACCTAAGCAGCCTAAATCTCAATGAACACAAAAGATAGAAACTGCCAGTCTGCTCTTATTCAGCAATGCCTATGCCCCAGAGGCTACTACTGTTCTCATTTTTTATGATACATTAATTTTGTCTATTTTAAAACATCATTATATGCACTTTTGAGTCAGTCTTCCTTGGCTTATAAAAATGCTTTGTCAAATGGTATTGCACAGGATTAACAAAGCTTCCTGTTTATCTCTCCTATATTCTGGTCCTTTGAGGTGAGGCTCTGCCATGCACGACTTTCAATACAGTCAGTGCACTGTCACGCAGCCCACCTTACATGTCACAGGGTTCCATATGCATTTGTTGAAGCAGTAAGCAGCATTTCTAAGAATTTGAAATATGGGAAGAAAACATATCTCTGATGTTGTGCTCCTTTGGACTGAAGTTAAAGGGAGAATAAGTATTTTCTGAGTTTTTCCACTTGGAGAGAAATTTGAAGCAAATACCTGCTTTTCATAGACATCTCTTTTCATAACAGGAAAAGCTGGGTGTGTTCTTATAAGTGCATCTTTGGCTTAGGTCCACTGTATGGCCAAAGGTGACAGTCCCTACCTGAAAACTGGCAAAGTTCCTGGCATCCTTGAGAATCTAGAGTAACAAAGAAATAGAGGGTGATCTTGGTCAGGATCTGTATCATAAATGGAACTTTTGAGTGAGACGGTGAATGTGGGGAGAAAAAAAATGCCTCCATAAACAATTGCTCATTCATTCAGGCTCATGTTTGTATTTCTTAGTTTGTATAAGACATTTCTATAAGAGTAATTCTATGTTTAATTTGTTCATGACAATCAGCTTTGTGCATAGTAATATGCTAGAAGATTTGAGATGTATAAAATTATGGCAAATGATTTCATATTCCTGGGGATTAGGACTTTATGGGGTAAAAAACCTATTAAAGAGCACAGAGTAATATGTTAGGGTTGGTTTGCTGACCCATGAGAACTGGTTTGTTTTCCAAAAGCTGCCATTTCCGAGTATGTTAGTACGTCCTATAGAAAGGGTAATTATTTGGCATGATTAAAGAAAAGATGAACCATCTTTGTAAAGAGTCCTATGTATCCTGACTGTGGCTGCCTATGTTTGCCTTGTAGGATTCAGCCGCTAGCATGAAACGTTAACCTCATCATTTGCTAATCATAAAGCATATTTGGAGTCAGCAAACCAAGCATAATCAATTTTCATCTGAGGCACTTAAAAGAGCCCTTTTTTCCTGCTGAAAATAGTTAAATTGGCAATCTTTGTTGAAAAGTTGACACTTGCACTCTGCTTTCATTTTCCTCCTTGTCTTTTTCTGAATTATTATTTATCAACAGGATGATTTGCTTTGTGTAGCATTTTGAGCATTGAGAGAGAGCACTTTACACCTTTGGAAGGGAGGCCTGCACTGCAGGTAGTATGGGGATGCATCCTGCAGGCTGGACTGGGCTCTGTGCTCTCTGTGTGTGCTGAAAATCATTCGGTCCATTCCAGGAAAAATCACTCACAGGCCCCTTCACAGAGGGATCGCACATCAAAGCTGGTTTTTTCTCCCTGTGCTCCTAATGTTGCTTTTTGAAATGTTCATGTTTGCACATTCATATTCATTAGGAGTAGAAGCAGTAGGCCTTCCTAGTTAATTCCCCACACAGACGGGGATGAGGTTTCTATGCTATTGCCTGGGGTGGGCAGTGAGGAATCCCTAACTCTTCTTGGTACTTTTCTCCACTGGGTAAATGATTCCTCAGAATAGTTAATAGGGTGTGGAAATCTGCACAGACAGAAATGCTAATGCCTCTGCCAAATACCTACGATTATCAGCTCAATCTTTAGAAGCTAAAATCTGACATAAATCCTCTGAATGTATTAAAGTCGGCCGCTATACCTGGTGGAGAGGCTTCTTATGTTGACCTTGGGCAAAGCCTTCCCTGACAGCAATTCAATAGAAAGAGGGGTGCCAAGACTGTATTTTTATAAAGAAGAGAATAAAGAAGCTATTAAGAATTTACTCCATGCACAAAGAAAGCAACATGCAGGCTCCTGGGTGTGAACAGTTCTCCTATGAGACTCTGAGGAAGAGGAATATGAAGCCAGGATCCCCAAAAGGGAAGTGTAACCACCCAGTACTGCTTACCTCACTGGGAGCCCAACATGCCTAGTGACTTTGTGTTCCTCCCAGCCGAGTGTTACCACCACCAACCGTGACATTTTGGAACCACATGGGCAGGGCATCATGTCCCTAAAGTTTCCCCTGGAGGTAGGGATAGATCGAACGAAACCACTGAAGATTTCCTAATGAAGCCTGACTGATGAAATTAAATTCTCCACCTATATAAAACATGAGGAAAAAATGGATATGATATATAAAATAGCTACAGACCCATGTCTCTCTTAAATGCACATCAAAACTTGTCAAGGCCCAGGATCATAATAATGTTTGATTAATATTTCAGCAATATTGGATTAAATACAATTAATATTAATTTACTTGCTTTTTTCTTACTTTTCTAATGGGGTTGTTAAAAGGTTAAAATTACATTTATGGCCCACACACTGTATTTTTTGGGCTAGTCTATTCTAGAGAAGGGATTGAACACACTGTGACTTGTGAACTGAATCTGTCCTTCAGCCCACTTTTATAAGTGAAGTTTATTAGAACACAACCATGCTCATTTGCTTATATACTACATACAGTGCCTCTGATATCCTTTTCTTTTAAAATTTAACTATTCCATTGGAAACATTCACTGCATTTTGATCACCTCTTTTACATTCACCCCTTTCAAATATATATCACAACATTCATTCTGCTTGCCTTCTTTAACCCCTCTTTAATCATTCCCTTTACCTTTTGTCTTGTAATACCACACTCTGCTGCCTATTTTTCATACATCAACAATGAGCAAGTAATATTTCTGAACTCACACAAATGGTGTCACTTCCTAACTAAACCTTACAGTGACTTAGCTTATTTAATCTAACAGCAAATCCATGACTTGGAAGGCAGTGCATGCCCTAGACCTTGGCGATCTTATCATTCCTCTCTCCTGACATGTTTCACTTGTGCACATCCCCCCAGCCACACTGGCTTCCTCGCTATATTATGAATACAGTACATAAAACTTACACCTCCCTCAGGGCTTTGTGGAGGCTGTAATTTCCAGTCGGAACACATTTTAGACATTTTCATCTTTTGCTACCTCACTTCATTTATATGAAAAATAGCCACTCCTCCAAAGAGACTTTCTTGTTTACACTGCCTAAAATTATGCCATTTTTGAGATGCTCAATATGTCCTTAATCTTGCTTTGCTTTTCTTCATAAAATGTATTACCATTAGCCACGGTAGTAGATGTTTTATACAACCTTTCATTTATTTATTGTTTCATGCTTTGCCTATGCTTATTTTCAGTATCTTCTCCTAGGAGATAAATGTCATTAAAGAAAGGGCAGTGTTAAGTTATAACTAACTTGCGCAGGTTACAAAAATCAATTTTTAAGTTTCCAAGAATTTTGAAAGCTGCCTTAACACGCAAACATTATGAAACAATAAATTATCTCAATTTATGATTGAACGCATTATATCAAAAACAAAGGTGCTCAATTCTCATCACTTGCTAATTATTTTATTTCATTTCACTTTTTTTGCACACTCTTGAAATAGTTTGATTTATTGCAATACAGTATCAAAACTCTATATCGTGGTGTTCCACAGCCCACCTCTTATGAACTCTAAGTTCAGTTACACTGATGAGTTGAAACTGGCCAGGGTGAATGTATTCATACCATGGAAAAGAGCAAATTCTACAAATCAGGGCTTTTTTGGGGAAGAGGAGTAGTTAGAGAAAACCTTAAAAATCTACCATTATGCTACTATAGGAATAAGAAGGAGAAATGTGCCATAAAAGATTTGGAAGTTTACAAGCCAAAGAAGAATGGCATATGGGAGAAATGTCTGTGTGTGTGTGTGTGTGTGTGTGTGTGTACATGCAGGCATATTCACATTACATTTTTGGTCAAAGTGATAACATAAGCAAAGAATTAAAAAATAAGACATTTAAAATGAGTTCAAACGCTGCACATAGAACCATTTGTGGTTCATAAAGATAGACAGAGGGATGTGACTGATTTCTACAGGCCGAGAGGAATTTCATCACAGTTCTATGCTTTTGAACAAGTAATACGAATTTACCTACATCTGTCCTTCTAGTGACACCAACCCTGGATTGGCTTATGGTGGCCTGGATGCCTCTTATTCTCTGTATTCACTGAGGACAAATGAACATTTGTGTATCTGTTTGTAGGCCTATTAGTGAGCACTTGGACACAAAGCTTTGCAATTCCTTGTAGTTTGCTCTTTTTCTAGCTCATCAGTATATAGTCTACTTACCTACAAATCCATGCATTTTGGCGGTTTATCTTTAATTTTTATTTTTATTGGTATATGTTTGTAGTACATAGGGAACCTTGAGATGCTGCCAGATATTATTCTGAACTCAGGACACAGACCCATGAACAAAACTGTGCTGGATTCAAAAGCACACATTTCACTGCTATCAGTTGGAGTCACTTACTATGGAGGGATATGAACATGGAAGAGAACATCTGGCTTTTTCTTGCTTGTCCTTGGAGTAATGTAACATGCAAACATGTAACTGGGTTGGAAATCTTCAGAACTCAGAAGCAGTGAAGATTTATTATTAGAGAGGAAACTGCAGAAAACCTAAACCAAACTGACTTAAAAAAGAAAGCATACCCAACAAAGAAAATGCATAGATGGAAAATAAGAATTAATAAAAGATGCTCCACATTATATGACATCAGAAAAAACATAAATAAAAGCAATTAGACCCCACTATAATTGCCAAAATCCAGAATATTGATCCTAAAAAGTACTGGTGAAGATGTAGAGGAATAGAAATGTTCAGTCATTGCTAACAGCAATCCAAAAATGGTGCAGGCATTTGGCAAGACAGTTTGGTAGGTTTTTTTTTTTTACTAAAGTAAACTTGCTTTTACCATATAACCCAGCAATTGTGCCTCTTGGTAATTGTCCAAATGAGTTGAAAACATATGCCTACACAAAAATCCACACGTAGCATTTTTACTGACATTTGTCTAAACTTGGAAACAACTAAATTGTCCTTCAGTGGGTAAATGGATAAACTGTATATTTGGATGATGCAGTGTTATTCAGAGCAAAATAGAAATGAGCTACAAGCTATGAGAAGACACGGAAGGAACTTTAATGCAAATCACTAAGTAAAAGAGGTCAATTTAAGCAGGCTAAATTTTGTACAATTTCAACAGTATGATATTCCGGAAAAGCAGAGCTATGGAAACAGTAAGAGAATGATGAGAACTTATTGGAGGTTTGAGGGGAAGGAGAATTAAACGGTCAGGTAAAAGAGCTGGGGCACTACAGTGATGGATACATAGCATTATACTTTTTGCATACCAATACAATTTACTAATCAAGAGTGAATTTGAAAGTAAACACATAGATTTGTAATGATAATGTGAGTCAATCTAAGTTTATGAGTTGTAGCAAGTGTAGAATACTGCTGAGTGAGGGATTTTGATAATACGGAGACTGAACATGTGTCAGGAGGCGGAGGTGTATAGGATGTTTTAAAGTTTTGCTCAATTTTGATGTGAACCCAAAATTGCTCTAAAAATTATATATATAATATTCCATATATGCACGGGAAGAGCTTTCCTTAGGGGTAGCTTGATATGCTCTTTAGCTGACATCACCAGGATCAGTTTTTACTCTTCTGTTTCTCTATCTTCCATCTTTGTTTTATTTTCAGACACTTGCTACCCTCAGAGGCCCAATTCCAGATTGTTTTCTATTTTTCTGGAATTCAAATCCCATGGAAAAAGAAGGGATAGTTCTTTTCTAGATTTCTCAAGGATGAGAGAATAATAGCTTGTGTTTGAATTAACTTCTAATTTCCTGCTTAACATGTAACTGATTCATGTGAACTCACTTCATCTTTATATCCTCCATGTGAAAAGTGTACCTGGATTACTCCTATGTTGGGAATAATGGAACTGAGGTAAAGAAGTTGAAATCATGCTCCATAGGTCACATAACCAGTAGGCAGCTGTGTGGCAACTGGAAGCCAGGCAGCTGCTTCCCAGGATGTGATTTGTGACCTCTGCCCTCATAATCCATTCCTTCTGCCTTCTTCCAAGTCTCTCAGGTCTCTTTAGCTCTGATTGGGCCATGTGAATCAACCCCTGAACCAATCGTATGGCCACTGGCCAATCAGGCTTAACCTGAAGTGGGGTACATGCTCCTGTGTACAATGCATAAAGTGAATGCTGGGGATAGTGGTTCTCTTCAGAGCAATATCAAGCAGAGTGTTCACACAAAAGACCCTCAAGCCCCTGGGTGAGGTGATTTTTACCTGGGCAGGACAGATGCCCTCACAGACTCACAACCAGCTTCCTGAAACTCAGGGCTGGGTCTATTGTTCTCCCAGGAAGAATCCTTCCTGACCCTCGCGGGTGTGGAGAGTCCATGTGCCACGTTCTGTGGAGCTCCTTCCCACTGTCGGAGATGAGCAGCTCACTGCTTGTATCTGTTCACACTCTGGGCTCAACCCAAGGGGCTGTAATGCTTCCCGCCGCAGTGGAAAGCACTTGCGAACTCACTGAAGGAAACCATTTGCTCTGGGCTTTTGAGTGATGCGTGGCAATAAACCAGAAGCCAAGACCGCCGCTTTGAGAAATGAGGGAGTCGTGTCCTCACCAAATGTGACTCCCGGGGGCAAAGAGTGACTCACTGGCTGTCAGACCTTCCCACCCTTTCAGCTCAATGAATCTGAGCACTGAAGCCTGCTGGCAATTGTCCACGCTCAGAGTGAGACAGTGATGCAATCTTGATTAAAATAGTTAATAAGGAATTAATGAGAGGTTATCTCCTTGTCTTCAATCATTTCCTGGTGAGAAGATTCTTGAGCAGACTCATTAGAGCTGTTCTTTTGTAGAAATTGCCCTGTTTTGAAATTACTCTGAGTTTCCAAGAAGCAAACTCATTTCAAGCCATTATTTCCTAATGTTATAAAACTCTGTAGTATGAAAAAGTTTTCTCTTTTTTTTCCAGTTCAATCTAGTTGAACAAAAATTCACCATGAACCTTTTGGGTTGTGATAAATAGAAGTGTTTAGGTAAAAAATGAAAGGGGGTCCTCTGTAGAATGTAGCTGTTGAGAATAATGAGTCTGGGGAAGTTAAAAATCTCAGCCCCAACATTTACCATATTTGTAACCACCGGCAACTAAATTCTCTAATTTTCAGCTTGTAATACAGAAAATGGAGACAAAAATACTTGTCCTTCTGGGTTAATATAAGAGGGGAAAGAAGCAATCTATCAAACGTATTTTGAAGGCCATCCTGTGTATAGTAAAGAGCCAATGGATAGCTGATCAAGGAGCCTGGATTATCAAATCCAGGAACTCATTCTTGGTGGAATTTTAAGTAAGTATGTGGACCACCATCTGTTTTGCTTCTGTCAGCAAATTGCATTTTATTTCAGGTGACCCATATGGCTCCCAGGGAATCTGTTTTTGTCAGAGCAAGCAAGAAAACAAGTTAAATAATATATATATATATATATATATATATATATATATATATATATAAATAATTTATATATATATTTAATTTATATATATATATAATTTATATATATATGGATTTTACCTACATTACATCTTAATTTGAAGTATTTTCTGGACTATATTATGCTGAAATAATTGTGACCTATATGTAAGAAAATCTGGAATACTTCATCCAATCTATAAACAAATATATGTTCTATATGGATTAAGGAATTAAGCAAAAGTTTGGGAACAAATTATAGGGGTGATTTTCATAACTTTGAGATCATGGAACATTCTTAAGCAAGGCAGGAATCTTAGGAGCCATCATACAACAGAGATGTTTGATTATGTAAACAACAAAAGGCAATATAGTGAATGTACCATTAGCATGGTGAAAATATAAACTACATGGATGTTAACATAACTACAATAGTCATAACAAGCAGAAGGCTATTGTCTCGTGGCCCTGTGTTTGTGCATGCACAAACATTATTTTACAAAATGAATTATCATTTTTATGTCATCAAATTGGCAATCCAATGTGGTGAAACTAGTAATTTTTGGTAGAGTGGAACAGGGAGGGATCATTTCAGATATTTCTTGTTGGAGATTAAGGGTAGCATATTTGGAAAATTACCTAGAAATATTGTTTAAAATTAAGAATGTTGACATCTTTGTTCCATAATCCTACCTCAGGGAATTTCACCTGCAGAAATAAAAGCACAAGGGGAGTGTTTATTGGAGCCTTGCAAAGGAAGAAAATGGAAATTAAGTTGGGAAACGTATCAACAAGGAAAGGACTGAATACATGACAGTTCATACACAGTATTAAACATTAAGCAACTTTTAAGAAAATGAGTTGTGCATGCTCATTTATTTTTTCATTGCCTAAATAAATTTTTCCCCACTCTCTCTTGCATTTCTAATGGCATTCCTCAGCCTCAAAAAGAAAGTTTTACTGTAGTTTTGCTTATGTTTTCCTCCATCTCAATAGGAAGGGAACTGAGGCCTGAGTTAAAATTCACCTGTTAGATGAATTTTATTCTGTGTGGCATGAAATTACTATCCCAGACACAGTTGAGGAAACAAGAGAGATGGAATACAGAAAGCATATTGGCACTAGCGTGGAGAAGAACATGGTTAGCATATAAATTATTCATTTTGCCTCTTCACTACATAATGAATTTTAAGTGGTGGGTCTTCCTCTCCTGAGGGTAAGGGTACTTCCTTGGTGATCACAGAGGATTTAGCCACACAGCCTTGGGTGACTGTTGTAGAATATAGTTAAAGTAGCTACCAGCTGGGACCTGCCAATGAAGTCACAACAACCTTCTAAATTCTGACAGGCATTCGATTATCTTTCTATTAGCTTTATCATGATCCTCTTTGATGACTGCAGAACAGTCCTTACAGTATCTGAGTTAATTTTTTATGCTGTCATTTCCACAAGTAATTATTATACACATGATAAGAGCCATACACTATTCTGAATACCTGAATGGTGAATCAAATACTATTCCAAATCTATATTCTTAGGTTGTTTATATTCTAATGAGGTTCAGCATAGCAAAATAGATGACAGAAAAATTAATAACTGGATATTTGGAAGAAGATGATGAGTCTTCCAAGAAAAGTAACTATGGCAGGAAATAACCTGTGTCCCAGAGAGTGTGCATACACAAAAATTTGTTTAAAGAGGGTGGAAAGTTTGGGTGGCTAAGTGCACGGTAGCTTTTAAGTTCGAGCCCAGTAAAGAGAATGGGAACTATAGAGATTTTGAGACAGTGTTTCAGGCAGGAATATGGTGAAAGTGTTTCAGGCCAGGAACATACCTGGCCCTCATGTTTCCAGGTAGAGTGAGGTGGCCATCTAGAGAAGCCTGAGTGATGATGCATAGGTAGATTCAGAGATCACTGAAGTCTCATTAGTTGCTGTGAAGATTTTGGGTTTTCCTCTACTTAAAGCTGTGTAAGGTTTGTGAGCAGGAGGCTGATGTCAGCCTGGTGTCATTTAACATCTATCCTTTTGGCTCTCATGAAGAACAGAGATGGAAGTGGAAAGCAAAATGAAAGCAGGCAGCCATGCAGAGGCCCTTTTAGAGGTTTATGGAAGGATATGATAGTTTGTATCAGAATTGGAATGGAAACTCTAGAGGCAGCAGGAACAGGTCAGACTGGGAACATTCTGAAGATAGAGGTGGTCAAGCTTGCTGATACATCAAATGTAGAAAAGAGAAAAGAGACAAGGATGACTCTTGTAGTCTGGGTTAAGGCCCTATAAGAACATTTCTCAGAGATATTTTTGGTTTCCTGGTCTATCTCCAGTAGTCTCCTTAATGCTAACAGGTTGGAAATTTGCATCCCAGTCTTCAGAGGTGAAGGTTTTCTAGTAGGGGTCTTCTCTTCCCAACTCTTACAGTTAATTATAAAGTTCATATTGGTACCTCATTTTAGAATAAAAAAAAATTCAGACAGTTATTTAACACTCAAAGTGATGCCAATGGTCTTTGTCTTACCCTGAATATTATCCTTATCCTGATTTTGTAGATAAAACAGCTCAGGGCCAAGAACTAATGTGATTTCTTCAAGAGATGAGGCTGTGATTTGAAGCCAAACCCAGTGGCTTCTTTGCCTCAACTTGCCATATCCTACCTGCATGAGGTTGGCCATTCCCCATGCCCTGTCTCATCCTCACATCCCAAAGACCTTGCCCACCCCATGGAACAGATACAAATAGCCATAGACTATGAACAGCAAAAATGAAGCTGAGAAAAATGTACATAGATGCTCACTCTGCATAATGATCATGGTCCTGGACAGAACCTGAGTCTCCTGTTCCTTGGCTTAGTGCTGACTACTGTGGTCCAGGGTCCATGAGACTGCTGGCGCAGAGAATAATAAACAGCTCCTTTACCCAACTCCACCCCACCCCAATCCAGCAATTGCTAGAACACCAGGTTTCTTTAAATATAGCTTTCTGTAAAGCTGAATTCTGCAACTCTGCTTGCTGTTGTGCTTTCTGCTGGCTTCTTGATTCCCCTCTCCAAGGAGATTTTGGCAAAGATCTCCCACTTACAGCTCAGAATTCAGCACGGACCACAGAGGGTCAGTGCAAGCAAGGAACAGAACCACAATGGAAGGCAAGAAGAAATGCTAAGCCTTCCCTGTACTGAAAAAACTGAAGTTGCTTTTGCACATCTTCAGAGCCTGCAGTTCAGAGAAGGCCCATCACTCAGACAGCCAGAGCCCATCCTTTTCAAGGAGTGGTTGGCTTTTCAAGGAGTGCTTGCTCATGAGGTGCTTTCATGCCTGCCGCCTTCTTCTGCTTGCCTCCAGCCTGCTGCAGGAGATGAGGCTGGCTGACTGCTCTGAGGTGCTTTGCAGCCCAGTCTGCTTAATTTCCAGTGGACCCTCAGAGCCCAGGGAGAGAGCATGTTTTGCTTGTGATGTTGCTAATGAACTGCCGCCGGGAACAAATTAATGACTGTGTCAGAAACTTCAGCGGAACTGCATTACGATTCATAAACATGGTGATGAAAATGCCAGTGAAGCTCTGACACAAATACACAGGAACTCTGAAGAAGCAAACTCCTTTTTCTTTTAATGAGAGAAGAATTTAAAATAGCGTCTTTCTGCTCTGACCAGCATTGCTGGGGGGAGGGGGAATTCCTTACCAAATAGATAATTTTTGTTTTTTAATTTCATATTTAATATATGGCAAGTTTAATGTTACTTTTTGTATTAGTATGAACTTACATACCATACTTGTAAGTAAATATAGCCTGTAGACTATGTATGGGAATAAAATACAAACAAATGCAAATACCATCAACTTTCTAGGCATGCTGGACCACACTTGTCTCTGAAACGAGGTCATTTGCTTTTCATTTTCTTGACTATCATGGGTTCATGTGGCCTTTTATTAATCCTATTTATCGTTCTGAGTTTAGGCTTTGGATTTAGAAATTTACATTTGATGAGAAAACAGCCACATCAGACCATACAGATCTGTCACTTTACAGTTCATGGTGAGGTGAAGGAAGGAAACTTCTGCTTGCTTCGGTGGTGGAGCATGGTTGTGCCAGTAGCACTTAAGCATCTGTGTTTGTGACTCCTGCTATGAATGAGGACACTCATGTCTGTGCTGAAAGACTTTAGTGGGATAGAAATTGTAATACGGGTTTCTGCACAGCCACAGCTTCCTGTGAGAAGGCCCGAGGCTGCTGTGGGAAAGGAGGGAAATGAAGAAAGAATCTAAACAGTAAGACCTAACCCTTCCCCTCCCAGCTGGACCAGAAGCTCTCTTTTATCTAATTATGAGGCCCCCAGGTAAGCTGTAATTTCACTATAATATGTCATGAATCACAGGTAGAAAACTATGAGTTGGTAATAGATTGAGTGTGAGTTTTAAAACCAATGAGTTGATTTCATCCATTAATTCCAGCATTAGCTATCAGATCTGGAGCACATGGAACTTCTTGGAGCCTTAATTTCTACTCAAAACCAAGTGATAGTAATACCTCCTTGCTCAATTGCCATGAGGATTAGAGATAGTGAGTTAAAATGCCTTGTACTTAATTGATCTTCGTAAAAGACTGTGTTTATTATAACAGTTCTAGCTGGGAACTAGTCATAGATTTAAGTGATGTTTTTTTCTTCCTCTGACAACTGCAGAACATGAAGCCACCTTCCTCCACCACTCAAACATCAACTAACAGAAGGTAAATTTTGCCTTGAGTCAGAGAATCTATTTTAGCTAATCACTATCTCAAATGTTAAGTAGCATTTTAGAAGAACAGAACTTGCCCAAAAATATTGCTTATTTGTCACAAGTGACCAATTTAAATTTAGAATATTTGTGGGAAATGGCTTACTAAGACTTGAAAAAGTAATTTAATGGTCCTTTTTTTTAACACCACATATTTTCAGTCCAAAATTATTCTTTTATAGCTTGTTAATAGCACAACGTATGAATGTCCATTCAAAATAGTATACAAAAGAGAAATCACAGGACTAAGTCAGGATTGGGGATCAGTTCAACTTTTCAGGAGTAAAGGGCATCTGTGATAAATTCCAATTCTGTTGCTTTTTCTATATGCAGAATTGGGTTTCTAGCAGGAGTTACATTAGTTCTGCTTCTTTGCTTTCTTCTCTCCAGTTGTAATATGGGTTCAGTTGTAATATAACTTGTTTTCTTCTATCACTTATCAACAGGTTGCCTTCCTGTTGGCTTGGCAGTTTTCCTTTTTTAAGGAAATTCAGATCAGTTATTAATGAATTTTTTTATTTCTATTTTTTAAAATTTTATTTTAAAGAGGGTAAATTACATATAACAGAACAAAACAAAGCAGATCATAAGATAACAATGTAAGAGACAAAGATTTCAAAGCAACACAACAGGAGATCATCACTATCATATTGTCTCTTGTTTTCTTCTAAACAGGTATTCATATCTTCACACACAATGGATTCATACAAAACAAAATAGTATTAAACTGATCAGAACAGGATGATGAAGGCATTTTAGGCCTTCAAAACCAGACAACAGGGAAGTCAACAATGGCTGCCATAATGTCTCTCGTTCTCTTCAAAATAGCTTTCCATACCTTCATGTATGTTGAAATTAAACAATACAAAACAGACTAAAATCACTCTGAACAAAGAATATTAGTATTGCTGGATTTCACAGCATGACAGTACAGAACAGCACTGGGTACCATAGTGTCTCTTTTTCTTCAAAATAGCTATTCATTTCATCATGCATTATATAACCACTTCTCATAAACTGTTTAGGAGAAGTTCTATTCATGTATGAGTCTTTACATGTATACCTTTCCTCTCTGTATTAGAGAGAAAAACAAAACAAGACAAAACAAATTCTTAGAAAAACATGAAACAAAAAAGACAAATAAATAACAATAGCAAAGAACCCAGAACACTGATAATATAGGCCTTCAAAATAAGGTGGTAGGAAGATAACTGGAGTTGTTATTTTACATAATGATCTTCAAGAGTTCCTCAGGTCACCTTATGATAATATGCACAATTGTTCCAATCCTATGAGTGTTAACTATTTTGTTCCAAGAACTGATAGAATTTGTAGCACAATTATCTTAGCTATCCTAAGAGTGTTTATATAATTTTATATATTTTTTTTCACTTCCTTTTTCTTTTTCCTCATTTTCCCCAAGATATTATTTTTCCCCTTTAAGCAGATTCTTATCCTTTCACTGTATTTATTCAGTTTTTTAATATTATATATTCTTACCATTTCTTATACTAGGGAGACTATACAGTATTTACATATGTGAGTTTGATTTATTTCACTTATGAGTATGGTATTTATAGTTTTATACTTTATAAAAGTATAAAATACTTTATACTTTTTAGCAGAGTAGTAGTCCATTGTATAAAAATACCACATTTTTTTTTAATCTATTCCTCAGTTGATGGGCGTTTAGGTTGTTTCCAAGATCTAGCTATTACAAATTGTGCTGCTATAAACAAGGATACACATATATCACTGTGGTATGATGTTTTCAGTTCTGGGAATATGCCCAGAAGTGGAATAGCTGGATCAAATGGGACCTCCAACCCCAGCTTTTTGAGGAATCCCCAGACTGACCTCCACAGTGGTTGCACCAGTCTACACTCCCACCAACAGTGCAGAAGAGTTCCTTTTTCCCACAGCCTCTCCAACATTTGTTGGTAGTTTTCTTGATGCTGGTTATTCTTTCTGGAGTGAGATTAAATATCAGTGTGGTTTTAATTTGCATTTCTCTAATGACCAATGATGCTGGACATTATTTTAATGTATTTATTTGCCATTTGCACTTTTTCATCTGAGAACCATGTATTCATCTCAGATGTCCATTTTTGGAATGTGTCTTTGAATTTTGGGGATCTAATTTTTAAAAAATTCTTTATATGTTCTATATGTTCTAGACAGATGTTCTTTGTCTGAGGGACAGTTCACTAAGATTTTTCCCCCCAATTTGTGGATTTTCTTATCAACATGCTGGAGACTTCTCTCAACATGCAAAAACTCTTTAATAGGATGTGGTCCCAGTTATTGAGTCTGTGAAGTATTTCCCGTGCAGTTTGGTTCTTGTTCATGAATTCTCTACCTACCCCTATGTCTTCAAGATTTTTACCTACTTTGTCTTCCAACAGATACAGTGTTTCTATTTTAATATTTAGATCTTTGATCCATTTAGACTTCAGTTTAGTACATGGTGATAAGCATGGGTCTAGTTTTAGTTTTTGGCAAATAGAGAGCCAGTTTTTACAGCACCATTTATTAAAGAGACTATGTTTCTTCCAGTGAACATGTTTGGCCCCTTTATCAAAGATAAGTTGGTTGAGTGTGTTCATAGTTGTTGAGTGTGTTCATATCTTCTGATCTATTCCACTGATCTTCAGGTCTGTTTTTCTTCCAGTACCATGCTGATTTTATTACAGTAGCTTTGTAGTATATCTTCAAGTCAGGGATTGTGATGCCTCCTGCCTTGCCTTTGCTACTTAGAATTGCCTTTGCTATTCTAGGTCTGTTCTGGTTCCAGATGAATTTTAGGAGTGATTTCTCTAGATCTGTGAGGTATGCTAGTGGTATTTTGGTTGGGATTGCATTAAATCTGTATAACAATTTTGGGAGAATGGCTACTTTCACAATATTTATTCTTCCTATCCATGAGCAAGGGATGTCTTTCCATTTTCTGAGGTCCTCTTTGATTTCTTTTTCAGGGCATTATAATTTTCCCTGAATAGGTCCTTTACTTCTTTTGTTAGATTGATTCCTAAGTATTTCATTTTTTTTGATGCTATTGTGAAGGGTATGGCTTCTCTTATTTCTCACTCAGTGAGTTTGTTTTTAGTGTATAGGAATGCTATTGACTTTTGAGTGTTGACTTTGTATCCAGCTACATTAGTGAATTTATTTATTATACCTAGGAGTCTTTCAATGGAGTTTTGGGTGTCTTCTATGTAGAGTATCATGTCATCTGCAAATAATGATAATTTAACTTCTTCTTTTCCTATCACTACTCCTTTTATTTCTCTCTCTTATCTAATTGCCCTGGCTAGTATTTCCAGCACTATATTGAATAGGAGTGGTGATAATGGACATAATTGTCTAGTTCCTGATTTTAGGGTAAAGACTTTCAGTTTTTGGTCATTTAATATGATGCTGGCTATTGGTTTGTCATAGATGGCTTTTACCATATTGAGGTAAAGACCATCTACTCCCATTTTCTGTAAGGTTCTTATCACGAATAAGTGTTGGACCTTATCAAAAGCTTATTCTGCATCTATAGAAATGATCACATGGTTCTTATTTTTGGCTCTGTTGATATGGTGGATTACATTTATTGATTTGCATATTTTGAACCATCCCTGCATTCCTGGGATGAATCCCACTTGATCATGGTGTATAATGTTCTTGATGATTTGCTGTATTCTGTTTGCCAATATTTTTTGAGAATTTTTGCACCTATGTTCATTAGGGAAATTGGCCTGTAGCTCTTTTTTTTTGCACCTATGTTCATTAGGGAAATTGGCCTGTAGCTCTTTTATAGTTGGGTCTTTCTCAGGTTTTGGTATTAGAGTAATATTTGCTTCCAGTAATGATTTAGGGAGAATTGCTTCCTTTTCAGTTTCACTGAAGAGTTTGAGGAGTGTCGGCATTAAATCTTCTTTTAATGTCTTGTAGAATTCCACAGTGAATCTGTCTGGGCCTGGGCTTTTCTTTGTTGGTAAGTGTTGTAGTCAGGGTTGTACAGAGAACAAATATAGTCAGGACATGGAGTTTGTAATATTATTTTTATGATGGTCACCCAGGGTTACACAAGAAAATGCAGGAAATCTATCCACATCACTAAAGACATAGAATATTTAGCCAAGTTCCTGAATCCCACAGCAATGTCCCATATGAGTCCGAATGAAGACCCAATGTTCACGACAATGCCTCCCATGAGTCCAACTAGAGGTCTAGAGCCCACAAAAGGACTCACACCAGTCTTTTTTATGGATCAGTGCTGGGAAGGCCCAAAGGTCAGCAGTGGAAGCCAGAAAGTCTATGCCAGTGGGGTAAATGAGCTGTACTGATAGGTTGAGGGTTCTACACTGGAGCCAAGAAGTCACACTCAGAATAAAGTCTAGGGCTGTCCTGAAAAGCACCACAGTCATCCTCAGTGACATGGAGGCCCAAGCTCCTCTGATGACAAGCACAGTCAAGTACATGCCAGGAAGCCAGTGTGACGAGTTCATCCTGGAGACCAAGCTACACACGTCTTCCTCTCCAGAGCCAGAAAGCAATGCTTGATGTGAAGACCAAAGCACCTCCAGGAGAACCAATGGCTCAAACAGCAACTCATATGAGAACCCACAATGCATCAACACCTCAATGCCTTAATGCAGATAACATGAATAGCTACTCCTTCTCCACGTCACTATTTATGCCAGCAACTTTCCTCAGGTGAAGCATCTATGCCCACTGCCATGCTGATGTAATCCAGCTGGCATTAAGTTGACCACCAGTTTTCAATCCATAACAGTAAGGATTTAATTACATTTTCAATTTTGTTAATAGAAATTGGGTTATTCAGCAGTTTTACATCTTCTTGACCCAGCTTTGGTAATTCATATGTTTCTAGGAATCTTTCCTTTTCTTCTGTGTTATCAACCCTATGAAAGTAGAGGTTTTCAAAATAGGTATTGATGGTCTTCTGTATTTCCACAGGTTCTGTAGTGATTTCACGTTTTTTCATTCCCTATTGCATGAATTTGAGTTTTTCTTTCTTTTTTTAAATAAGGTTGACTAGGGGCTTATAAATTGTATTTATTCTTTCAAAGAACCAACCTTTGATTCATTGATTGTTTGTATTGTTTTCTTAGTCTCTATTGCATTGATTTCTGCTCTGACCTTTATAATTTCCTCCCTTCTTTTGGCTTTGTGATTGACTTGCTCTTCTTTTTCTAGATGTTTGAGATGTAGCATCAAGTTGTTTATTTGTGTTCATTCTGTTTTCTTGATGTGGGAATTCACTGCAATAAATTTTCCTCTGAGGAATGCTTTCATTGCATCCCACAGGTTTCAGTAAGATGTATTTCTATTTTTGTTTGCTTGTTATTGTTTAATTTCTTATTTAATTTCCTCTGTGACCCACTGATTGCTCAGGAGTGTATTGTTCTATTTCCATGTGGGAGGTTTTGCAGTTTCTTCTGTCATTAATTTCTAGTTTCATGGTACTATGATCTGGTAACATGCATGGGATAATTTCAATTCCTTTGCATTTACTTAAGCATGTTCTGTGGTCTAGTATATGGTCTATTTTAGAGAATGTCCCATGTACTGCTGACAAGAATGTATATTCTGATGTTGGGTGGAACACTCTGTATATGTCCACCAAGTCCATTTGTTCACAGGTGTGATTCAGTTCTATTATTTCTTTGCTGATTTTTTGTCTAGTTGATCTCCCCCTCTGTGTCAATGGTGTGTTATGGTCTCCTATTATAATTGTGTTATTGCTTATTTGATCTTTCATTTCTGTTAATATTTGTTTTGTATAACTGGGTGCTCCCAAATTTGGTGCATATATATTTAAGATTATTGTCTCTTCCTCTTGAAGTTTTTCTCTAACTAGTATGTAGTGACCTTCTTTATCTCTTTTGATCATTCTTGGTTTGAAGTTCACATTGTCTACAAACAGAATAGCTACCCCTGCCTTTTTGGAGGATTCTGTTGCATGGAGTATTATTTTCCATCCTTTGACTTTCAGTCTATGAGTTTCCTTTTGGATTAGATGGGTTTCACAACATATGGTTGGATGTTGTTTGTTGATCCATTCTGCCAGTCTGTTTCTTTTAATTGGTGAGTTGAGGCCATTTACATTACTGGTTATAACTGATATATATTGATTTACTTTTGACATGTTATCATTTGGCTGTTGATTCTCTACCTTTTCACTCTGTTTGTTTGCCTTGCTAAATGTTTTTTTTCTATGTCTATCTAGAATGTCTTTCAGTATTCTTTGCAGGGTTGGTTTGGTGGTCATGAAGTTCTTCAGCTGTTCTTTGTCATGGAAATATTTTATTTCTCCATCAATTTTGAAGGATAGTTTTGCAGGGTACATCAGTCTGGGTTGGAAGTCATTTTCCTTTGGGATCTGAAATACTTCACTCCATGCTCTTCTTGACTTCATTGTTTGTGTTGAGAGGTCTGCTGTGATTCTGATAGGCTTTCCTTTATAGGTGATCTGTCTCTTTTCTCTAACAGCTTTTAATATTCTGCTCTTTTGTTGGATTCCTGGGATGTTGATTTTTTTTTTGTCTTTTTGAGACAGGATCTCTCTATGCAGTTCAGGCTGGACTTGAACTCACTTCATAGCCTAGGCTGATCTCAAACTTGCAGTGATCCTCCTGCCTCAGTCTCCTAAGTGCTGGGATTACAGGCATGAGCCACCATGCCTGTCCTTGGGATGTTGATTATTATATGTCTGGGTGTAGTTTTATTTTGGTTAAGGTTCTTTGGAATTCTGTATGCTTCACTGATCTGTATGTCAGTTTTCATTCCCATGTTTGGGAAATTTTCAGCTATAACTTCCATAAATAGCCTCTTGATATCATTTGTGTTGTTGCCTTCTTGTTCATTTATACCTATCAATCTTATGTTGTTTTTCTTTGCATAATCTTGCAGATGTTAAATTGTTATTTCCTGATTCTTTGTTATTTTTAAAAGATGGTTCCTTTCCTGTGCACCACCTGCAATCTTGTCTTTGAGGTCTGAAAGTTTATCTTTACTTTTGTTGATTTGCCAACTTTTAGTGGAATTCATGATTTCCTGTATATCTCTTTGAATCTGCTTCATTTATTCTGTTTGTTTCTTATGTTGTTCATTAAGGGTTTCCATTTTTGCACTGTTCCTCTAATTTTTTAACTATGCCTTATTTAGATGTGTTCAGCATTTCTTTTATTACATTTATCATTTCTTCTTTTACCTGGGAGATTATTTCTGATGAGTTCTTTTATAGCTTCCTGGAGTTGTTTCTTTACTTCAGTTATTAACATTTCAGGAATTTCAGCTGTGTGTCTTACATTTTCTTCTGTGTCCATGTTTCCTAGGCTTGCTTGGGTTGGGTTGGAAGTTTGAGATTGCATTTTGCTCTTTTGTTTTGTCATTTTCCTATATTTATGGGTTTTGAGCAATGTTCTAAAGCTTCCCCTGTGTGCTGGGAATCACCTGGTCCACTTTTGGCTCCTGGGGCAGACTGCAGGCAACAGCCAGCCACTTGGAGGTCTCTGGGTGTGGCCCAGTTAGACCTGTGGAGATCTCCGGTGCATCTTCCAGTGATTTTGGATGCTGGGTGTGGTCTTACTGGCTGGGAGCCATGTTCTGAAGCTTCCCCATGCTCTGGGATTCAACTCATGCATGCACATTCAGCTCCTGGGACTCAATTTAGGCCCCTTCTAGATGCTTGGAGGTCACGGGGTGTGGCCAGTGAGTTTTTTAGTGGTCAATACAGTAAAAAAAACCATATGAAATGCATCTTCTTTGAATGAAGTCATAGTAAAGTAATATGAAATAGGTTATATTATCTTTATTTTATTTTTATTTTAAAGAGAACAAAATCAAGCAAAATAAAACAGAAAAAAGCCAATAAAAACAAATCAGTGTGACAGAGGATTTCAAAACAATACAAAATCAATGATGGTTACCATAATGCCTCTTTTTGTCTTCAAAATAGCTGCAGATACCTTTAGACATAGTAAAAATCAAACAAAACAGGACAGAATAGAACCAATAAAAGCAAAACAATGAATGCAATAAAGGACTTCAAAACAAGACAATAGCAAATCCAAAATGGCTACCATACTATATCCTGTTATCTTTGAAATAGTTGCCCATGTCATCAAATATAATAAAATCAAACAAAACCAAACAGAACCCCAAAATACAATGAAAATGATACAAGTCTTCAAAATAAGATAATAGGGAATTAGCAATGGCTACCACCTTCAGAAGGAGATCCCCCATAGATGCTACATTGCTTATTGTTATCCTCCAAATAGATGGTCAGACTATTGGCTTTAGACCTGCAAGGTCAGTGAAACACTAACTACTACAAACATTAAATTGCATTTTACCTCATTAACTATCACTGCAGGCTATGTTTCTCTGGATGAGCAAGTCACTTATGAGATGGGGTGGGGTGGGTGTTGCTCTTATTTCCCACCCCGAGCACCTAAGGGTACTAGCATCTGGCTCTCCCTCTAGAGCTCTGTGCATACTGCCAATTACCAGGGAGGACTTGCTTTTTGGTGACTTCTTATTCTCTTCCTCTTCGACCCAGAATAAAAATAGGTTATATATTGAAAATAACAGGAGAAAACACAAACTGAAATATACTGAATAAGACAAAACGAGAGATTTGCCTTCTTCCTCCTATTTCTGTTTTTTTCTCTGGCAACACCTTTTGTCTTTGGGCAATTTTGGAATGTTTATTATTCCAATTGAATGATCTCAGACTTATTTTACATAGTTCCAAAACCAAAGAAGTTGAGATAGTTCAGACTTAAAAACCTAAGGTGAAATTTTGGATGAATGGGTCCAGTTCCACACAGGCAAAACTCTTGAATATGTTATTCACAAGGCATCAGTGAATGCGAAGCTCTAACATAACCAAAAATGGCCAGATGTGAGACACACATTTTTCTCATTTATGGAGGGAAAATTGGTTGTATATGAAACTGGCTTGTATATATCATGAAAATTCTTTCTTGAAAAGCAGTGAATCAAGGTCTCTGATAGACATTTTATGAATCATTCTTTGCAAAATTAGAAAAAGTTTTAAGGAGTCATTCACACCCACCAGAGTTTCAGAAATGCTTGTTGTATTCAAGATCATTTTAGCACACTGGAGTGTTTTGCTTGTCACTGAAGGGATGAAGTTTCTCATGTTGCTTCATTGCATAATGCCTGAGATAAAACAAAATTGAGAGGCAGCAGTATGGTATTCAGCAAGGAGTAATGATTTGTCAGTGGCTGTGGAAAGTCCTGGCTGAGTCTCAGACTTATCCTAGGCACCCTTAGGAGAACAGATTTTTAAGTTTTGCATGGATCTTTTGAAATTACATTCATTTTATAGGAACATTATTTTAGTAATGGATATCACTGATGAGCAGGAGCCCCACCCTTGACCCTGAAATCAATTTAGCATTTTAGTTTGGTTTTCTCCAAAAGCAGTTTCTGAGAGAGGGATTCAAAAGCAAGAGGTTTACTGCAGAGGTGATCCTGGGAAAGCAGAGGCATGGGAGATAGGATATTGGTGAAGCTTAAGTTATCAGATAAAGGAGTCACTGGAAATCCAAGTTACTGAGAAATTCTGGAAATGATGTAGAATATGCCTTAAAGTTATCCCACATGGAACAGCAAGGAGGATATGGCAGAAGGGAAACAAGATGCCATGAAGGGGTCTACTACAGATAGTGATATTTTAAGGACAGAATTACTTTCAGGGAAGCACTTTGGAGAGGAGAATAAGTCTGGGAAGGGCAAGAAGAAATCCTGCACATAGGAAGATAAAGTAGGAGGCTCCAATGAGAATTTACGGATGGAGGAACATGTGAAGTCTTGATTCAGTGGTATGGAATGGTACTCATAGCCACCTATCATTATTAATTGTCCAGTATCCACAGAATGGGTAAACATATTGATTTTGTAAGGCCTAATCTTTTATTTACTTTCCTGTTGCCCTCCATTTGATGCTATCCTTGATGACTGCTCCTGGTGGACCAAGAAACAAGAAAGGAATGCAAAAGGGAGGAAGAGGACAGAGAGGAAAAAAGAAGAGGAAATGGAAGGAGGAGAAAAGAGAAGTGATTAAGAAAAGGGTAAAAGACAATGTAGGATAAAAGACTCCTCGAGAGGCAGAAGTTTGTAAGAGCGGCTCTATAGATTAATGCAGAACTGAGTGTCTTAGTCACTTTGCCATTACTGGACACCAAACCTGACACCCACAATTTAAAGGAAAAAAAGGATTAATTTGACTCCTAGTTTAATCTATGGTTGGCTGATTTCAAGGCAAAAATGGCACAGTGGAAGAGAAAGGCGTGGACGGAGGACAGTGACTCATCCCATGGCAGCCAGGAAGCAGAGTGTAAAGGGAGAAGGCAAAGAGGGATATTTCCTATTCCAGGCTGCACCCTGTGCAATGACCTGCGTCTTCCAGTCAGACTCATCTCAGGACAGCGATCCATGGATGAGTCCAGAACCTGTGTGATCGGGTCACTTCCCAAAGCCCAACCTCTGCACACATGAGCCTTTTAGGGGACAGTCTAGATCTAAAACCATAACTCTAGGCCAGGTTTTTCCTTCTACACCACATCAGAAAAGGAGAAATGGATGTGATAGTGACATTTCCACAAAGCTAAGTTTATTCTCATATTCCATTTTTAAAAGATTTTGATGTTAAAATTTTCTTTCTGTAGCAGTAAGAAAGCCAGATGTATTATTTGATGTTATTTTTAAAACTACAAAATACCCTCTCAGGCCAAAATGAAGAATTTAATCCCTCATGTTCTTCACAGAGCAAAACAGAGAATATATTTTGCTCATATGGAAAACTCAGAGCCCTGGAGCCACTAATCTCATTGACAGGCATGTTCCTTACATCATTCTGAAGAGCCATTAATTTTGACTTGGTCATCTTCAGCTGCCTTTAGAATGCAGAGAGTACAGTAGAGTGGATCAGGGCACAGGCTGAGACTGTAGGGATGCTCTGACTCCCTTTGTGACTCCTTAGTGTCCATGAGAAGTTTTGGGGTCCTTTAAGCTTCTTATGTCTCAATTTACTCATCTGAAAAACAAATGAGACAATGCTAACATTTTCCTCATCAAGTGAGTGAACATATATTTGAAGATCAATGTGAGTCTGGAACAAAATCTGCCCCCCACTAAGGATAAAATAAGTGCTACATTTAAGTAGTGATCCTACTGTGCATTACTGGAAATACCTGAATCATACAGCTAGAAATTCCTCACATCAAATTGCTTTGTGAAATAATTCCTTGGTATAGACTTATTTGGTCCCTATACATAAGAACAGATAAAAAATATTTTTAAAATAAAATATTCAATGACTAAATATAATTTTAGACATTAAAGGCAGAGATAATTCTAGAGATGAGGACTTTTTAAATTTTTACATTGTTTTTACGCATTTAGAAACAGTTTTCAGATGAATTCTACTGTAAGGGATTCACTTTTGTAGGAAGACATTTGTAAAGTATTTAAACTTTAGTTTTTTTTTCTGAACTAAAGTTTTTTTTAACCTGCATTTGTTATAATTGGTATGGAAAATAATGCTATTTTCTCATCAAGATACTCTGGAAATTTGTAACTAGTTAAAATAACTATATACTTTTGTATTATAGCAACTGCATTACAAAGTAACATTCAAATAAAAGAGGTCAATTTTTGTTTTCAGGGATTTTTCTGAGGTTCCAATAACATTTTAGTGGGCAATATGTGAGTAAGAATTTAGGAGACAATAATATTTATACCAAGAATATAAATTTGGGCAAGAGGTTGTGAGGCACAAAATAAGCAGACAATTTCCACAAGCAGAAAAATGAAAGTAGAATAGATGTGCATAGATGTGCATGTGCTAATTTTGTGATTTCAGGTGGAGTTTTTCCACATCCCACAGCTCCTCCACGGGAAAAGAAAAAGACATTGTGTCTGAAGTCAGCACCTAAAGTGGATAACATGGACTCCTTTCCTATCACCTTAAAGGAATCTTAGCCAGGAAGTGGAGAGAGAGGGAGATCCGACATGTCTGGACATGTGAGTTTCTCTATCTCCTAATGGGCAGGATAAAATTTGATTTCAATTCCAGGCAAAATCACATTAGTTGAACTGAACAGAATTCCCCAAACACTTACCAGCAATCACTTCTCAAGTGGTCCTGTAGCTGGACTATCATCACAAGTGAACAGGTTTCCTGATTCACTGGAGGAGATGGCTAATGGGCCTGAGAGAGAAGAGGGAATGAATGGTGTGATGCTAATCTTATGGATTTTTGTTTTTGTTTTTTGATTGTTGTTTGTTTTGAAAGATCTTGCCCTATAGTCCAGGCTGGCCTTAAACTTTTGATGATCCTCCTGACTCAACCTCTCTGTATGTCTTTCTCCTTTGTTTTTCTAGGTAGTGGAAAATGCAGCTACTTCTGATGAACTACAAACCTAAAATACCTAAGTCATGAAACCTGGAACTGAGAGCAGCAGGGATTTCTAAAAGCCTCACTGGAGCATTCTTTCCTCCTCACAAGCAGCGTCAAACCCCGTGCCCTCAGCATTTTTGGTGAGGAGTCATTAGGGCTGTGTGTATACACCCCATCTTCCACTTGGCTTTACTCTGAGACTCTTTTCTTCCTCCTTGTTGGAGGAATAAGAAGCAGCAACTGGAAAACCTACCAATGATGAACAATTATTCACCTCTCCTTTTCTGTTTGCAATCCACATCACAATATTCACTCTTTGGTTGAAACTGCTCAGTTCCACAAATCTTATTTTCACTTTGACTTAAGAGGGCTATTTGGCACCTTTCCCCAGTACATAGTGAGCCATAAAATACTAGTTGCCTTCCTATAAACTAAATGTATAATATTTTCTGAGGCAACTGAGCCAGACACTAAAAGAGGATGAAATCAAAAGACTGCATCTTATTGTTGTATCATGTATCTCTAGACACCAGGGATTTTCTCCCAGAATTTAGGCATTAGAAAGATAACTTTCCAACTTTACCACAAGTTCATCAGGGGAGCCCCAACAGTAAGTGAAGTGGGGAGACAGGATCAAGTTTCTACTGCAATAATAGTGAAATTAGGGGCTGGATTTTCCATCAAGGTCTTGCACTGAGTAACTCTTAAAAGCATCAAAAATAGGTGCTAGGAGAAAACATAAACCTATGAATTAGGAAAATAATTTGAAATAGTAAACCTATGATTTACACCCAGCAGTCATAAAAGCAGAGTACATATTAACTAGAATTTTCCATGGTGTTATAAATTGCAGATGGCATTTCAGTGGGTTTCAAATATTTCTAAGGAGAACTCCCTTTTACTGATATATTTTATTTAGAACACTAATAAGTAATTCAGAAAAAAAAACCTCTAAAAAAACCCCCAAAATGACCACCCCATTTCTCTCTCATTGTTTTTAATAGGGATTTCTGATTACAACTGTGACCCCAAATCAGGAAGGTTAATTAACTAAAGCCAAACATTTTTTCCTTTATCTTGTTTTTAAAAATTATTTTGGATCAATGGAACAGATTAGAAGATGCAAGCACAATTACAAAGACACTCAGCCACATGATATTTGACAAAGGGCTAAATATGTTCATTGGAAGAAGGACAGCCTCTTTAATAAATGGTGTTGGAAAAATTGGCTCTCCACTTGCCAAAGACTGAAACTAGACCCATGCATATCACCATGCACAAAACTAAATTCTAAATGGATCAAAGACCTAAATATTAAAACAGAAACACTAAATCTACTGGAAGACAAGGTATGTAGAAATCTTGGAGACATAGGGGTAGGCAGAGAATTTGTGAGCAAAATGCAAACTGCACGGGAAACACTTCAAAGAATCAAAAATTGGGGTCTCATATTATTGAAAAGTTTCTATACTTCAAAAGAAATCACCAACAGAGTGAAAAGAAAACTGAGAGTGGGAAAGAATTTTAGACAGCAACGCCTCAGACAAAGGACTTATGTCCAGAACATACAAAGAATTGAAAAACATCATGTCCCCCAAATTCAAAGACCCTCTCCAAAAATGGGCATCTGAGATGAACACACAGTTCTCAGAGAAAGATATACAAATGGCAAATAAATACATGAGGAAATGTTCACCACCACTGGTCATTTGAGAAATGCAAGTTAAAACAACATTGAGATTTCACCTCACTCTGGAAAGAATAGCTGCCATCAAGAAATCAACTGATAACAAATGTTAGTGGGACTGAGAGGAAAAAGGAACACTGCTCCACTGTTGGTGGGAATGTAGACTGGTGCAACCACTATCGAAATCCATATGGAGACTAGGATTGGAAGCCCCATTCAATCCAGCTATTCCCCTCCTGGGTATTTCCCCAGAAGAACTGACAAGTTCATATCACAGTGATATATGTGCACCCATGTTCATAGCAGCACAATTTGTAACAGCTAAATGTTGGAAACAATCAAGATGCCCATCAACTGCAGAGTGGATGAAAAAGATGTGGTATTTTTACACAATGGAATATTACTCAACTATAAAAAAGATGGTCTTGAGGCCTTCAAATGTAAATGGAGACAACTTGAGACTATCCTCATTAGTGAAATAAATAAGAATCATATTTATAAATATCACATTGTATCTGTAGTGTAAAAAAGTGATAAGAACTATAAGAGTAATAAAACCCAAAATGTGTAATTGCTATTGTAAAAAAGAGAGGAAAAGAAAATGCTCTAAGGGATATAACTGCATATATGTTTGAGTGTGTAAAATAGATGAGCATATTGCTGAATCTTTGTTGGATCTTTGAGCAGAACTGTTTGCAGTCTCACTGTTTGAATGTCTACTATGTATCTGTTAATTTTGCAACTTGAACAACTACATCCAAGATGATGATATGTAATTCATCAACTAGTGATTTCTTAATGTTTTTTTCTCTTTTTTCTTTCTTGAATTTGGTATTGCTGCTACCCTTTTTTGCTTTTTTTCTCTTCAAATAAAATTTTTAAAAAATTCATAATTGCTATTGTAAAAAAGAGAGGAAATAGGAAGTGCTATAAAAGATATAACTGCATGAATATTTAAGTGTATAGGATTGATAACCATGCTTCTAAGTTCTTGCTGGATTGTTGTACAGATCTGTTTTCAGTCTCAATGCTTGAGTGTCTACTTTGTGTGCTCTAATTTTGTAACTGGAACAACTATTTCTAAAAGGACAATATGTAATTTATCAACCAGTGATCTCTTACTGTTTATTCTCTTTTTTTTGAAATTCTGTAATATTTTTACCTTTCTTTCTGTTTTTTTTTCTCTTTAAATAAAAAAATTAAAAAAAAATAATTTTGGCCAGGAATGTAGCTCAGCAGCACAGCTCCTACTTGATAAGTGCAAAGTCCTGAGTTTGATTCCTGGTACTGGAAGAAAAAAAAAAAACTCATTCTTACTTTTAATACATGATACATGCTTATGGTTAAAAAATCCAAAAACACAAAAAGGAGAGACATTACTGGTTTCAGGAAGGCAGCTTACAATTTCCATGTGGCCTCTCTCTTTTAATAAATCACTCCAAACAAGACAGACAAACAGAAGGGAAATCTCCTATTTAGACAAAGTTGGAGGAAATTAAAACACTGAGTCTGAGTGAGTAGGAAGGGATCCTTCAAAGGTACCAGACAAGAGCCACCTGTCTGTCAGCTCCCCTGCTTTGTCCCCAAATCATGGTGTGGGTCTCCATTCTGCTCTATTGTGCTGCTTTTGGAGATAATTTGTGCAGTTACAAGCACAAATTTGTACTTCCTTTTCCATACCAACACAATTTATACACCTTTTACATGCAATTCTGTGCTTGAACTATTTTTGTTATACTGTGAAATATAACACAAATATGACATTTACACAAAATGTAAATATACTACTTAACCAATTGAGCACATGTATAACCAACATTAGATCAAGGCAGATGCCAAATGCCTCTGTATTCTCCTTGCAATAAAAACTTCTTACAAAGACAACCATTTCTTTGGCTTTTCTTTATTCTTTTTCCACAAGGTATGGATTCTTATATTCTAGAATTAATGATCTTCTCTTGAAGCATATACAAATGATATCATCTAGTCTTTTGAGCTTGGAATCTTCAGTAGTGGGTTTTTATTCAGCATTCAGTTAACCCTGCTTTGGGTGTAACCATAATTTGCTCATTTGGGGCACTATGTGGTTGATATTTTATTATATAACATACCATCATCTATGTGGTTGATATTTTATTATATGACATAGCATCATCTTATCATTTACTTTCCATTCTATTGTTGATGGACATTGAGAGATATTTTGCTTTTTGCCTTTGCAAATAATAATATAGTTTGCCCTGAGATTACATAAAACTATTTTCTTTTAGTAATTTTTTAATCTTTATTTGCTATAATAAATGCTTATCAATCTTTGTTTTATTTTAATGTTAAGATCTGAAGTTTTGTGTCATAAATTTATTACATATGTATGAAATTTGTCCACAGAAATTTACTAAACTTTTGTAAGATATTTATTAAATACATTTCCCTTTCCTTATCAAAAATTGTAGTATCTTTATAACAGTTTTAATTGTTATTTGTATATGAAGATTTATGGGCTTGTGGTATTTTTCTGTGATTAATGGAGCACACCATTTAAATTATTTTGGCTGTATAATAAAATTATATATATATATATATATATATATATATATATATATATATATTTGCATAGCATAGTCCTCTATTCCTTATTGCTTCACTCTTAACATTCAAAGGTATGTTTGCTGGCTTATTTTTCTGTGTGAAGTTTATAGAGAATTTATATCTTTCCAAATAGAATACTACAGTATTTGTATATACTTCAATTAATAGATAACAGGAATGCTCAGTATGTTTGATTTTTAGCATATTTTTGACAATGCTTAAAAAAGCAATTTTTTCATTTTTAATCTTCTTTTTTAGGGTCTAAATTATTTTTAATACACTGTGCATATTTTTGTCAAATTTATTGTATTTGCTAATCTACACAATGCCTGTTGTTCCAGTAGAACTTCTGATTATTTGAATATATAAAGGCTATTGATTTTTTCCACTACTTTGAGGGTTCAGAAACTGTTCAAACTTTAAAGTGTTTATAACAGTTTTGAACTAGATTCTAATTTTTTGCATAAATATTTGGGCATAATTATTTCATTTCCTGTTTTTTTTCTTTAGTTTTTTCTTATTTTTTGTTGGGGTTTCTGAAGCCATGTTATGTGATAGCAGTTATAGCAACTTAGTATTTTATTCCTGATATTAATTAGAGTGATTTTTAGTGTTTCTCCAGTAAATTTAAGCTATGATTATTTATGTTTAAAAGTATTATTTTATTCCTACTTTACTGTGTTTGTCTTTTACAAACAAGAATAGATTAAATTTTTATACATAGTTATATAGCATGAATGTTTTCTTTTGATTTACTTGTACAGTAAATTATATTAATGAATTTGCTATTATTGACATTTTCTTGAATTTTTAAATTCCATGTTGTAGTTCTGTATTACTTTCCAAATACATTATTATGATTTATTGGGATGTTTTAAAACAGTATGTCTCATGATGGGATTGACCTGGAGCTTTATATTTTTATATTAATTATAAGCATTTTGGTAGCTGTATTACAGTATTTGCAAAGAGAGAATTTTCAAGGTTTTTGAAAATCTTTTCCTGTGCTTTAGACAATTTTAAGATATTAACCATTTAAATTACCTGTTGTTTAAAAGTTAATCAAAATTGCCTAGGAAATTTGTGCTTTATGTTTTTGAGGAAGGCAGGTGTTTGAAATGTCCCCCAACCCCCACTTTCCCACCACTGTATACCCTTTCCTCACCTATTGCTTAAATTCTCTGTTTTTACAGGAATTTTGCTCAGCAGTGACCACTGAGAATCAGTTGACAATACAGAAATTATACTTTTAGAAGCACTGTTGACAGCTCATTGGGTACTTTACATTTCCTTAGTTGAGCTTTTGTAAAGTTAATGATACACCAAAAATTGAAATTTAAAATATGTGCCACAGCACTTCTAAGACAAGCTCAGAAGAGTGCTTTACTGTAACTGTGCCACTCACTTTCAACAAGGGGAGTTGGCAGGAAGATTGGAATGACAGGAAAAGACTGGGAAGGTTTTCGTCGTAACTGTAATACCCTTATCTTTCCTACCAATGCCACCCCTCTTAACATTTTGGATTATAGGCTCATACACTTAGTGTTGATCTTTTGTGTTACTAAAAATTTTTTGTACTGTACAAGCCTGTAGCTGAAAGTAAATTAGACAAAAGAGAATGAAAGGCAGAAAGCAGAGGAAAAAAATCATTTAAAATGACCTACTATGTATATGGCGGGATAAATTTTGCATATGTTATGCAATTTAATTTTTAACACTTCAGTGACACAGAGAACTAAAAACTGCAGTGACATTAAGCAGTTTTCCTAAAGACATCTCATTAATGTATAACTGAGCTGCTGCATGAACCCACTTTCTTTATGTTATACTATTCTATAACTTGAATGGGAATAGGAAGAGCTATGGGTGTGTGTGTGCCATTCTTAGACTAACAGCAATGACCCTAAGGAAAAGGGTTAAGAAATTTTATAGACAACCAAAGCTAAGGTCACCCAATTTTCTCATTTTAGCCAATTATCTTAGTTCCTACTTTATCAAGACCTATCACATTGGGGAGAAAAATGCTATTCTTATTAGTTTCTATTTTAAAGTTGTCAGACACATTAAAAACAAAACAAAAGAGAGAGAAAGAAAGAAAATTATAATTTTGTTTTTAGCAACTTTCTGGTCAGAGTGGTAATTTTCTAGCTTGGCAGTTAGTTCCTGAGTGTTAAGGCTGCTATCTTGGTCTGCTTTAAATATTGGCCAATCATCCACAAGAAATGTCTTAGAACCCTTTGCTGTGAACAGGTAGACTTCACAGCAGAGTACAGAAGCCACCCTCTCCAGGTGGTTTCAGGAACTAAATTTCAGCGAGGAAAGAATTCATAACAGTATGACACTCATAGCCCACTTCTTGATGGACTAAAAGAAAACAGGTATTTCAAGTTTTCTCATTAATTTACACATAACCTTCAGTAATTGCCAAAGGACTCAACTTTGATACCATTTGTCTAACTGTGTGTTTCTAAGCATATTTTTTAATTAACAAAACTATCCCTTTGTGATAATCTTGGGATAATATTTCTATAGTTAAAAATGTATTTAAGAATGTTGGAAATCTGTCCCGTGGTGTTTCTTTTTTAAAATTTTATTTAAAGAGATAAAAAGCAAAACAGAAAAAATGGTAGACATAATAGAGAATTTTGAGAAAATAAACACTAAAATCACTAGTTGATAAATTACAAAGTGTCATCTTGGAAATAGTTGTTCAAGTTATAAAATCAAAGCATACAAAATGGACATTCAAGCAGTGAGACTGTAAACAGTTGTGCTCAACAATTCAACAAAAACTTAGTAATATGGTTATCTATCTTACACACTTACACATACATGCAGTTATATCCTTTAGAGCACTTTCTTTTCCTCTTTTTTATAATTACACATTTTGGGTTTTAATACTCCTACATATCTTATTACTTTTTACACTAGAGACACAATGTGATATATGATTCTTATTTATTTCACTTATGAGGATAGGCTCAAGTTACCTCCAATTACCTATGAGGGACTCAAGATCATCTTTTTATAGCTGAGAAATATTTCATTGTATAAAAATACCACATCTTTTTCATCCACTCTGCAGTTGATGGGCATCTTGGTTGTTTCCAAGGTTTAGCTATTACAAATTATGCTGTATGAACATGGATGCACATATATCACTGTGATACGACTTTTTCAGCTTTTATGGGAAAATACCCAGGAGTGAAATAGCTGGATTGAATGGAACTTCCAATCCTAGTCTTCTGAGAATTCTCCATATGGATTCCCATAGTGGCTGCATCAGTCTACACTCCCACCAATAGCGGAGCAGTGTTCCTTTTTCCTCTCAGTCTTGCCAACATTTGTTATCAGTTGTTTTCTTGATGGTAGCTATTCTTTCTGAAGTGAGATGAAATCTCAATGCTGTTTTAATTTGCATTTCTCAAATGACCAGTGATGGTGAACATTTCTTCATGTATTTATTTGACACTTGTATATCTTCCTCTGAGAAATATGTGCTCATTTCAGATGCCCATTTTAGGGGAGGGACTTTGCATTTGGGGGACTTGATGTTTTTCAATTCCTTATATGTTCTGGATATAAGTCCTTTGTCTGAGGGGTGTCTTGCTAAAACTCTTTCCACTCTGTTGATGATTTGTTTTGAAATGCAGAAACTTTTCAAGAATATGAAATCCCAGTTGTTGATTCTTTGCAGAGTTTCCTGTGAAGTTTGCGTTTTGTTCATGAATTCTCTGCCTACCCCTATGTTTCCCAAGATTTCTACCTACCTTGCCTTCCAGTAGATTTAGTGTTGCTATCTTAATATTTAGATCTTTGATCCATTTCAATTTTAATTTTGTGTGTGGTGATAGGCATGAGTCTAGTTTTAGTCTTCAGCAGTTGAGAGCCAATTTTTCCAACACCATTTATTAAAGAGGTTAGCTTTCTTCCAGTGAACATGTTTAGCACCTGTGTCAGATATTATCAGGTAGCTGAATGGTCTTTTTAGTTGTGTTTGCATCTTCTAATCTTTTCCATTTAGCCTCAAGTCTATTTCTTTGCCAGTACCAGGTTGATTTTATCACTGTGCCTTTGTAGTATAGTTTCAAGTCAGGAATTGAGATGCCTCCTGACTTGCCTTTGTTGCCCAGAATTGCCTTTGCTATTCTAGGTTTCTTCTGTTTCCAAATGAATTTTAGGAGTGTGTTTTCTAGATCTGTGAGGTATGTTAATGGTATTTTGACCGGGGTTGCTTTAAATCTGAATAGCAGTTTTGGGAGTATGGCCATTTTCAAAATGTTAGTTCTTCCTAGTCAAGAGCAAGGAATCTCCTTCCATTTTCTAATATCCTTTTCAATCTCCTTTTTTAGCATAGCATAATTTTCAGCATATAGGTCTTTTACATTCTTAGGTTGATTCTTAAGTATTGCATTTTTTAAATGCTATTGTGAAAGGCGGTATTTCCATAATTTCTCTCTCAGTGAGTTTTTTATTTGTGTACAGGAATAATATTGATTTTTGAGCACTGACTTTGTATCCAGCTACACTGCTGAATTTGTTTATTACCTTCTAGTAGTCTTTTGATGGAGTTTTTTGGGACTCTATAGAGTATCATATCATCTGAAAATAGTGATAGTTTAAATTCCTCCTTTCCTATCTTATTCCTTTCATTTCTCTCTCTTGTCGATCGCCCTGGCTAGTATTTCCAGAACTATATTGAATAGGATTGGTGATAGTGGATACCCTTGTCCCTGATTTTAGAGTGAAAGCTTTCAGTTTTTGTTCATTTAGTATAATGTTGGCTGTTGATTTGTCATAAATGGCCTTTATGAGATTGGGGTAGACACCATATATTCTGAATTTGTGAAGGGTTTTTATCATGAACATGTGTTGGACTTTGTTGAAAGCTTTTTCTGAATCTATTGAGAATGCAAGTGGTTTTTGTTTTTGGCTCTGTTGATGTAGTATATTACATTTATTGAATTGTGTATGTTAAACCATCCCTGCATTCCTGGAATGAACCCCACTTGGTTGTGATGTATAATTTTCTTGATGATTTGCTGCATTCTATTTGCCAGTATTTTATTGAGAATCTTTACATCAATATTCATTAGTGAGATTGGCCTATACTTCTCCTTTTTATTGGGGTATTTCTCTGGTTTTGGATCAGAGTGATACTTGCCTCCAGGAATGATTAGGGAAGATTGCATTCTTTTCAATTTCACTGAATATTTTAGGTGCACTAGCATCAACTCTTCTCTAAATTTCTTGTAGAATTTAGCCAGGAATCCATCAGGACCTGGGCTTTTCTTTGTTGGTAAGTTTTTAATTACACTTCAATTTCAATAGCTGATATTGGGTTACTCAAAATTGCTATATTCTTGGTAGAGCCTTGGTAGTTCATATGTTTCTAGAAATCTGTCCATTTCCTCTGTGTTTTCCACTCTATGTGAGTAGAGATTTTCATAGTAGGTTTTCATGATCTTTTGAATTTCCATGGGATCTGTAGTGATTTCCTTTTCACTACTTATCACATGAATTTTGGTTTATTCTTTCTTGTTCTTGATAAGCTTGAGGTTTGCAATTTTGTTTATTCTCTCAAAAAAACAAGCTTTTTGATTCATTAATTCTTTGTATTTTTTTTTTTAGTTTCAATTGCATTAATTTCTGCTCTAATCTTAGAATTTCCTCTCTTCTATGAGCTTTGGGTTTAACTTGCTCTTCTTTTACTACAAGCTTGAGACAAAGCATTAGGTTGTTTATTTGTGCTCATTATGTTTTCTTGAAATGACAGTTTATTGCTATATATTTCCCTCTTAAGACCGCTTTCATTTCATCCCACAAATTACAGTATGTTGTTTCCGCATTTTCATTTAATTGTAGGTATTGCTTTATTTCCTCCTTAATTTCGTCTGTAACCCACTGGTTGTTCAGAAGGTTGTTACTTAAGTTCCATGCATTTATGCATGTTTTGTAATTTGTTTTGTCATTAATTTCCAATTTCAGTGTGCTATGGTCAGATATTACACATGGGATAATTTCAATACTTTTGCATTTACTTAAGAATGTTTGATGAGATAATATATGGTCTATTTTGGAGAATGTCCCATGTGTAGCTGAGAAGAATGTGTATTCTGATTGGTTGGGTGAAACACTCTGTAAACACCTACTAAGTCCAATTCCTCACAGGTATGATTCAGTTCTATTATTTCTTGGCTGACTTTTTGTCTAGTTTATCTATCTCTTTGTGACAATGTGGTGTTAAGGTCCCTTGTTATAATTGTGTTCTTGTGTATTTGGTTTTTCATGTCCATTAGTACCTGTCTTATATAGTTGTGTACTCCTGTATTTGGTGCATATATATTTATAATTGTTAGTTCTTCCTCTTGAATTTTTCCACTGAGTATGTTGTGAACTTCTTTATCTCTTCTAATCATTTTAGGTTTGAAGTTCATGTTGTTTGCAAATAGAATAGTTACCCCTGCTTTTTTCTGGGTTCCTGTTGCATGGAATACTGTTTTCCATCCTTTGACTTTTAATCTATGAGTTTCCTTTTGGGTCAGATGTATTTCTTGTATACAGTATATTATGGGATCATGGTTCTTGATCCATTCTGCCAACCTATTTCTTTTGATAGGTGAGTTGAGGCCATTTATATTTATGGATATCACTGATATGTACTGGCTTGACTTTGCCATGTTATGTTCCAGTTGTTTGGTTTCTGCTTTTCCCCCTTGTTTAATTGCTTGTCTTACCTGGTGTTTTCTTTCTGTTGTTGTTCTGGAGATTGTGGTCATTTTTATCTCTATGTAGTACGTCTTTTGATACTCTTTCTAGGGTTGGACCTGAATTTCTTAAGTTGTTCTTTGTCATGGAAGTATCTTGTTTCTCCATTAAATTTGAATGAAAGTTTTGCTGGGTACATCAGTCTGGGTTGAAAGTTGTTTTCTTTCAGGGCTTGAAATACATCACTCCAAACTTGTCTTGACTTCAGGGTAGGTGCTGAAAAGTCTGCTGTGATTCTAATGGGCTTTCCTTGATAAGTGAATTGTGGTTTTTTTGTAACAGCTTTTAGTATTCTGTTTTTATCCTATATGTCTGAGATTTTAATTATTATATGTCTGGATGTATATTTATGTTGGTTGTGACTGTTTGGCATTCTACATGCCTCACTTATCTGCATATCAGATTTTTTTCCCCCATGTTTGGGAAATTTTCTTCTATTACTTCTGCGAATAGTTTACATATGTCATTTGCATTGACTCCTGCATTTTCACTGATGCTTATTAGTCTTATATTGTTTCCCTTCACATCATATTGAAGCTGCTGGATTGTCATTTCATACTGCTTTGTTATTTTTAAAAGTTCTATCCTTTCATGATTGCTAATTGTGATCCTGTCCTCAAGGTCTGAAATCCTATCCTCACCTTCATTTAAATGGTTTTGCCAACTTTCAATAGAATTTTTTTGTTCCTTGGATGTCTCTTTGACTTTGTTTCATGATTTCTGCTTGTTTTCTATACTGTTCATTCAAGGTTTCAATCAGTTTTCCATTCTCCTGTACTTTTTAAAATCTATTTCTTCTCTAGCTACGCTGAGTTACTCCTTTATTCAGATTGTTATTTCTGTCTTTACATGAAAGATTATTTCTAATATCATTTCTTCTATAGCTTCATGGAGCTTTTTTTAAATTTCACTTGATATCTTTTCAGAGATTTCTAGTGTATTACTTTTGAAGCCCTCTATTTCAATGTCTCCTGAACTTGCTCCTGGTGGACTAGATGGTTGAGACTGCATTTTGCTTTTTCGTTTTGCCATTTTCCTCTTTCACATTAATGTTTGGTCCTTCAGTCCCACTAGTGTCAACTATTGGTAGTGTGCATCTTGGGGTCTTACTGTAAGGTTGATGTTTGCCCAATTGCTAAGTCCCACAATGAAGAGGTGGTCCAGTCACCTGAATTTCCCCTGCAGGGCCTGTTGGGTCCTATGTTCTTCCTAGGCTGACAAGCCTAAGAGTATCAATGGAAATCAACTCCTAGTTCCTGATGTTATTATGGCTTCAGGTTGTTCAGAGCCACCAGATCTCCCTGTTTATAGTGTTTGTCTCAGCTGGGACCCTATCATGTCTCTGGGTGTCCCACAGGCCCCTTTAATTTTCTCCAGGTTGGGGGAGGCCTTATTGGCACCCTTGTCAACCTACCTTTTATTCTCTGTGTGGAGGAAGGACTCACCCACCCACTTGCCAAGCTCTCCTATGGCCTGCTTCTGGAGGGGACTTTGCTATTGCTCCTGTTTACCCACTGAAGGTGGCAAACTCTATTCCTATTTTAGGGGCAAACTTACCTCACTGATGGATGCCTGTTGAGTTCTTCTTACTGCATCTCCACTCCATATTGCAGGGTTAATCCACTGCACTCCAAGGTTCTGGGGGGAGGTGTGGGAGCCAAAGGTCAACAGCAATACTATGTCCAGGAGGTAGGAGGTTTCTGATGGCAGTGATGGGACTGAGAGGGTGTGTGTCATGGGCTGGAGTTCCTAGGTTCTGAGGTGGGTGGCCAGGACTGTAGGGACATGGGGGAGGCCTGGTTCTGGCCCAGCCTGCCCACACCACTGGCAGGAGTTCCTGGGTCATGCACGGTGGTATTACCAAATGTCAGGGGTCGCAGGAGGGGCCTGGATCTATTCCAGCCCCACATGTGCCTCTGGCTGCAGTTTCCAGGTTCTACAAGGTGATCTGCCGGGATGGCAGGAGTTGCAGGATGGGCCCAGGTATAGTCCAGTCCATCGTGCCATTGGCTGGAGTTTCCGGTCCTGTGAAGTCATTTGCTGGGGGGTTGGAGTCACGGGAGGGGCCCGGCTCTAGCATGGCCCCATGCACACCACTGGTTGGAGTTCCTGGGTCCCACAAAGTCATCTGTTGGGACAGAGGGAGTCTTCCTTTAATTTTTAACAGGCTAGATTTCTTTCATGAGATGAGGTGTTAAGCTCCTCTTCAAGAGCCTCACCCAGTTGGTTTTTTCTTGCCTGTGATTTTGTTGATGCCTTGATCTTTTCCACTAAAGCAAGATGGAAAAGCATGTGTCGCACACATGACTTGAAGCAAAGGGATCTTCTGAAATAGATATTTCAGTTTTCCCTGAGCTGCCTCCTGTCTTCCTCCTTCTGTCTGTCCTCTGTGGGACTCAGACTCGGACCAGGAGATACAGGGTTCTGTAAGCGCCTCTTTCCTGAAAGACTCTGTCCTGGGCCCAGGTGCAGTTGGTTTCTTCCCAGGATTTTCTGTTCTGGGCAGCTTCTCAGACCCTCCAGTTGGGCCTGAGCCCCACGCTGGGTGTCACGCTCTGTGAGGAGCCCGTGCACCATGCTGCAGCAGCGTCCGTCCACACTGCGGTTGGAGGGAGCCGCCACTCAGCACCCTCCTCCCGGGCACCTCGGCTTGCTGGCAGCGGCTCTTCAGACTGCTGCACCCTGACGGTGTGATGCCACTCCCAGGCCTTCTTCCCCTTCAGCACTTGCCCGCAGTGACCACGGATTCTTCCTGTGAGGTGCCAGGGGACAGTTCAGAAGCGCTTCCCCTTGGTGTTTTTGTACACATATTAAAATCCTTGAAAATCTTAAAATAAAGGAACTCATCTAACTTTGTTTGAAGACGAAGTTTCAAAATCGTATTTGACCAACAGTTTATTTTTTTTCATGGAATAGCATCAGTTTTTCATGTGATTGTATAGTCTTTGTACACGTGTTTTCTCTAAATCAAGGGTTGGCAAACTGTAGCCGGTGAACCAAGTATACTCAGAAACTCTGTAAACCCTAGAGCTAAGACTGTTTTGCACATTTCTAAGAGATTATTTAAAAAGCAAGAACTATAGAAATGTATATTGTGAGAATTTGAATTTAAAGTTAATCCTCACACCTCACAAAGTTTGCATTCTTTGGTTCTTTACAGAAAACTTTGGCCTATTTCTGTGAATCTAAATAAAGATACTAACATAGTTTAAGAAAATAAATATATAACATTGATTAAGTGTTACACAAAGAAATAAGAAAATAGCTTGTGTATTAAATAAGATAATAGTTTGTGTTTAATATTACTCTTTTATGTAGTAAAAAATTTTAAAATTGTCAATAATATTTGTCAATAATATTTGTCAATAATACAAAATAATTTTTAATTATTTGTCAATAATATAAAATATTTGTCAATAATATAATTTGTCAATAATTATTTATCAATAATATATATAATATTATATATTATATAATATATAATAATTATTTGTCAATAATATAAAATAATTTTTTAAAAAAATTATTATTCCTTTAAATAAGTCAAACTTTAATTGTTGAAAAGCATGACAATGAAAGATTAGATGGTTTAGAAAGATCTTAAAAGTTTAAATCTTCATATTTCATGTCCATATTCAGAAGCAATATTTCATTGGATAAAATAAAGGTTATTGTTACTCAAAATAATTTTAGGATAGTGGTATAAATATGTCAGTCCTCAGGAGGCTCTGGTGGGAGGATAGAAAGAAATCATCCTGTTCTATTTACTGAGTACAAGGCCAAACTGAGATACATAATGAGACCTGGTCTCAAATCAATCCGTTAATCAATAAAATGAATAAGGCAAAAACAAACAAACAAAAAACCCAAATCCCTTGCTAATTGAAGAATTTTTATCCTTATGAGATCACTTGCTGTCTCTTGTAGTCACTTGTAAAATAAGTACTTTGAGCTCATTACTTAGTTTAAGGGGGAGAGTTTCAAATTAGCTGATAATTTAAATACTTATAATTCTCAAGATGAACTGTAACTCAGTCCTGCATTAACTTGGATATATCTAGGAAAGTAGCTGGATTTTGGAACCTTTTCAAAACATGGATCCCTTTGTTAAAGCCTCATTTTTGAGCTGCAAAACTTTTAAGTACAAGGAAGATCTTAGATGTATAATTTGATAGCTCATCCAGGGACTCCTCTCTGCTCTTCGCTCTTCCCTTTCTCATCCATTACTGTGTAACAACAAACCCAAGGTCCATTGGCTGATACCAACAATGTAATGTGCCCATGTCTTCTTATGTCTTATGGTTCTGTGAGTTAATTGAGATCCACAGGTAATTATTGTTTTGTACCTTTCATGCAAACCAACTACACTCAGCAGGCATGTCTAGTCTACTGAAGACTTGTCTCAGCAGGACATCATAGAGGAATAGTTTTCTTTCTTTTTGTTGGAAATTTTAGAGTCTTGTGTTATCTCATAATTGAGTCTTACTCCCTTTTCAAGAAGCTTTTCAATGTTTTTTGTTTTTTAATCATTTTGGTCAAGGTTAGCTTGTGGGTTTATCAAAACTGTGATTGATGTGACAAACATGCAGTTTGGGGAAGTGGTGCAGACTGAAGTGGTAAATAAAATAATGAGTGGACTACACATGGACTAAAATAAGTGTCAAATTCTGGTTTGACAACAGATGTAACTATACAATTGAAGTACCTCACTGCCTGCCACACTGTTTAATTGTCTCTTGCCCCTCACTAACCTAGGTTTTGATAAGAGTCTGCAAGCAACTGATTTATTATGGTCTCTGTGTATTCAGACCTCTCTTTCAATGTTACTCTGTGCTTGTAGCTGCTCCCCAGTGCTAACATCACCTCCTCAGCTTCAACTGAGATCATCAGGCAAGGCTCCTGATCAGGAGTGCAAGCCTAGATACCCAGCCTGGGCATTTGTGGTTGGGTTAGTACTCGAGTAAGAACCAGACACTATGGTTTATCTGACTGAGGAGGTGCTCAGGTGATAAGGTGAGTGGTAAGGAGTGGCTGTGAATACAGATTCACACTTATTCCTTGGCATCCTGCTCACTTCCTGCTATGTGATCTTGTTCCTAAATGGTCCAGGAGGAGGAGACTCTAGTATTAGAAAGTTTACTCCCATGGCTGGGGTTGATGCTAGAAGTAGACTGGGAACTTAGATGGAACTTCAGGTTTCAAAGCCTGCAAGCAATTTCTCCATGCAACTTGGACTTCTCATCACAGGGAAGCTGGATTTAGAATGTGAACATGTAAGAGACAAGGAGGAAGCCTGAGGGGACTTTGCCTCAGACTTTCAGAGTGACATTTCTGTAGCCTCCCATGGGCCAAACAAATTCTTAATTCAGTTTTGAGGGTAAGAGGTTTATCTCCCACATCTGGGAAGGAAGGGGAAGTCTTGGTGTTCATCATCTTTGAGTTCCATCTTTTGTATTTATTCATCTAAAATGCTTTACCAACCCAACTCAATGGCAAATATCATGATGAAGCATCCCCTTTGAATTTCTTAATGCAAGAGATTGAAGCTCTCCCTGTGGTGGCAGAATAGAAACTAAAAACTTAACCAAACTTTTATTTTGTTTTAAGAGGAAATGCATTAGGATGGCAGAAGGTTGAAACTGCTTTTATTTTTCATGGCATCTTTCTCTCATGACTTTAGATGGCTTAGTTAACCATGGAATATCATGCAATCTCGGTTATATACTGTTCACTGTTTCTATAAATCTAAAATTGATGTGGTCCTGCAAACACAAGCCGTATATACAGCTAGAGAGTGTATTTACTCTGGGTATGTTTTTAGGGCTTATTTGTTTATACAATTAATTAAAAGCTATATTTAGACAGACTGATTCATTGTTTAGGGACAATCCCAAAAGCAAATGATTTGTTTAAGTGTGTCTCTGCATTTATGCAGCCGGATAGTAAATTCTTCCTGTTTTGTTGGCTAAAATGAGAGATAAATTGAGGAGAGGGAGGGCTTCACATCCATGATATATCTTCAATTTAACACTAGAAATTTTTCTTCAAATGAAATTATACAGTCAGAGAGATAACCAAGTGCAGATGAAAAAGACATTCATTTTATGAGTAGAACAGAGTTCTTAGTTAAATTCCTAGCTTAAAATTCATTGAAAATCTTGTAACATTTGAGATTTTTTTTTCTGCACTGGGGATGGATACCAGAGCCTTGTGTATGCTAAATAAATGCTTTGCTCCTGAGCTAAACCCCTCAGCTCTACAACTGTGTTTTATTAAAAATGAATCCTACAACTATCTTGATGGCTTGTTTTGCAATAGCAGGGATTGAACACGAGGCCCTCATACTGAATGTCATCCCCAATCTTTTTAAAAAATCTTTTATTTAAAACAAGTCTACCTAAGTCATTAAGTTGCCCAGCCTGGGCTTGAACTTGGATCCTCTGGCCTCAAAAAGGGCTGGAATTACACCCTCCAAGACTATTGGTTTCCCAGGCCATGAACTGTATTGTTATAAATTTGAGTGTGTGTGTGTGTTTGTGCATGTAGTTGTATATGTTAAAGTTGTTATTTTTTCCCAAAATTAACAAGTTGAGTTGGTCACGATGTTTTGACATTTATTTGATTTTTATTTTCTTGAGGACACAGTATGCCTCAAAAAGATGATAGTGCCTCATCTTGGCTTCTAGAAGTCACACATTTCTCTTTCAAGAGGCTGCATCCTCTCATTTGTGCTTTTAGTGCCTGAGCCTTGGTAGGAAAGGCTGCTCCTTCTGTCCAGTGTTGGTAAAGCTCCTTTACTTTGTACACTTATCTTCTTAGCAGCAGATTTAAGAAATCTGATTTCTGGGAAAGCCTAGCTCTTCTGAAAAAAGCTTTTGATAGGTGGCTGCTGCCTAGAGATCAGCTTTCACATTAAAGGTGGAAGAGAATATTAATAATTCTGTAGGAATCAGAGGCAGAGCTAGTTGAACAATGAGTATAGAGTGAGTTTAAAGACAGAGAAGACCCCTACACCCAAAGAGACATAATCCATTGTGCTCTGAATAACCGCTTGTTAAAATGCTTGCTTTGGTAAATTCTACATTACTGATAAATGCTTGTGTGAATGTTTTTTTTGAGATACTCAGAGAAACAAATGTAATGTTATGACTGGCAATTTGAGCAACCATAGAATGGTGCAAAATAGTCAGGTGAGGAAGGATTATAGCATGAGACCTAGCAGGACAGAAAACAAACAGCCTGTGCTCCTGGCTCCTGCAGCAGGGACAGTGGCCTGATGATGAGAAACAAAAGGCAGGGATTTTTTTTTTAATCTACAGCAGACATACCTGTCCTTACCTTTGTCCCATGATGCCAGGAAGCTTTCCCCACTGTTTGCTATGGAAATGCACAATCATCATGCCCTTAAAAACCAGTCTTTGGTACCACACAAACCAAAACCCACAACATGGCTCTTTCAGATGGTAACACTGTCACATTTGGTAAGTTTCTTATCTCCTGCCTCAGTTTTCCCAAGAATGCATTATGGTTAGTGATACCCAGTTGAAATTGTTTCTGTAAGACTTAAATGTCTTAAAACATTTCTTCCATGAATTAATATGGGTTCTTTAAGAATTAGGAAGTGTTCAGTGCATGATAGCTTTCACCATTAGTAATAGTAACATCACAAATATGAATGATGTTCAGTTATTGGTTGGTGCACTATACAAGTACTTTTTTTTTTTAAAGGAATATCATGCTCTGGCAGTTCCACATTTTCATGGAGTTTGGCACTAAAAACTCAGAACTGAAATAGCTAAAGCAATAGACACAGACTTGGTGAGTTTTTAAAACTCAACTCTGATACTTGGAGACATAATGTCCTCTGAAATTAGAAATCAGGCTCTGGGTCAGAAAGTAAGTATGAAGATCCAAGTAAGTAAGACCAGTATGGAGCAGAATCAGTGGGGACTCACAGGGAGACTGGAGAGAAACAAATGGAACCGGTGAGATTCAGAGCCAAAAGGCAGCAAAGTGAACAAACCTTAGAAAGTTCTTTAGGTCAGATCTTGAGGATTAAACCCTAAGGTCAAGATCAGTGTGTGCCCAGGAGGAACTACGAAGGATGTAAGGAAGAAAAATAGGGGAAAAGAAGGACACAGGGCAAGCAAGGTGCTGTTTTGAAAGTTCCAACTCAGCCTGATCTCATGGAGCTGTGCAGTTAACTTGCAGCTTGCTGTAAGGGGATTGGCTTTTGTTACTCCACATCTGTTTATACTGAACACGCTCCAGCTGTTTCTATAGAGAGGCTACAAAAAGCAGACTGGAGACCATTGCTGGAGATCAGTCAGAGTCTAAATATAGTCACTCATGGCATGATGTCCAGCTGGCACCACCAGGACAGTCTAACTAGCCACTGAAATGAAATGATTCTGCACAGCAACAGGTTGCTAAAGAGCCATTGCTCCAACTCTCCTGAATGGCCTTTGGCCATTCTGCTGCCCAAACCCACAACCAAGACTCTTCAGATCTCCCTAAAAGTTGCAGTTGCTGAGCTGATTATTCACTATACTGCCATCAAGGCAGCAGAGGATTTTGAATATCATCTGTTAATGGAGTCTCATAGACTATCAGTATATGTCCTTTTACATTGTTGGCCACTCCTTAATGATGTGGTATACAGGTTCCTAAACTCTGTCACCAAAAGGAATAAATTCCAATTTATGTTATAACAGGTGACAAAGGCAATACACTTGGGTATTTTTATAGGTTAATTTTTTTCCTTATTTAGGAAGACCTATATATCTTTAATAAAGTCCACGGAGGTTGGGGGCTTGCTTCTCTTGGAAACCCAGATATTCAAAGGGAAATTTGAGAGAACCACCCAGGAATCATTGTAAGCTGACACACCTTGAGAAGGGAGAGGAAAGTACTGTGATACTACTTAGTACAACATGCCTTACAGCTATATTTACTCCTGTGAGTTTCAGTGAGCTTCTTATAGTGACTGTTTTGACAAACTAAATCTACTGTTCATCCAAGTTGGCAAATAGAGTTATTTAATTGTACCTTGGAAAAGAGAACACACCTATAAGCTGAAGACGGGATAACCAGGGACATGGGATGAGCATGGAGGGGTTAAACTCTTTCTTCAAGTAATTTCCTAGTTAAATTCCAGTGGAACTTGAATTAGGCTGGGCTCTGTTCCATCATGCTCAATAAAAGATGAGATACTTGTTTTCCAGTTAGTGTTTGGATTACTTCTAGTTGACGTACAAGGTAACACACTTGATGGCCTGTCTTCTGGTTTAATTGTGTGCACCCAGTGTATGTACATACATGTAGGCATTACATAAATCAACAGACCCTAGAAAAAAAGCTGTGAGTTCCCGCAGCTTAGATCGAGAGCCCAAAAGCCCTTGAAGAGAAATGGGACTTGAGCCTGGAAAGGAGACAAGTGTGTCACTGAGCAGTTATCACTGGTCCTCTGGCTCTCTGTCCTGCTGAGAAAGACTGAGAGGCAGGTTCAGAGTGAGCACCAGGTGCCCTAAAGACAGTGCAACAGGTATCCTTGCGTGTCGACAGTTCCAACTCAGGCTGTTGTGTATATATACCTGTCTCATCAGCACGGGAGTGCAAATTTTAAAATCTGTGATGGATTGCTAAGTCAGAGTAAATGTGATCAGAGATAATTACTTGAAATTCTTAATGTTTTAAATGGGATCTCTGTAGTTCAAAACACAGAAACATTGGGAGCCTGTCTTTGTTGAATCATTAATGTTATCTATAAACTTATCTTCAATGTTACTATAAACTTATGCCATTTTCCTCTTTATGGGTGAATGTCCTTACTAGGAATTCTTCTAGAGAGGATACAGATATGAGTATCCCTCAATTTCTTCAAAGCTTCATGCAAGGCAAAGAGAGATATATCTTAGACACAGTACTCAACAATAATTTTTAAGTCCATAATCCTCTGGCTCCAAGGCAGGATGGCATGGCGGAAATGCATGTTAGAAGTGAGCTGGGAGAGTGACTCATGGCCTGGAATCCAAGAATCAGAGAAAGAGTCAAGGGGAGGATGATGTAAAATCTTCCAGGTCACACTCTTAATGATCCAACTCTTCTGAGTAGAGTAGTCCCCATTTCCTAACAGCAAGGTAGCTATACGGCCCCATAATCTAATCACTTCTTGCTTATGATCAAATAAGTTTTTGGGAACATCTGGATATAAGGCATAACAAGATACAGCAAAAGTATTGAGACCAAAATTTTGATAGTAAAATTCTTTGTCAAAGAAAGAAACCAGAGAAGGTTTTAAGGAACAGAAAGCAGTGAAGTGGAAGAAAACCGAAGTAACTGCAGTACTCTTATTGTAAGCTGATCTAGATGATAAAATGAGCCCCGGGTTGAGGCTCAGAAGGCATAATTTTGAGTCTATGGTCTGTGTAATGGTTGATGCACTGTGTCAACTTGAGAAGTTTAGAAGTTTAACGAAGTGATTCAGCAGAGGCCCAAGGTCCTCACTTTGTAAAAATTCTGAGCCTGTGCAAGAGGAGGGCAGGGGGATGATGTGAGTGCTACAGCCACCCCAGGGTGAGTAGCCTGCTTGCAACATGAGGGAGAACAACAGTCTTGTTCTCCTACTTTTGCTCTTGTTGCTTTGACTGTATTCTGCCACTTTTAACTGTTGTCCCTCTGCCACGCCACCCTGCTTTGGAGCCAGCTGATTAGGGACTGAAACTTCTTTAAACTGTGAGCTAAATAAGCCTTTCCTTCTTTAATTTGGGGCTTTGGGTATTTTGTCTTAGCAATGAGAGAACAGTATCCAAGATAGTTTGGCCATTGAGAGCACTGACTAATCATTATCTGTATTCTTTACCTCTCCTGGAATAAATTGTACCATTTAAGTGAGAAAGAGACTATGTTATGTGATCTCTTCTGATGCCTAAATTCAACAATGTTATTCACTTCTCTCTCTACTTAAATTTCTTCCAGGAGATAAAAAGCAAAAGATAATTTTATTACATTTCATTCCTTCCCTTTCTCCATTACAAAAGCAATTCCACAAACTTAGGAAACATGGAAAACAGAAAAAAGAGAAAGAATTCTTCATGTACTTTCCATTCTGTTTTCATGCAGCTTTTTAAATTCTTTCTTATTGATGCTATTTTTATGTCATCAAAATTATAATGCATTTTTTATATTCTTACACAGATGTGAGAAGAAAACCAGAAAGGAATGTGATAGCTTTTCTCAAATACTTCAGAGGCTGCCACATGCAACAGATGATAGATTTGTTCAGTATGAGTTGAGGTAGCAGTGATCAGAGGCAGCACTGAGTTTGTCTAGGTACAGGGAAAAGCTCTCTTAGGATAGATGATGTTCCATTGAGAGAAAGTATTATCCTAATGTTTTACCATTCACAGTCATTCTCTGATTCTCTAACTGGCCCCTTGCATCTCTTTACAGAGTTCAATCTTAATCATTCCACTGAAAATTTCTGGCAGCCATTCAGCCATTTCCATATCTCTATGTTGATGATTTTACTAATGATTCTCCTAGAGAAGAGATAAATGTAAAAACTTAGACTCCATAACTGTTTTCAAGGTAAAGGAGAAAGAGAGGAGAACAAAAGTTTTTCCCAATTCCTCCATATTCTGTTTCTTTAGTTTCTGTTACTAGGTACTTGGAATAGCTCTGATCCCACCTTGTAAAAAGTGAAAATTGGTTCCTCTTAATATTCTGCTTTGGTAGAATTTTATGGGAAATGCCTGGTATTGATTTTGTTGGAGTACTCACAATTTAGTGGGTCAAACCTATTGTGAGTAAGATAGGTGACAAATGTGACAATGTATGAAATATTATATCCACTGAACAGTTTCTTAAAAAATGTCCAAATTATTTCTTGAGAAATGGGTGAAAACAAGAATTGTCATACTTATACATTTTCCTTATTCTTTCTTTTCCTTCTTTTTTACTTCAGAGTAGGTCCTGAAATGCATTTTAATGTGCCCAGGAGTTAAACTGATCATTCAGTAGAAGCTAACTCTGTTCTGCTTGAAAACTCAACCAAAAGCAGCCATTTGGGTATTCAACAGCCCTGTAAGATGAGAGGAGCGTGAATGGGAGGAATTAAATCCTTTGCGTATGACTGCAGAAAGCAGTCAGCAAAAATGGTTTTCTACCAAACTTTTTAAAGAATGTTTTATTGGGATTTACAACTAAGGGGCAACTAGAGAAAGGTAGAAACTCAGGCATGAACTAGAATGGGCGTGTTTAGGAAAGACTGATTTCAGGAGTTTTAACTTCTCTGAATTGTATCAATTATTACTTAATGGTACATATATTAAAGCTTAGTTCTATCCTGTTTTAGAATAAATATGTGAAGAAGCAACCACATTCTTTGAGGGTGTTCCATTCAATGTCAAAGATGTATTTATTTAGTCATCTGAGTGTCAATGTCCACATTATTCTAAATTCATTCCAGGGTGACTCATAATTTGATAATACCAGCTGGCAATTCTGACTAGCTTAGAATGATGAAAAGTTGATTGGTGGTTGCCAAATAGGACTCTACTCTTCTTTAAAATGTAATCTTCTAATGTTTCACTGGGGAAGAAAATGTGGAAAATATGATATATGACAACTGAATCTCTGTATATACTGAATCTCAGTTGTGATCTTTGTGTGGGACCATTAAGTTGGTGACCAGTATCATTTTGTGTAACTATCTTATAGTGTCAATGATGTCTAACCTTCCTAGGTTGTTGACTTCTATAGACAGCGATTCAAACACAACCCCTGCTCATCAGCATTTTCCATCTGGAGGGCTCAGGGTTTCTTTAAGTTTATAATGTGGCATAAGTCTTGGTAATTCATAGTTGAGCAATATGCCATACTAGTTTTTGATTGTTCATCAATATTCCCCAATTTAAAAGTTAAATCTTTTATTCTGCTATAATTTGAGATAATTTGCAGACATGCAAGCAGTTGTAAAGAACAGAGATTGTCTGTATAGATTATTTCTAATTTCTTTTGTCTTCCAAAAGAAATTCTAGAAAATGTCTTGTTTGCAAATTCAAGAAAAGTGATTTGGTTTTGATGGTAATTGAATTAAATCTGTATAACTATTTCCTGAGAACTGAAATTACTATATTACATATTTCAGTCTACAAAAATTATACTTCTCTGTATTAATTTATATATTTTATTTCTTTGTTCAGTGATATGGAGTTTTTGGAAAGCAATTCCCACACATATTTCATTAGAACTAAATCTAAGTATTCTGTTTTGAGGGATTATACTTAATTTTGGTATCCATAATTTCACTCATTTATTCATTGAAATATATAGCTAGTTTCTTGTGTTTATCTTGATTCTTGCAATCTTGTTGAACTCATTAATTGTAGGAGTGTGTTTTTGTAGATTCCTTGGGACTTTTCACAGAGACAATTATATTGTCTGCAACAAGGGACCGTTTTATTTCTGATTGGTGTGCCACTGGTTTTCTTGTTTATTTATTTACTTATTTATTTATTCCTTTTTACAGTGGTTTGCACTTCCACTACTAAGTTGAATAAAAGTGATGAGAATATATCCTTGTTTAGTCTCAATCTCAGGAAAAAAATGTCATATACTGTTGATTTTAAAGTGTTATATAATTTTTGTAAATGCACTTTAACTGTTTAAGAAGGCTCCCTCTCTTCTCTACTTGACTGAAACTTTTTTCCTGACTAAGCACTAGATTTTGCCGAGTATGTTTTTTGCACTGATTGATGTAGTTGTGTCATTTTCTCCTTCAGCCCTTTAATATGGCAGCCTACATAAATAGATTTTTGAACAATTAGCCAGCCTTACATTCTGAAATGAGTCAGGTTTTGTCAGCTTTCCGTCACTGTGAAAAGGTATCTGAGAAACACAGTTTAAAAGCGTTTGTGATTAGCCTATGGTTGGCTGGCTCCATTTTTTTCTGAGGCTGAGGCATTCCATACATCATAGTGAGGAACACACGGTGGAGCACAGCTGCTCACCTCATGCTGATTGAGAAGAAGGCGGCACTGGAGATAAGACATAGTTCCAAGATCATGCCTTCAAGGACACACCCCCTCCAGCCCTGTAGGAGGCCTTAATTCTTGTAGTTTTCATCATCTTCCAGTAAAGCTATCATTTTATGGACTCATTGGCTATAACCATTGGTGAGCTAAAATCTTTCATGATTCAATTATTTCCTAAAATCCTACCTCTAGACTTTGCTGCATTAGAGACAAAGACATAGACAGTGAAGTCTATGAAGAATACTTCATACCTGAGTCAAAATATTGTGCCCAAAAAGTCCATGTTCATCTCCTAACAGAAAATGCATCCTGTCCATCTCCAAAAGTCCTCAAATATGAGCAGCTTCAGCATTGCTCAAAAATTGAAATCTAGTGTCTCCTCTGAGGTCCAAACAAACTCTTAGCTAACAGCCCCAGGAAAAGTGAAACTCAAGTTACATACTTTCAACATAAAATGAGGACAGCCATGGGGTAAACACTCCTATTCCATGATGCAGGAGTAAGGATGTTGGATGTAGGAAATAGATCAATGTAAAACTGAAACCCAGTGTGGCAAACACTACATCTTGTAGCTCTGTGTTAGTCAGCTTTCCTTTCTGTGACTAAATATCCAAAATCTACTTCAGGAGAAATGGCTCACAGTTCCCAGGGATTCAGTGTATATTCAACAGGCTTCAAGGAAGAAATATCATGTTTGAAAGTTGTGGTAGAGCAAAGTTCACGGCAGCCAGGAAACCGAGCAGGAAAACAGCACCTGAAAGGAAGGGGTGGGGCCAGGTATAGACCCAAAGCCTCATATCCCTGCCTTATGAGACACACCCAGAAGTGTGCTTTTCTGCCTTGTGACTTGCATGCTCTGAGGGTGGGCCAGTTGCCATGTCATGAGCTGACCAAGGGGAAGAGCAGATGACAAAGGACTTGGGAGTCTCTCGTCAAAATCTAGGCTGCAGATCAACATGTTATGAAGAACTGAATCCTATCAAGAGCCATGTGAGTGCCCTTGGAAATGAATCAATCTTTTGTTGCTCTCTGAGGTGACAGCACGCTCTGATACCCTGTTGCCTACAGCCTGTGAAGGATGTAGGAGACCAGAGCCAGAAGCACTAAAGCACACCAGGCTTGAGACTCCCAAAGAATTAGCTGGTTGAATCCACTAAATTTGGGGGATAATTCATTACATGTCAAGAAGTAACTAACACAGTATTGGAAAAATGGACTAGATTTCTAGTAGTAGTTCAATAAATATTTCTGTTCTGAAATCTGTCCTTCAAGGCCTCATTTGAAATGGAGAAATATGAACAGTAAGACCTGTGTCTGTGCCCCTATCTGGTACCCTGCCTCATGTTTACCTGATTGAACCCCAGTTACAATAAGCACAGTATTGAGGCTAAACAGCACAGCACAGGAAATGGGGCACAGAAAGGGAGGAAAATGAATTAGGATTGACATTTTACATCTTAAAAAAATTCTGACCTTTTGGAAATATCACTGTGTACATTTAAAATATTAATAAAGGCTCTAGCTGTTAGTAGGCAAAGGGAATTGTTGTCACATGTGACCTTTCATTGAAGTAAAGGAAAATCGACAGTTTTATTAACAGTAGAATATCAGATGAGGAAATGTAAAGAAGGAAGGAAGGAAAGCTGCCACAGTTAGGAATTAGTCACCCAAACTGAGTACTGTGAGGTAGCTGGAGTTTTAGACAAGGGACACTGAAATCGGACTTCGGAGCCTCCTCCACTGAAGCTGGTGTAAATGATGACTAGAATGCAAAGCACCATCTCTACAACATTTTTTATTGAAGGGGTTTTATATGAAAGTATTTTCATTTTCACTTGTTTCCTTCATGTTTTTGCCAAGACATTTTCCCTAAGGATAATCACATAGAAAATCTTCTAATAGCCTATAGATGGCTACACATTTATATATTTATTTAACAAATACAAGTATTTACAAGTTGCAGGACTTTTTTTGTAGCCTTAAAGGAATGAATGATGAAAAGTTGAGATTCTTCTCTTTAAGGGACTTATACTACGTAAAGATGACAAGGGGGGAAAAAGCTCATTAGACAGATGTACCTACAAAGCTGAAAAGTTAAGGTCTAGAATTATAAAATAACTATTTTTTTCCTCCTGGATTCAGACTCTGTGAAACTTTTACCTTCTCTGAATAAACTGTTACTTTAAATCCAAAACTTTCTCAATTTATTCCATAAACAACAAAAAAATTTTAATTACTTTATAGTGTAAAACCGCCTTATTTTGGTCATGAAATCCGAACACTTACCTACTTCATGTAGAACTAAAGTACTGCACTGCGCTAGCTCGGTGAACTGAATGGAAGGAGTCATAGACAAGTCTGTTATAGGGAAACAAGCCATAAACAACTGTTGCTTTACTCTTCATCTTGTGCTTCTTCTTTCCTCTTGCTGTAATTCCTTCGTGGGCTCTGGTTTCGTCCTGCTCTAGCTCGGACCAATGGAAAAAGTTCACTTTCTTCTGAGGTACCTTGAAGAACTATTTAGAGGCACAGATGATACTCTCTATAGGATCTGAGTGCTACGTTCTTTTCTGAGGAGACATTGCCTTTATATCAATCTGTTTCAGAGAAATTCTGCCCCCCAAATTTTCTGTGCCTGGCCCTTTCACCCTTTGGAAAATACAAGTGTCAGGCCATTCCCAGTATGACTGCCTCTCCTAGAACCACTGTCATGACAGTGTGTGGAGGAGACAGAATCAAGTTCTTTCCATGAGACTTTCCACCAGAAGGTTTGGTACCACCTAGGAAACAAGGTTTTCAGAAGATTCCCTGAGGTTTCTCTCAGACAGGGGTCAAGCTATTGCATCCCTCGCTCACCTGAGTGAAGGAAGGAAAAGCCAGAGCAAACCAGCACCGCTTGTCATCTCTCTTCTGAAATGTGTACTCTTAATATTTTTATACTTTTGAATTGAATTTGGGTTCAGGCTACAAAAACTTCTCTTTTCCCCAGTCTTCTTTGCAAATTATGCAATAGTAACCCAGTGCCTCCTTTTAGATGTATGAATATCTGTAACCTCTTATTGTAGTCTGAGCTTTTTACAATCTTAGCCAAACTGGAAACAGAAAGAATTCTAATTAAATATCTACTTACTTATATATGTATTTGTACATCACTTATATTTTCCAATGAATTATAGCGATAGTTAAAATGTTAAAGCAAAACATAATAGAGTGTGTTATTAGGATTGTAGAAAAGTCATGTAAGGACTTAACCCTGCCTCATTAAAGGGATTTTACAAAAAGGAAATAGGGGTGGGGTGGAGGATAGTAGCACTGAGACAACCTTGTGTTTATTTTTCAAATAGTATTTAAACATTAAATTGAAAGATGGGATTACAACTCATACTTCTACTGTTCTGATCAATGTCCCTGGTCCAGAACAGTGCAATAGCAAATGTTTAATGATTGCTGGTTTGTTGACTAAATGATTGAGAACATAAAAAGCAAATTGGTCTTTTGTTGATAGTCTTGGCAGTGTGCAATGCATACTCATTAAAGTATGACATTTTTATTGATGGGTACAGTTCTGGAGTTCTATCAGTGTCTGACAATTTTTCCTTTTTCTTCACAATATACCCAGCCTTTCTTTTTTCAAAAGAAGCAGTTAGAAAAACAAAAACAAAAACAAAAAGCTGATGTGCATTTTAGAATTGGTGAACTTCAAAGAAAATCTCAGCCTTAAGTTTAAGCCTGTCTTGGCTTGATATGTAATTCTTCTTTTACTTATATATCTATGGATGTAGGAAGGAAAGTTGGACATTCCTTATAAATATTTGAAGAAATGTCCATCAAGTGGAGTAGAGAACCTAAGTGCTTTTATAGCAGGGAAAAATAGCTGTCATAGAAGTAGAGTCAAGTGAGAATTGGAAGTGTAAACAACATGGAACCTATTTACTGGATAATAAATCTGTGTCCTTATGAAGGCCCTGAGGCAGCCACAGGTGGTTCTTACAGGAGATTTTAGCTCAGTGGGAAACTTACTCCACGGCTCAGGAATTTTTGTCTTCAAATCAGCTGCCAAATGGAATTCAGGAGCAATCTACTTGTAAGTTGTTTATGTGATTTAAGGACTTATAATATGTTATTAAACCAATGGACATTTAATTTCAAGAATTTAAGACCAAATACATGGAAAAATTGTATTTTGCTAGACGAAGACAACAGAGTCTTTAAAAGTCTTAATTGTTTAATACCATATAAAACCTTCTGATAGTTACTTGTTGATCTGTGCATTGTTCTTTCATTCAGCTTATGTTTATTGTTCATATATTTTTTGCCAAGCAGTGAGCTAGACATAGAACATACAATGGTTGCCAAAGGCGAAATGAAGGTTACACTTTACGTAGGTCTTACTTTATGAAAAGTATACTTTATGTAGGTATACTGAATTGAATAAAATGTATTTTTAAATTTTCTTTCACCTGCTTGACTGCTTAAATGTGACTACTAGGACATTTAAAGTTATACAAGTAGCTTACATTTCATTTCCATTTGACAACATTGCCCAAAAGATCTGCTCACAAATGCCCAGGCCACCTTCCTGCCACTTGGTCCCACACTTGTGAAAGTCTAGATGTGGGTCTTCTTGCTACTCACTGACAGTTTGAGGACATTGCCAAGGGTTTCCGAGAGTGGTAGCCTGAGCATATGGACTCTTAAAATGCAGGACTCAAGTGCAATACTGTTTCTGATAATATTTTATGAGTTATTTTTTCTTGGACAAGTATGGGACAAACTTTAGGGATAGTGTCTTTTGGAGAGAATATGAACCTCTTATTAAATATTTGAGAAAATTTTCACCCAGAATAATTATCACAAATCTTTGCTTGTGCTTTATTAGTTATTATTATACAGAATAGCTTTGCTCAGAAAGCATTTAAATAGAGAAGACAGATAAGATAATATGTGGTTAGAGCATGACCCAAGCTGAGTGATCAGTTTACTTTTATTATCATCTATCTATCTATCTATCTATCTATCTATCTATCTATCTACCTATCCATCCATTTTATTTTTTGTATTGGGAATTGAACCCACAACCTCATGCTTGCCAGGCAGGCGCTGTGCTGCTGAGCTATATTAATGGCTAAGTGAGTAATTTAGAGAGACAAAGCCACTCCCTGAAGTGGTTACCAATTAGCAACAATTACAGTTGTTGACTCTGTCCACCTTCCTTTAGAATTTCCTAGGTGAACCTTTCCTAATTTGTGGAGGTTCTGAATACTTCAAAGTTGGGAAACGTGTTTGTCATGGATTGCTTTCAAGAATGGCCGTGCTCTCCTCTCTGTATCTATGTCCATTTGCTCTGAAACTTTGCAGCATTTTTTTCACTGAATGATGGAAACTATTTCCTATCCCAAGAATCTAATGTGGCTGGTGACTTGCTTTGTTGCACGTCACAGAAGTGACTATGTGTCAGTTCTTAAGTCTGGAATTCAAGAAACCTTGCATACGTGACTGCCATAAAATAAGCACAGGCTATTTGAGTAAAAAGTTTAAAAAATATAGAACAGAAATGAACTTTCCCAGATAAGATTTTCCTAGCACAGCCAGCTCTTGCTATTTGGCAGCTGGTCGGGGACATAGGAGTCAGCTTATTTGAGACCAGAAGAGCAACTCATTTGAGCTGAACTCCACTTCCTAGCCGACAAAATCATGAGATAAATAATGGTTACAGTTTTAAGTCATCAAATGTTAGTTTTGTTTGTATGCAGCAAAAACTAAGTGATAAAGTCCTTGAATTGTTTTATTTTCCTCCTTAAAAAAAAAAACAAGAACAAAAACAACAACTATCCCTAAGTTTTGAAGATTGGATGAAGATTGGTGATTAGTTTCTCTGAACATTTAACTGGAGACCCTGTTAGAACATTAAAATACTACTTCTTGTTCACAAAATGATTTAACTTTACATGGTGTTGAAATTTTAGAAGGCATGAAGGTAGGAGGCTAGAAGTAGTCTGGTCCTTACATGCTTTTGGTAAGGTCAGTTGATTTTCAATGTTCAAAAATAATTTTCTTTCTAGGGAAGTTTTTGCTGAAATAAATATATATGTACATCACATCTTCAGTGATTCTGACCACTTCAAAATGTCTTACTCTGTTTTACGATGCCCTCTGAAGATCCGAGTATAGTCATTAAATGTCATCGCCTAGCAGACAAATTGCTGATATTATTTCTGTTTGAATGAGATAATACCATAATCAGGGTGCATTTTGGAGCTGCTCTTTCTTCAGGGAAATTGTGCTTACTCTAATGTAGCTGGGATTGAATATGAAGGTGATGAATCATATGACATTTGACTATCCTGGAGACTTGAAGAAATAACAATTCTATTCAAATATACACATAAGGCAGTGAGTTCTTTTAGAAACATTTCTTTAAAAAATCTGATTCAATGAAGTGAGCCATTAGTCATACAAAGTGGTTCTTGACTGAGAAATTTTTTTTCATTTAATGAAAGCTTGTAAAATAGGGGTGCAATAGAATAGTTTCCATGGGGCAGTGCCAGGCAGGACAGCCATGTGGAAGGATTATGGGTTTTTTAGAGTCTGACAGAAAATGGGCACAGAGTAGAGGGGATGAGTGAGATGCTAAAGAGTTAAGCCCAATACTAGAGAATCCCTGTCTTTCAATTAATCACAAAACCACCCAATAACTTCCTTAATTATAGGAAGGTTCCAACCATATTTCTTGAGGAAGGTGGTAAGGCATGTGCTTTATGTTTGAATCTTTAAAGGACTGATATAACCACGGGTACAGAGAAGAGAAGATACAATGATTGGATAGTAACAATGCAGATTTTATGAAATCATGGGGAGATACTGGAGCCATCCACAATATGAGGTTTCATATTCCAATCAAGATTTCAGGGCCAGGGATAGAGCTCTGTGGCAAAGTGCCTGCCTTACAAGCACAAGGTCCCTACAGTTCTGATTGGCAATAGAACTCAAGTTATTCACAAAGTAATGCATTTAACTTACAAACAATGCAACAATACTAACCAAAGTAATTCATTATTAAAACACTTCCTGTGAACTAAGTCAAAAAAAAAAACCTAACTGCAGAGATAAGTAGACCAAACCCTAATACCAACTCATTTTGCAAGGAGTCTGTAAATATGGATCCATAGTGGATGTGTTGACCTTTATAGGGGATAGATGTAAAAACTACCTTGAGGTTTATGTCAGAACTTCTGAAGAAATACTTCCAGTGGGTGGTGTAAGTGGACCCAGTTGCAGGACAGACCTGAAAGAAGATGAACCAGATGAATGGAAAAGCCAGGAGAAAGATGTGAAATTATGAAAATACCTTCTGAAATTTCAGACTCCAAGTTGATGTTGTTTATGGAGTGCACACACACACACACACACACACACACGCACACACATGCATGCATGTAGGAAGTGCAGGGCAACCTAGAAGAAGAAAGGAGTTTCACAGTGAATCCTTAATTGTTGTGAGAAAATTTCCAACATGTTAGACATGAGGTTCTATAAGTTCCAGCACTGATTAATAGAAACTTGGAACCCTGGTTGATGATTCTCATTTCCAGAAATTGAAGATATCCACCAGGAGTGCAATGTCGCAAAGCAGGACACACCAAAACCAATACTAGGATACTGTCTATCAAACTAGGGGTTATGGATTCTCTAGAAGAATTTTTTCCTTTGGAGTTTCCATTTGACAGGTGTCTAAAGGGATGACATTGTAAGGCTATTTGGGATCCCCCAGACGACTGCTCTTGAGTACATCTTGTCCTGTAAGTGCAGTGTCAGCATTTGCTTACACAAAGATAAGCAATAATGCTAAGAAATCATTGCATGCTCTATCAAGATTTCACAGATGCATATCAAGAGAAAGGTTATAGGATAATTGAGCCATCAAGTTAACATAAAACACCTAAGATATGTTAAATTCTGGACCCAAAGCTAGGGCCCAGAAATGTTTATCTTTCTTTGAAAAGACATCTGCATATTACTATTCATACCTGAGAAATCCTCAAATAGAATATGTCCATGAAATGCTGCAGGAAGAGAAGCCCTCTGAAGAAGGGTTGCTGGAAACATCTGTGGCCTCACACTGAAATCCCTCTGCACTGTTCAATACAGAAGCTCTTAGCTACAAGGGGCTATTTAAATTCAAATATAAATGCATTTAAATGCAGAGAAAAAGAAGTAAAACTGCAGCTCCTCAATTCCACCTTTCATACATTTTGGTTGCCACTTTTCTCCAACCACACATGATCAGTTCAATGTCTACATGGACTGAGTATTAACTGCATTCCATAGCACAATGCAGATGGTCCATGACCTACAGTTTTCCCCAGCGTGGTGTTAAAGCAATCGTTGTTTAGCAGGAATGATAATTTTATTTTGAATTTTGTTCTTTTCTTGATCTAGCAATATGTCATATAGTCCTTGCTCACAAAGCTGGCCAATGAACCCACCAACAATCTAATGTGCTGTGTGGCTAAGCTAGAGTGTTGGATAAGCCATGTATATTAAAATGCAATTTCAACTTAGGATATTTTCAACTTACCATGAGTAATTAGTGGAATGCAGCCATAAGCCAAGGAGTATCCACATAAAATGTCTGTCATCACAGAATTCCACCAGAGAGTATTGTTCTGTGGTCTCCAAGTTTTAAAATCCTCTACTTCTTTGGAGAAATGTGTGAAAACACTTAGCCAGGTATGTGGCAATTAAAAGATAGAGCTTGGAATGCTGTATTTGCTTGGTAACCACAGGGAAGCAGGCAAGTGAAAACATGTGTGTTGAGATGTGAAATATGTAGCACATGTTGGAGAACAAAATCTGGATAATCAGGCTTGACTGAAGTTAGTCATAAGAGAAGTTATAGACAATGTAAAAATTCTGTGATCACATTTCAAAATCCCCATACATTTCAATGTACATTTGAGAGAGAGAAAGAAGAGTGTGGCACAGATAGTCTTCCAAAACTAAGAAGGGATGGTGAGCAAAGTTTTAATGAAGAGCTGTAGTCCAGTGTTGGATAAATGGGATGCCAACATGACTTAGTTTCTTCCAGGTTGACTTCCGGAGGGCCTCAGAAATTAGAGTTGATATATTGTGCCCTGGGGAAGTCACCCAACTCAGTGAGTAGGTTGTGTGGTATCTGTAAGGACAGTGATCTCAAAATGCTGGGACTTCCAATGTCTACTAGGGTTCCCAGGCATAATTCTGTCATCACTGCAGTAGAGATACCAGACTTAAGAAAACAGAGTAGAATCAGTGAGTAAGCTTCCAGATCCTTTGTGAGAGTCTGTCATGCATCTGAAACCAGGTCATGACCTGAGGGGTAGCAGAAAACAGTTGCCTGTAGAAGTTTTTTTGAGAACTCATCAGCATAGGAGTTTAGAATTATATCAAATTTGAGTTAAAAAGAAAATAAGAATAAAGAAAACAAGCAAACAAACAAAAAAGGAACGTAATAACCTTACTTACCTACCGTTGAGAACTAAAGTCCATTTTTCACATAGCCATCTTATACAGAATCAAGGTGCCTTATATTTTTTCTGCATCACTGGAATGAAATATTCAACATGCACAATGTAATAGAGGCGGGTGTTTATTTTGACTCTCAGCCTGTAGAGGATTTAGCCTGCAGTTGGGTGGCTCCAAGGCAGAATGGACCTGCTTAAATACCAGAAATTAATTTCCCACCATTTGGAAGGATGGGATGTCAAAGATAAAGATGCTAACAAAACAGGCTTTATTCTATACAGTTGGTTGTTGTTGCTGTTGTTTTGCAGTGGGTATCAAACCCACAACCTCACTCTTGCCAGGCAAGTGCTGTGCAGCTGAGCTATATCCCCAGCTCCCAAAACAAGCTTTATTCTGAGGTCTCTTGTTTTAACTTAAGGGTGGTCTTGGTCTTGTGCATTCACATGGGTTTCCCTGTGTGTGTGTGTGTGTGTGTGTGTGTGTTAGAGGTACTGGAGGATGTTTGGGTGCAGACTGTTCAAATATTTGTTTCTATACAGACAGTAATCCTGTTATGATGGCCCCACCCTCATGAAATCATTAAAACTAATTACATGCCACCCATGTATCAAAACATTGGGGGTTTGGCTTCAATGTACATTTTGGGGGGACATTTTTCAATTCATAGCACAGATGTAGGGAGCTCCATGCATGTTTTCTGTAGGATATCAGGGGAGCAAGAGATAGGGTACTGGTTGTCCTCTAGCACAGACAGAAGGAGGCATGGATATTTGGAGCTTTAGGATTAGGAATTTCCAGAGACCAGTGGGTACTGGATAGAGAAGAGAAGCAAAACAGTGCGAGGGTTTTGAGTCAAGGTAGGCTAAATCAATGTGGATCAACAATTAGCAACTAGTGCTATTTTAATAACTACTTTATAGCGTGTATGTATTTTATATGACTATGCTCACCATCACCTCATTCTGTTATTTTTCATATGACACACAGAGTTAACAAACATTTATGTTATGCTTATTGTATATGAGTTCCAATAGTAAATGTTTTATAAATTTCAACTCATTAAATTTTTATAAAAATCCCAGTGTACACAGACAATTGCTAGTTTAGAAATGACTACTGTATGGGACAAAGAGGTCAAATAATATCCAGGCGTTTCCCCAGGTAGTGGTGGTTCTGCTGAGATTTAAATCTAAGACTTCTGGTTTCAGAATCCAGGCTTCTCATCAATTTGCTTTTCTAATCTACCCTCCCTCCCTAATCCTTCATTCTACTCTTTGATGGTTAAAAGCTACAGCTTAATAGCAAAGGTCAGTTCATGAATTAGAAGATTTTACTCAATTCAGGGAAAGCAAAATCCTTGCTAGCCTGTTAAAAACATTTCTGCCCAAGGAAGTTATGGTTAGCTCATCTGTTTTCTATCACCCTTACTCACTCAACAATAGTGGAACCATTTTAATCAAGGATTTAGTAGTTTCAAATTCTTTCGGAGGTCTAGCTGAAAATTCAAGGCTCCTTTTTAGAGTTGGCAACGGTTCACTGAAAAACTGAACAAGATTTTTTACTTTCTAATTAAGAGATAATTCATATATCATATAATTCATGTGTGATATAATTCACCTTATTTAGCAGACATTTCATGGTGTTTAATGTACTCACAAATTTTTGCAAACATTACTACTACTGAATTCCAGAACATTTTTTATCACTCTCACAAAGAAATTCCAGAGTCTAGCAATTAACCCTGTCTGCCCTCCCTGTAACCCCTGGTATGCCAGTCCACTTTCCATCATTTTGACAAATACCTGACGACCATGAGATCAATCAAATTATGAAGAGGAAATGTTGATTACAGCTGATCGTTTTGGAAGTTTTAGTCCATGATCAGTTGGCCCTGTTGCTTTGGGCCTCTAGTGAGGTGGCCCATTATCATAGAAATGTGGAGAGGAATAAAACCACTCATTTCACTGCCAGATAGCAAAACAAAGCATGGAGATACCCAGCTTCCCAAAAGGGGATCCCCAACCACCTAAAAGCTCCCAGCATGCCTCATCTCCTAAGGGGTCTACCACCTCCAAACAGGGCTACCCCTGGGGACCTTCAGAACTACTTTTAGTCTTTATGAATGTATCCTGGAAATTTTACATAAATGTGATGACGTAAATATTTTTTATGTATTACTTTTTAAATTAACTATAATGTTCTGAAGGTTCAGCTGAATTATAGCATACATTAGTGCTTGATTCTTTTAAGACCAAATACCCTAGTGTAAGGCTACAACATATTTTGGTTATCCATTCATTTGTTGATAGACCTTTAGGTTTTTTCCTATTCTTTGGCCAATATGAATAGTATTGCTATAACACCGTGTACCAGTTTCAGTGCACATGTAAATTTTCAGTTTTCTTGGGTACACACCTAGGAGTAGCATTTTTGATTCATTGAGTAACTATGTTTAACCATCTAAAAGACTGACAATCTTTTTGAGAGGGTTGTGTCATTTTACCTTCCTGCCATAGATGCAAGAGGGTCTTATTTATTTTTATGTCCTTGCCAATATTTATTTTTATTATTCATATTCTTGTGTCATTTTGAAATTTTAGACATTCTATGCAAATGAAGCATTGTCTCACTGTGATTCTCATATTCATTTAATAATGGCCAGTGATGATTTCTTCATGTGCTGCTGGTTATTTGTGTGTTTATTTGGAGAAAAATTTGTCTATTCTAGTCATTTCTGTATTTTATAGGGTTTTTTAATTAATGATTTATAAATATTGTTTGTATATTTTAGATTCAAGATTTTTAGCATATATATATATATATATATATATATATATATATGCATTTCAAATCTTTTTCCCACCCTATGTGTTTTATGCTATCTTTGAAAGCTGAAGCATTTTAATTTTGACTGAATCAAGTTATCAATCATTTTTTTAGAAGCTTGTTCTGTTGGTGTCATAGTTAGGAAGTCACTCCCTAGCTGAAGATCATAAAAATTTATTATTTAAAATATTTTCTTTTAAGCATTTATAATTTCAACTCATATGTTGAAGTATATGTTGACTAATTTTTTACATATGATATGAAATTGAAGTTCAAAATCTTTCTTTTGTATGTGGCTGTTTAGTTGTTTCAATATTCATTAAAAGGGCTTTCTTTTGCCCTTAAATTGTCTCAACATTTGACAAATATTAATCCATTAAAACATGTATATTTATTTCTGGACTTTTAGTTCTATACTACTTATTATAATAATGTAATTGCTTTACAGTCTTGAATGAAGTAGTATTGTAACAGAGTATCAAAATGAAAACATCAGTCCTCTGATTCTTGTCTTTCAATATATTTTTATTTTTTTCCTATTAGGACTTCTTACATTTTCACATGAAAATTAGAATTAGCTTATAAATTTATGCCCTAAAAAGTTAAACTGAGATTTTGATAAGGATTGTATTGAATATACAGATATATAGCTTAGCTTGGGGACTATTTCAATAATAACAGTGTTACATTTTCTAATTTATGAACATAATATATTTTCTATTTATTTGGGTCTTCTTTCCTTTCTATCAAAGGTGTTCCATTGCTTTCATTATACAAGTTTTACAAAGTTGATAGCTACTGTGTGTGTGTGTGTGTGTGTGTGTGTGTAAGAGATAGAAATACAGATAGAGTTAGAGACAGAAAAAGGTGAGATGTGAGAAGTTGATATCCAGTCATTATACATTCATTCATTTAATTAATATTTATTGAATGCTTATGTTCATGAGGAATGTTCTCTCAATTATGCCAAGTATTAACTAAGGCAGGAGAACAGGGTCTAAAGAAAACAGACAAACAGAAAAAATGACAAACAGAAGTGTTCATTTATAATCACTTACTTTAGAATCAATTCCTACCCAGGCTTTTAAAAGATATATAAAGAAAACTGATTACTCTGAAGTTTATTTCCTCTTTGTGTCTCCCCTCTAATAATGTGATGAAAAATGAAATGGCCAAACTAAGGATCAGTAAAAAGAGAATCAAGAGAAGGTTATGACCCACCAACTAGTTAATTGCTACATGAGAAAGCATGAGCTATAAATATTCCTCTTATCTTATCATCTTGCTTAGAATCTAGCGACAGCTAAAAAGATAGAAAATTGTCAGTTCTTCAAGGTGGGGATGAATACCTTTTCAGAATCTTTGCTGGTCCAAAGCTGTTATGAGCAAACATAATACATCATCTCCCAGACTTATTTTCTATAAAAGAACGAGTGTGAGAAATTTTCTATTCATTGTGACAGCAACAGAAAAATATTTTTTCTTGGAGTATATAATTTAAAGCTATGAACTAAATACTTATCTGAAAATTATGTCCATCTTCTTTTTAGAGGGAATACTGCATGTTCTTTTGCTATAAAGTCTATCTTTGCCAAGAATATGTTTGTACAATATTTAGTGAACATGAAAAAATGCTCATTTTCTATCTGACTCTGCTTACTCATGAATGAGTCAGTCGACAGCATGGAATCTTACAAAGAGCACTTATCTGGAATGACACTGGCCTCAGGAGTGGAGAATGGGAGTGTCATTCTGGCTGAAAGAGAGAACTACAGAATATTGTTTTCTCTCCAAGGTGCACGGTGAAACACCTACTTCCCCTCTCTGTGTGCAACTGTCCATGGGGCAAACATCCTGCAATCCTTGCTGTAATGGAACAGAGCATTGGGCAGTGCTGTTCTAAGATGCGGTTTCCGTGGCTGGCAGCAGAATCCATCTGTGGACATTTCAGCACCTGGCTAGTTCTTTTGTGTGAATTTCAATGAGGAAGTGAGACTTGGGATGAAAAACCAATATAAGACCAGTGCTGATGTAGCCTGGAGTGGATGCTCATGAGACAGAGAAAATGAAAGAGATGAGCTCTTCAATATGTAGTGTGGATTATGTCAGGATTACTAGCAAATAAAAATGTATACAGCAGGGAGAATGTTCTGCCAGAGATTAATTTCCTCTTCTCTTTATTGGTCATGCTTTATAGAGAAATCATGACTCGTTTTGGAGGCACAATATCTATTTCTTTACATTACAGTGGCAGGGGCTGTGGCAGCTACAGGTGGAAGTAGAGAAAGTTAATTGTGGGCAGATACTTTTGGAAGCCTCGGAAGATGGGCAGCTCCTGGGACCTGATAGCAGTGCCCAGATAAAAGGTCCCTTCCCAGCACAGAGATGTGAGCACAGTTCAACAGGCAAAGGCAGGTGGTCACCCGATTGCTGTTTCTCTCAATATATCTGTACTCTGGCTATGTCACCTGAGCGTCCCCCAGGCATCTTGTTGTGCACCTCAGAAAAGCCCTGGAGTTGTGGCAACTGTAAAAGGATTTTTTTTTTAACATTTGTAGGTTCTTGGTCCATCCATGTTGGTATTACCAGCTGGTGTCAGGAGTCCCAAGTTCTAGCACTGTGGCAATTCTTGGGAGTGTATTGACAGAATGGAGGAGTAAGCTCTATTACTTAGGTAAAAGCTGCCAACAAGTATGTGCTTCATCACTAACTTTTTTTTTTTTTTTGAGTATCAGGGATTGAACTTACAACGCACTTGCAAAGCAGGTGTTGATGCCACTGAGCTAAATCCCCAGCCCCCTATGTGTCTTCATAGAAATCTGCAGATAATATATTTTTTCCAGGGGAAAATATTTAGGTTTAAAGAAAACTGGCTAAGTGTGGTGACTCCTGCCTTGAATCCCAGGGTTTCTGGGAGGCTGAGGCAGGAAGATCACAAGTTTGAACCCAAGTTGGGAAACTTAACAAATGAGCAAGACACTGTCTCAAAATAAAAGTTAAAAATTATAAAAAGGCCAGAGATATAGCTTAGTGTGAATGTGAAGGCCCTGGTTACACACACACACACACACACACACACACGACTGACATTCTCCAATGTGAAGACTTATTGTGCCATAATATATAACACAGTTGAATTTCAATGAAAAATAAACAAACATCAAAGAAACAGAATCAAAAATCTGGAAATACACACACACAGGCACACACACCTATGCGCACACAAGTCAGTCAAGGTAAAAGACAGTTCGACCAAGATACAACAGTCTTCAATCACTGTTGCTGCAACATTTGGACATCCACAAGATAAAAGGCCTGGGGCTTTATATTTTTTATGAAAATTAATCCACAATTTACTGGAGAACTAAGTAGAAAATGCAAAATTATAAAGCCCATGGGAAACAACAAAGCACAAAGTTTAGGTGAGCTTAGTTTTGGCAGGGACTTCTAAGACACAGGAATGGAAGCATGATCTATAAGAGAAAAAATTGACAGTTCATTAAGATAAAAACCCTCCACGTAGTGCAAACATCATAAAATAAAATAAAACTGCAAACCATAGATGGGGAGGAAGTATTTGTGCCCAAAGTCTACAAAGAACTCCTAAAGCTTCAAAATAGGAAAATAAAATAAAATAAAACCTCACTAATTAAGAAAGGGCCAAATAAATAAGCAGAAAACTCACTGAACATATATATGAAAATATGTTCAACTCCATAGGTGATTAGATTAAAATAAAAAACACTGGTTCCACCAAATGCTGACAAGGGAGTAGAATGACAGAAACTCTTATGCATTACTGGTGAGAATGCACAAAGGCACAGTCACTTTGCAGGTCCATCCGGCATTTTCTCAAAAATCAGAATATACTGTTACCCAGGACACAGCCATCATGTTCCCTGGTATTTGCTGAAATGGGTTGAAAATTTAAAGATCACATAAAAACTGTACATGAAACTTTAAAGTAGCTTTATTATAACTGTTGAAACTTTGAAGCAATCAAGATGTCCTTTAATTGGTTGATTGGTTAAGTGAGTTGTGTTGTACCTATGTAACCACATGTTATTCCTTCACAGGAAGAAATGAACCATGAAGTTGGGAAAACACAGGATTTTTCGAAGGCGTAGAATGTGATACCTGCAGGACACACAGTGGACATCACTATGAATTGCTAAGTGAATAAAGGGATCTGAGAAGGTTATATATTCTTTGGGTCCCATCACCAATGCCCTCAGGAAATGACAAAAAACTAGAAGAAAGTAGAAAGGTCAGTAATTGGTCAGAGGTTTTAGAGAGAGAAGGATTAATAGGAGGGATATGGAATTTGGAGGGCAGTGAAGCTATTTTATATTGTATAATAAGGGTGGAGATCCATCATGTACTTGTTAAAACCCAAAGAATGTGAAACACAAAGAGTTAAGCTTGACACAAACTCTGGAATCTAATTTATAATAGTGCATAAATATTGACTCACTAATTTTAACAAACATATACATATACTGAAATGTAATATTATGAGAAACTGTATGATGGAGCTGTGGCCAATAAGCACATGAGAATGTATACAGTATTGCTAATCATCAGGAAAATATAATTCAAAAGTAGCTCACACTGGTAAGACTGGCTATTTCAGACAGAGAGAGAGAGAGACAGAGAGAGAGAGACAAAGACAGGAAAAGGCAAAGAGACAGAGAGACACAGAGATGGAACAAGGCAGAAAGAGACTGTGAGAGGGAGAATAACAAGAATTAGTGAGTAATGAACAAATTCAAATCATGGACATTGTGGGTAGAATGGTGCAGCTGCTTTTGAAAGCAGTATGGTGATTTCTCAAAAAATTAAAAACAGAATTACCTAATAATTCAGTTTCTAGGGGTATAATCAGAAGGATTGAAAGCAGATTTTGAAGAGATATCTGTGCAGGCATATTTATGGTAGTATTAGGAACAATAACCAGAAGGAGAGAACAACACGAATGTCCAGCAAAGGATGAATACACAAACAGAATGCACTCCATACTTACATACATGCAGTGGAAGGTCAATCTTAGAGAACAGAGGGACTTTTTCAACATTCTACAATTGGATTAAATTTAAGGGCACTAATTTTAGACAAATTAGATACAAAAAGACAAATACTATAGGGTGTTATTTATTTATTTATATTTTACAGAGAATAAAACAAAAGAGGACAGAACAAAGCAGATCAGAACAGAACAATGTAAACAACACAGCACTTCACAAGACAATTGGATATTAACAGGAGCTACCATAATGTCTCTTTCTTTGAAATAGATGAACATAGCTTAATATACAGTAATATCAAACACAGCAAAATAGAATAAAACCATTCAAGAAATGAAATTATTACAAGGTATTCTGAACCAAATAACAGAAAATGAACAATGGCTACTATAATATCTCATTTTCCACAAAAAATTTGTTTATACTATCACACATATTAAAATCCAATAAGACACAACATTGATAGAACCAATGGTAATAGAAGAACAAAAGCATGGTAGGACTTCAAAGCAAGATGATAATAAATCAGCAATGGCTGACATATTGTCTTGTTTTCTTCAAAGTAGCTGTTCACACCATCACATTTATTAAGATCAAACAAAACAGAATAAAACCATTCCAACCAATGAGTGGAAACATTATAAGACTTCAAAGCAATATAATGGGGAACCATGATTACCATAAAATCTTCTGTACTCTTACCATTTCTTACACTAGGGAGACTATACAGTATTTATACATGTGAGTTTGATTTATTTTGCTTATGAGTATGGACTCAAGTTGCATCCATTTATTTATAAATATCTCAATGTGATCATTCTTTATAGCTGAGAAGTATTCCATTGTACAAAAATACCACCATTTTTTTATCCATTCCTCAGTTGATGGGCACTTAGGTTGTTTCCAAGATCTGGCTATAACAAATTGTGCCGCTATAAACATGGGTACACATATATCACTGTGTAAGATGTTTTCAGTTCTTCTGGGAATATGCCTTGGAGTGGAATAGCTGGGTCAAATGGGACTTCCAATCCCAGCTTTTTGAGGAATCTCCAGACTGACCTCCACAGTGGTTGCACTAGTCTACACTCCCACCAACAGTGCAGAAGAGTTCCTTTTTCCCCACAGCTTCTCCAGCATTTGTTGTTGGCAGTTTTGTTGATCCTGGCCATTCTTTCTGGAGTGAGATGGAATCTCAGTGTGGTTTTAGTTTGCATTTCTCTAATGACTAATGATAAAAAAAATATGGAACGCTTCATGAATTTGCATGTCATCCTTGTGTAGGGGCCATGCCAATCTCTGTATCATTCGAATTTTAGTATATGTGCTGCTGAAGCGAGCACTATAGAGTGCCATTTATATGAAAAAGCTCATGAATCAGTTTCATAGAGACAGAAATTAAAATTAAAACAATGTTACCGAGGACTTTGAGGAAGAGGGAACTGGGAGTATGCATACACGTAATGGGTATAGAGCAGGGATACACAATCTGGAGCCCGCTGGCCACAAACGGCCCTAGATACTACTAATGTGGCCCTGTACATAATAAACTTGTAACATTATTATGTGATTTTAGTGACAATTTTCATAATTCAATTGCATGATACTCTGAGTGTGGACCTCACAGGCTACAATGAAGCCCAGAGATTAGTGTACCACTTTCACAAAGCAAGGTAAACACTCCCACTAGATTTATGTTTATGTTGCCTCTTTGATTTAATGTTATAATTATAACAAACATCTTTTAAAGGAAGTTTTATTATTTATAGAATCCAACTATATCATATATTTTATACATAGCTAAAATAATTCCTTTTGCCTTGTGTAACCCAGGTAAGCTAAGAGATTGGATACCCATGGTGTAGATTATCAGTTTTGCAAGGTGAAAATTCTGGATATTCATTGCCCAACAATGTGAATGCACTTGGCGCTACTGAACTGTATACTTAAAAACTGTTTAAGAAAGTGAGACTATAACTCAGTGGTATAGGGCTTGCTCAGAAACTAGAAGCCAGGGATCAAGCCTTAACTAAAAATGTTAAAAAGGTTAACATGGTAGAGTCTAATATGTGTTATGATTATCAACATGATTGGATAGAGAAAAGCCTAGAAAGTTAGTAAGGCACAATTGCGGGTGTGATCTTGAAAGTGTTTTTAAAGGCAGCTAGCATGTGGGACAGCAAAGTAAGGGGGGACCCGCCTCAAATGTTGATGAAGTGTGGACCTAGATGAACAGAAAAATGAAGCAGGAGGAAGTGTGAGTGTGGTGCTTTTTTTCGGTCTCTCTGCTTCCTGGCTGCCATGAGTGAGTACCTTTCCTCCGCAGTGCCAACCGCCTGATGATATTCTGGCATGGAACTAGCTGACCATGGTGGAAACTTCTGAAACTGTGAGCCCAAATAAATTGTCCCTCCTGTAAGGTGATTTTTCTCAAGCATTTTCTCTCTGTGACAGAAAGCTAGTACTTGTGAGTTTTGTCACTAGAAAGCATAAGGCTTAGTAATTAAAAAAACATTCAATAGACTGCCATGTCAAAATCTCACAGGTAAAGAGATTGTAATTGTTCTTCTCATCCTTATAATAAGAAAAAGCAGAGAAAAGTTATACTCAGTGATTCTTCTTGAGTCACAGGGCAGCTTTCACCTTAAAGTCTAATGATACAGGTAAATCCAATGACATAGCCAAGGTTTGTTTACTTGAAACAGAAGACACTTCAATCAAAAATCAGAAGAAACTCATATGCCAATGTTGCCCATTGTTGGAAGCCAAGTTTGTACTAATGTGAAATGAAGACTCTCTGGGGAGCTTGAGTCTTGAGGAGCCCACAATTTTTTACCTTCAAGACTCCCATTAAATTCTTGAAGTAAGAACTAAGAAAGAGCTCTTTGTGGCCCTGAGAAGAGGGGAAGAGTAATTATCAGGAAGTACACATAGAACTTTCTTCATAACAAAAACCTACTCTCTGGGCAGAAGTATTTCCACAACCTTGTCCTCTACAAAAATGGCATTATACCTATCCAAATCCTCCTATAGTCCTATCTCATCTTAAAGGGAAGAGATCTAAATAGTTAATGGAGGTCAGGACTTGGAGGAAATAGATTTGGAATGCTAGGGAGGAGAATAGAGAAAATAAAGAGATGGGGAACCTACACCATGGGAAGAGCAGTGTGAATGTGATGGATGGCATACAGAGGGCCAGGCTAACAGGTACACTGAGGTTAAATTGGAATGCTTTAGAATGGCTACCCCAACACCACACATGCACATACACATACACACACACACACACTCACACATTCACGCACATCCCTTTTACTGTCAAGCCAATACCATCCAGATATTCAATCTTTAGTTTTTTAATGCTGGGATAATCCTCAGGGCTCTGTGCATGCAAGCATGCAGACTACTGTGATGCACTGAAGTCAAAGGAGCTGCCCAAAGCAGACTTCTCCTGAGGGAGAGTGTTTACAAAAGCTTATCACCAAGAAAGGAGGCCTAGACAAGCAGTCACTCAAGAGGACTTTAAAACCTTTGGAACGTCAGGAAATATTAGAGACAGTCAATATTATAGCTACATGTATTCTGTTTTCTTAAAGAGTGCCTATTCACAAGTTCCTACTAACCAACTCAGATGTGATTCTCAAAAAAGAAAAGTTACCAGCTATGCCCAAAGGAAAGAGGATATAAGTAATTTTTTTAAGTAGGGGGATAATAATGAGGTGAAAAAGTGGTAGTGTGAGTGGGAAGGAGAACAAGGGAGGGGACAGGGAGCAGAAAATCAAGGGCAGACTAAAAAAATGGAGGAAAAAATGGAAATTAAGCTTTTTTAAATGGAGGGGAAGAAGAGGTAAAGGAAAGAGAAAGGAATGGGGAAAAAGAATTAGAAAGTTTCATGTACAGGCACAGATTCCCGATGAGAAACATAATCATTGTGCATGGCAAATATGTATTCATAAAAATTGTACTAATATGCAACAATAAATATAAAAACACATGAGGGATATGATTTTTTGATATGATAGGAAATTTGCACAACACACATCTATGAATATACAAAACCAACTTACATATTTTGTCTGGATAAAATGAATACTATGTGAATTGTAACACAAAAAAAGTTGCTTACAAAAGATTCATTTAAAAACGTGATGAAACGGAGAAAGATATTCTAGGGTATACAGTAAACTAGAAAAAGCTAACATAGCCATATTAAGTTAAGTCAAAGTAGATTTCAGAACAAGATGAATTAGTAAGTATCATAAAAGGGCAATGTATAAAGAAAAAGCAATCACTTCACCTTTTTTTTTTAAAATGAATTCTAGATGTGTATTCCCTCAATAACAGCATCAGAATGCATGAGGTAATATCTGCTAATACTAAAGAAATAAGTAAATTTACTGTTTTGTTGAAGGCTTCAGTGTACCCCTAAGTAACAAGTAAAGAAGAAAAATTTTAGGAGAAAAGTATAGGAGTAAAAGCACTTGACGATTGAGTTTATGAAAGTTTTTAAATAAAAAACCAACAACAAAATCCTCAAAAATACGTTGATGCACTGAACTTGATTGAAATGAAAACTTCTGCTCTGTAAAAGGCACTGTTAATAAAAGGCAGACCACAGACCTGGAGAAAATATTTGCAAAACTGCGTATCTGATAAAGGATTTACATCCAGAATATACAATGAATGCTTGAAATTAAATGATAACAAAAATTTTTCTTTAAATGAGCAAAAGATCTGAAGAGATACTTCACTTCTAAAGATACTGAGAATGGCAGATAAGTATATGAAATTTCAGCATAATTATAATTAAGGAATTCCAAATCAAAACAACAATGAGGTATCATGATATACCTAATGAAAATTGCCTTAGAATGGCAAAAATCCAGAGATCTGACAACAATGATTGCTGGAAAGAATGTGGAACAACAGGAATTCTCATTCACTACTGCTGGAAATGCGAACTGTGAAGTTACCTTAAAAGCAGTTTATCAGTTGCTTACTGAGTTAAGCATAGTCTTACTATATGATTCAACCATTATGCTTCAAGGTATTTACCCAAACGTTTTCAACACTAATATCCAAATTAAATGCTTTTTGTGAACATTTACAGCAGCTTTGTGGTTATGAAATCACAAAAATGTGCAGGTAAGCAAAATGTCTTTCAGTAGATAAACGAATGAACAAGCTGTGGGGTATCTTTGTCAAAGAATATATTATTCAGTGATAGAAAGAGGTGAGCTATCAAGCCATGAAAAGATATGAATGAATTGTAATTGCATATTCTTAAGTGAAAGGAAGGAGTAAAAAGACTACAAATTGTATAATTTCAATTACATAATAATTTGGAAAACGCAGTACTACAGAGATGACAAAAATATTGGTGCTTTCCTAGGGTTGGCAGAAGTGGAAGAAGGTTGCATAAGTGATGTACGGGGAAATTTGAGGGCAGTAGAAATTTTTGGTTTGGTAATGCTATGATGTATACATGAGGCTGTGCATATATTAAAGCCCACACAAATTCACAGCACGGAGATTAAACATTAAAGTATAACTTTAATAATTCATCTGGGTATTTGGGAGAGTCCAGGATAGAATATTTAGATTGAAAAAATAACCTAACTAAATTATAAATAGATGAAGCAGCCTGACTCAACCGATTGAAAGAAAAAGATCTCAGCTTAGTAACTTTGGATATGAGTGGAATCTGGAAGACAAAAGAAATTACATGTAAACATTATTCTAGCTGACAATGTTATTCTTCATAAGTGCATGGGTTAAAAGTTCTGATATCAATACACGTAAGTACTAAATTTGGATAATAATGTGAATAATATGGAATGCAAGAAAGTGATTTCAAATTGATAAGTGTGATACTATTAATAAGTAAAGGGAAGAATACAGAATACTCTGTGTGATAATGGATTACAGTAAGAAACATGAGTACAAGCCCATGTTTAGCTACATATATATATATACATAAATATATGGATATACATATGGACATGAATATTATTAGCTATATCAATATATGTACATGTGTGCTAGGTACATGTGTGCACAGTATGTGCAATGATACTGTAGTAGCAATCAACACACCTACCACTTAGATTTTGGTTTCTAATTCCTTTCACGAATGTGGCTCCTTATATAAATTATGGATGCTAAAATTAACTAGTAAAATACAGATGGATCTGGGAATCTGATATTGCCAGAAAGTGAAGTGTGTGGGGAAACACATCACTGAGAGGAACATATGGCGAAGGGACACAGGAGGTCCCTTAAAGAGTTTTCAGTGACTGAGTCTGGAAAATTTAGAACAAAAAATAAAGGTAATATTGTATTATAATCCAAAGTACAAAATACATATCTATGATACCCTATTGGCAAAAATGTTAGCATAGATGATTAAGAAAGTTGGGGAGGGCGTCAGTGCAGAAGAAATCTTGGTAGTTTTCACAGGTTGTCCACTCTCAAAGAGAGGAAGAATAGACTCCCCACTCTGGTAGGGGCAGTGTATATTGGCTTCTTTCGAGTTCAGTGTGGAAAGAGTGGGGCAAAAGGATCACATGAAAAGGAAGAGAACAGACAAGGTCTACTACGAAGGCCAACAATTAGAAATCTATATTTATATGGGTTGAAAATGGCATTTTATTTCTGTGATCTTCCTTCTCTACACACATAGCCTATGTCTAATAATGAACAAATATCAGAATAGCCCCAGTTGATGGGTATTCTAAAAATAGCTAGTCAGCATGCTTGAAAACCATCAATATCACTAAAACCTCAAAAAGTTAAATTAACTTGCATAACCAAAACTGTCTAAAGGAGAGAGGCCCATTAATGATAATATGGTATCCTGGGTAGAATCCTGGAGCAGAATAAAGAAATCTGAATGAAGCACGGACTTTATTGAATAATAATGCAGAATTATTGTTACCATTTGTAACAGATTTTTACTTTAATGGACGGTGTTATTGTAGGTGAACCTGGGTATGGCATATATGGAAACTCTCTATAGTATTTTCATAATTTTTTTGTAAATACAAGATTATTGTAAAATCAAATGTTAAACTTAATATAAATAGATACATACAACATTAAGGTATAAATTATTTCTCTTGATTCTTTCCATTTTGGGAACTTAGGTGTCTTTACATATACTTTTATTTTTACCTTACATTTTAGTTCAAATGTTTTTTAACCTTATCTTTAAGGCTAAATCAATTTTTTGACGATTAGCTCTTCATTTTAACCTTCCACATCTGCTAAACATAGGCTGATATGTTCTCTTATTTTTTAGTAGTTGTGCTGCTTGAGGTGACCACAGGTTGGATTCTTGAGCCTTACCCTGATTCCACTCAGAGAACTCTTGGCTTTGTAATTCTATATTTGCTCTATTCCCAGTGTTATTTCTTGGACCAGTTCCTGATTTTTTGTTTTGTTTTGTTTTGTTTTGTTTTGTTTTGTTTTGTTTTGTTTCTGTCTCCTCTGAGCTTGAATTCAATTTTAAGTCTATAGTGTCTATATATCAATCCATAGTCTTGACCGCTGACTGCTAGGCTTTGATGGCTACATAGTTATGTGGCTACATGGTCATTTTACTTTAGCCCTGCTGTTCTAATAGCCCCTCTGGAAAACATGCCAATCTCATTCCTGCCTCAGGCCCTCGGTCCTTAAGACTTTCCCCTTTGGAACACCCTTCTCCCAAACATTCCTTTCCCATTATCCTCCCCTTATTCCAGGCTCAGTTCAGATCTCAGCTCCTTAAAGAGAACTTTTCTGATTATCCTATCAAAAGTAAGGTGCTCATATCTATTTTTAATTGGCTTATTTTTCTTTTTAATAAACTATTATGTTACCCCTCAAATAAGACCTTGCTGGAAAATATTCAGTCTTGAAAACTAGTGATTAGGAGCGCCAGCCCAAGTCAACCCATCTTTGCCTTGCTGGCCTTATAGAGCAGCTAGTACAATGAGAAAGTGATAGCCCATAAGGCATGGTAGGCTGCCTGGGGGTGACATTTTTGATCTCCAGTTTTCAAGGCTGATTATTTCTGGGTGGGTCTTATTTTCTGGGAAGGAGGTTAGAATGTTTTTAGTTATTAAAAATAGCATTTTATTTATTGATAATATTTTATTAGTTTATTGTCAGTATTTCTCCACAATATTTCTGCCTGTGTATTGCCTGATTCCTAGGATTTACTATAGTGTCTTGGGAACTCAAACCATATTCAACACTGAACAAGTGACTCTTGTCTATACTAATGTCATCTTTTTTTCTCTGTTCCAAAGTATGCTAAAAACATTTTAACATTAGAATAAAACCTCACTCTTCAGTGCTTCCAGGCCTCAGGCCCTTTACCTGGAACAGCACCAGGTCTCTTGTCCTGAGCTGCTTCTTCCCTATACCCACTGCATGTGCATTTAGGTCTGATTTCTACTAGAGAATGAACATAAACCCAACCTACTGACTGTTTGTGGATTGTGTTCCTGTATCTGACTATCTAGCTGTGTGTTTTAAACAGGGATTGCAAGGAGAACAAGACACTACAGGGCACATAATTTATAGTATTATTAAAATACAAAAAATTCAGGTGATCTGTCCACACACTAAAGATCTAGAGAATCAGCTGAGGGCCTGGATCCCACAGAAATGTTCTGCATGAGTCTTGTTGAAGACCTAGAGCCTATGAAAGTGTCTCCCATGGGTCCAGTTAAAGGTCTAGAGTCCACAACTATGACTCATGCAAGTCTGTTTCACGGATCTGTGCTGGGAAGGCCCAAAGGTCAGCAGTGGAACCAAGAAAGTCTATGCCAGCAGGATGAAGGATCTGTGCTAGTGGGTAGAGGGTTCTGCACTGGAGCTGAGAATGATGCTCAAAACAAGGACCAGGGCTGCTCCTGCAAAAGTACCACAGCCATCCTCAGTGACCACGAGGTCCCAAGCTCCTCTGACAATGAGAACAGCTGAGTCTCTATTGGGGAAGCCAGCATGCCCAGCTCCTCCAGGAGAACCAACAGCTCCAAACAATAACACTTAGGAGAACCCACAATGCTACTCCCGTCCTTTCCACTTTTCCTTTTTATGCTGGCAACAGTCTTCAGGTGGACCTTCTATACTCAGCACCATGCTGATTCAGTTCAGCTGATGGTCAAGTTGACCAACAGTTTTCAATCCACCATATTCTCCAAACTGAGGAGCAGAGAATCTGCAACAGCAGAGGAGGCAGAGCTTACTATATTATGCCTTTACATCCTTTGATGGAGAGCTTCTGAGACATTTACCTCAGCTGCAACCTCAGGGGGAAGAAGCCCTGCATCGAAAGCAATAAGAAGGCATTTCCAAAAAGACAGTCATGGATGGCTAGAGTAAAGCTCAACTAGCCAAGCAGCTTGGAGAACCCATAAAAATGGTAGAATGCTGTCACCCAGTAACACGTGAGAGACCACTAAGCATGGTCCCTTATGATGCCTGAGATCTTCACTACTGAAATAATGTTCTTGAGAGCAAAATTTCATATGCGTAAAATAATGATGGGCTAAGAAGATCCACAGAGCTGCTACACTATTAACATGCTTGGGAAAATCCTCTTAATAAACTCAATCCCTGGGCCCAGCACCTGGATGCCAATTTCATTTCATTTATCGGTTGACTGACTCCAGCAACTAGTAACATTCAGTTCATCTAGTAGGTAATGTTTCTCCACAGACCACAGACTTCCAACTGTCCTGCACCCTCAGTCCATGGTTCACAGTTGAGTAGAACTATAGGTAAAGCAGATGACTTCTGATCAATGATTCTTTTTCAAAGTCCAGGAGGCCTTAGCTTCATCTCACTGGGTGGCTGAGGTAATGGTACAAATTCAGACCATGAGTACAGACAATTGCATTTTTAGCCCTACTGTGTGACATGCTGTACTTAAAATCCAATCCCTATCTTTTCTCAGCTTTCCCCTGTTCATCTACAAGATAGGATCAGTAATACTGCCTACCTCATGACTTTGTTGTAGTGTCTATAAAATAGTTAATATAAGTAAATTAACACACATTTTACCATCACCTTTTCTTAATTCTCCAGCAAGAATTTGCTACCTCAGGGAGGTAATTTCATCATTGTACCTTTCATATAGAGCATTATTTCTGATCTCATATTCAGTTGATACATAAGATGAGAGTACTTTCTCCTGAACATTCTCCATGAATTGTCTCATTTTAACTCATGATGTTTAAAATCTGTGCAGACACAGCTTTTACCTGTTACCTTACAATGCAATGTCTGACACACATAAGTCCTGTAATGGATTGAAAACACAAACAAGACCTCATTCTTCAGTTAGATGTTTCTAACCCATTCAGCTACAGTTAGCTAAAGAAATGATTTCCATACATAGGAGAAGCTGGACAAAAGGCATGTAATTCTTGATGAGGTTGGAGGATTTGTGGATATGATGCCTTCACATCTTTTTTGTCCTTAACATTTCACAAGTTCCTTAAATCTAGGACTTTCTCAGACCTTATAACTCCTTTGCAGGATTACATAGTAAGAACTCTGTAAGGCCAATTGGTTAAGGTAAATGATAGTCACTAAAAATACTATAATATTTCTACCTCATAAATTCTGTAATATTTCTACCTTCTTCCTGTTTTTTTCTCTTTAAATAAAAAATACATTCATAGTAATTTTAAAAATAATCAATATATTAATAATTTGAAATATAAAAATTTTTGCTAAGAAAGGCTATTGACACAGCAGAGGATCCTTAATTAACAGGCCCAGCAGACTTCATGTGAAAGCTGGGCAGTGCCCTGAGGATACACTTCTGAATGCCAGTAAGACCCACAAAGATGTCTCTTAAAGCTGAGCATATCCACAGCCTGTGGGCAGGAAAGACTGCAAGCAGGTAGAACCCTTGCTCTTTTAAATAACCTTAGACCAACAAGAGGGTCTTCTTGCCTGAGTCCCCCACTTCAACCCCTCTGCCAGTTTTCATATTGTGTCTGACTCTGGCCCATTATATTGGTAAACTAGAAACCCAGTGTGACTATTATTGTGCTTGCTATAGGATGTTTCTTTTTCTTGACTAATTATCCAGTTTAAATTTTTCCTAATCCATCCACTCTGGCCTACTATTTAGAAAAGCTCTTGTCCAATGACTGGTGAAATGAAAACTCTGTATAAACCATCAAATGACAAACACAGGATGGACCTATGTTGCTTTGTACACTACATAAGAGATGAGGCTGATTCACTGTTGGTGGGAATGTAGACTGGTGCAACCACTATGGAAATCCATATGGAGAATTCTCAGAAGACTAGGATTGGACATTCCATTGAATCCAGCTATTCCCTTCCTGGGTATTTTCCCAGAAGAACTGACAAGTTCATATCACAGTGATATATGTGCACCCATGTTCATAGCAGCACAGTTTGTAATAGCTAAATCTTGGAAACAACCAAGATGCCCATCAACTGCAGAGAGGATGAAAAAGATGTGGTATTTTTACACAATGAAATCTTACTCAGCTATAAAAAGGATGATCTTGAGGCCTTCATAGGTAAATGGAGACAACTTGAGATTATCCTCATTAGTGAAATAAATAAGAATCATATTTATAAATATCACATTGTGTCTCTAATGTAAAAAGTGATAAGAACTCTAAGAGTAATAAAACCCAAAATGTGTAATTGCTATTGTAAAAAAGAGAGGAAAAGAAAGTGCTCTAAGGGATATAACTGCACACATGTTTGAGTGTGTAACATAGATGACCATATTGCTGAATCTTTGCTGGATCTTTGAGCAGAACTGTTTGCAGTCTCACTGTTTGAATGTCTACTACGTATCCTTTAAATTTGTAACTTGAACAACTATATCCAAGATGACAATATGTAATTTATCAACTAGTGATTTCTTAATGTTTTTTCTCTTTTTTTTATTTTAGAATTCTGTATTGTTGCTACCCTTTTTTCTTTTGTTTTTTTTCTCTTTAAATAAAATTTTTTTTAAAAATGCATAATTGCTATTGTAAAAAAGAGGAAATAGGAAGTGCTATAAAAGATATAACTGTATGAATGTTTAAGTGTGTGGGATTGATAATCATACTTCTAAGTTCTTGTTGGATTGTTGAACAGATCTGTTTGCAGTCTCACTGCTTGAATGTCTACTTGTATGCTCTAATTTTGTAACTTGAACAACTATTTCTAAAAGGACAATATGTAATTTATCAACCAGTGACCTCTTACTGTTTATCCTTTTTTTTGAAATTCTGTAATATTTGTACTTTTTTCTGTTTTTTTTTCTCTTTAAATAAAAAAAAGTCCCTAAAAAAAAAAAAAAAAGAGTTGAGGCTGAGTTACAAGGAAAGATGTTTCCAGGAACACAAGAATGTTTCTTTGTATTCTGGAGGAGTGTGCATTAAAGAAAGGAGCAGAAATAGATAACATACATCTGGGGAAATAGCTTTCACTTTCTTCAGCAGCGATGAGTTGTTCTATTTTGTCACAAAATGCACACCTGACCCATCGGCACTCGCCGGCCACCCACTCAGCTACCTGTGCTGCGAATGGCACTGAGGACAGTGATTCTTCAAGTCGTGTCTCCAGATCCAGCATGTCATCTGGTCTTTCTAAAAATGCAATTTTTTGGACTTATTGAGTCAGAGACTTTCAACAAGCTGTCCAGGAGACTGTGATTCATAGGAAAGCTTGAGAATCAAGGAATTTTTAAAAAATGAATTGTACAGGATCAGACTGTTGAGTTTTTATCTACAAGGGAAAATAATTTTTCTATAATTTAATATATTCAGAATATAATAAAAGGTACCATGGTTTTGACTTTGGTTCAGAGTTCAGAGCACTAATAGGTGTTTCAGGTAAGTATCTGAGTGTTTATTTAACTTTCTTTCTGCTAAGTCCCTGCCTTCACATATGTAACCCTCAAAAGTATGCTGTCAAGGCCAGGGATCTCTAGAGGTTATGCTGTCAGGGTCCACGGGTTCCTTAAGGAAATGGGGGGACCCTCACATGTCAAGCACGTTACATGGAATCCCAGGTATTTTCTCTGCCTGAGTTTGAGCTGGAGAGACCTAGAGGGACACCCAAATCAACCCACTTGCCATGGAATATTTAAACTACTGAAGGAAGTTTTCAACAGGGTTGTGAGCATTTATAGGTTTCATTGGTCTCATTGCCACTTTTGATTTCAAATCACAGAAAGTTTGTTTCTAACAAACTTACACAAAAAGGACCTGGTCTAGTTGAAAGGTAATGAAAACCAAGAGAAATCAGAGATGGATTTTCTTGAATAGACAACATTTACCATGCTGGTGAAAACAAGTGATTTCATCTACAAACTTTAAGAAAGTCTATACTACTTAGGGCTTCAGAAGAATAGTAGTTTTGGGCCTGTCACATATGTGCATATAGAAGATTTTACCTTATTGCAAGAATATAAATTTAAGGATAAACCAAGACCCATTAAATTTAATACTGGCCAATATCAAGGGTCCTTTTGCTTTTCCCTCAATGGAAATTTTTATTTATGTGGTATTCTTTTGGTTGGTGGGAAGACAGCATTATATCTCCATGGTTATTACTCATTTGTGAGAATATTCCAGAAGATTGGAAAAAATGCACAACAATCAATTATCTAAGAACTCTGGGCCTACGAAGAACACAGCTTTGAAAATATGTGTAACAAATCATTGGTTAAAATCCAGGTCACAAAGTCAGAATAGCCTTTTGTACTACACATTTTGAAAACAGGTGCTGGACTTATGAAGACAGCCTTCTTCTTCTCCTCCATGTGCACTCCTACTCATTCCAGCAAATACCTCATCTTTTGAAGAGTCTGGGGCCTGGAAAATGTGGTCTGAGATGCATTATCAACTCTTCCATGCTCTGTGAAGGGTCACTGAAGTTTTCATGCCCGGTGTGAAATGGTAGGTGTCTGAGACCAAGTGTAGAAAGACAAGCATTCAGTGAAGAAAATGATGCCCTGAGTTGTTGTAGGACAGCTGTTGTGTTGTAAACCTTGTCTTTGAACAAGGAGAATTAAAAATCCCAGGCTGAAACACCAAATGCCACACCTCTCTGCTTCTCCAGCAGACAGAAGTCTACAGTGATTCAGTCACAGGTGAAATTCAGATTTCCCTGTATAAAGACTGAGAAGTCGCTTTCTCTCGGGTTGTTCCCAGCCCACTAGATGTACCGCCTCCAACAGGCTTGGAGGAAGCAAAGAGCCAGGCTCCTCTGAGAGGCGCTTTTAGCTCCCACCACTCCAAGAGAGTTCTCTGTGGGTCCATAGTAACCCCTTTGCTGTCAGAGGTACTGACTGCAGAAGCACCAGGCAGGTGTGTGTGGCAATTGAATTCAGCCTAGGGTTGAATTCCAGTTCTATTGTTTCTTCCCTGTGTGTGTTTGGAAAATCCACTTAGTATCAGATTTGTTGTCTTCTCAGTGAAGGCTGATATGGCCATGAAGTTTAAGGAAGACGTGATTGGTGAGCACTCAATTGGTTATGATTATTATGAGAAGTATAATCCGAAATAAAAAAAGAAAAGAATTTAAGCAAATTTCCTTAACTAATAATTTGTCACTTCTCTTAAGTTAGAGATTTCAGCTTTAGATTTGTCACAAAGCTTAGCTATAAGTCCAGAAGCCTACACAAACTGTGAGACTATGTACCTACCTTATTAGTTTTTATGAATCTTTGAAAAATCAGGAACTTTGAAACAGTATTTGAAAAAAAGGTTATTTTATTTTCAGTGTTTTTGTTCCCTTAAGGCATTTCTGATTGAATTTGTGCTTTTTGACACTGGCAATAAATTGTAAAGTTTTGATGCTAAAATATGAAATTGTTTTTTTTTTCAGTAGTTCTTTAAATAAATGCATTTTCAGGTTATTTATAAGAATACTTTTTTATTTGGAAAGAAGAAAATTTATCAGAGGTGGCTGGTGAAAATATTTACTTTAAAATGTTATTTTATTTTACAAAGTCAAGAAATAAATTAATGCATGAAAAGCTAAAAGATATCTCCTCCCCTGAAGATTTATTTTTACCTTATTTCCTGTTACTATGAAGTTTATGGGCTTAAAATGGTCATCTAATTTCAAAAAGTGAGAAGCATTCTTAATTTTGTTTTAAGAATAGGTGCTTTGAATATAGAATATAGGTAATTTCCCCAAAATTTTAAAATGGTGCTTCTATAGTGGTATCCATGAAAAGGAAGAATTCATAAGGAAGCAAAAGAGAACCAGAAATACTTCTTCTTAAAACCACAAGTAATACCATAAACAGGAATAGCTGCATTCATATCTAAATCTAGAGCACTTTTAACTGTAAGAAATAGAAAAACAGGCTCTAGTTGGCTTATGCAACAAATTTAATGTCTTAATTTATTAGCTCATACATCCTGAAAAGAACAGAGGAAAATCAGGCTTCACACATTTCAACCTCCATTGCTGTCTTTTAGCTTTGTGCCTTAACTGTTCATAGGTTGGGCCCTGTAATCCAGAAAAGAAGAGACTGTCCTCTTTTATTAAGATGCAGTCAAGTTGATTGTGCCTCCTTGTGTCATACAAGTCTTCCTTCTAGAACTAGAACTAGTCTTGTGACCAGGGAGATGTGAAATCTTGCCTACGTGGACCTGAGTTGTATGGCTACTCCTGAAGTCTAGAGTAGGTTTCCTGTTATCAATTATACATGACGGTGGTGGAGGGGATAAGAGTTTTCCAGGGGGAAGTGAAATAACAGTTATTGTGAAAGGAAGATGACTCAATTAATCAATGTCCAGTTTAAACTCTTCTACCTCTGATTACACACTACAAAACAACCACCTCTCCATATGAAGACATAATGTATACTGTGATCAGTGTGCTTAGTAATAGTTGTTCTCTTATTTTTTTAGTAATATTCTTTAAATTTTACTCCACTGAATACCTGTCTTAGTCCATTTGAGCTACAGTAACCAGGACAACTAGCTGCGTGACTTATAAACAACAGGCATTTTAGTTATCATCAATCCTCAGATTGAAAGCTTGAGATCAGGCTATCAGAATGTTAAGTATCTGGTGAGGGTCATATTTTGACTTGCAGGCCACCAACTTCTTGTAAAATACAAGAAGTAAATGACAAGAGGTTCTCAGGATCTCCTTTATAAAGGCCCTGTCTTAATCCATTTATAACGAAGTACCAGAGACTAAGTTATATAGAAGAGAGGTTTATTTTGTCTCATACTTCTGGTCTTAGGCATAAGGCAAACCTTGTGTTACATGAACACAGACAAGGAGGTGGCTAGCAACACAGCCAAGCTGATTTTCATAGCTGACCTACTCTCCAGCCAATTCATTAAGCCATTAGTCCATCAATCCATTCAGGAGGACAAAAAGCCCACCTACCTGGTCTCATCTCTTCATATCTCATGATGGGCATTACATTTCAGTAGGAGTTTTAAAGATAACAAAGGATATTCAAACCACCTCAGGCACTAATCCCATTCATAACCTCTTTTCCCTCCTGATCCTCTCACCCCTCTCCTTCTGAAGGGCAGAATTTCAATGTATGAATTGTTCTTCATGCGACATTCAGATCATAGCAATGCTATTGGTGGTGCCCATTCACACAACTTCCGCTGGCTGGGGCACCCATCCCCCAGCTGCTCTATATTCACTGCTAACATCCCATCCACAGCTGCATCCTTTTTCATAGACTCATTAGATGATGAGAAACCATTTTGGCTACAGGTTTATGCCCCGTACTCCCACTTAGGGTCAACCCACTACCAACAGCTCTCTTCCACTGAACATGGAAGCCTGATTCTCTTGTCTCAAGCCAGTGCCGATGCTGTGGTACAAGTCGCACTCTGGAGTTCCCCATATGATTGATCAGGGCTGCATGCCAGTGGGACAGCATCCTCATGAACTCCTCCCCTTCTCTCCTGTCCTGCTTCCCTCACCCTCTTCCCGAGAGCCTCTCTCAACATGTCCTATGCACCCACATCTCTTTCTCATACTAAGATTATTCGCCTGGACATATTCACGTATCTCTAAGCTTTAAGGTCCTTGGAAAGCAGGGACCATTGTTTTGTCCATCCATGGTTTTTAATATAATTTAAGTATTCTTGTTTATGTAATGCTTTCCCAGTTGCCTTGAGATGGCAGGAAAGGATTGATTCTTCTACTAAAATATTCTTCAAACTTTAATGTTCATAAAGATCCTTTTAAAATGCTATCAAAATAGCTCAGTAGACCTGATTTTAGCCTTTTGGGATCTTCATTTATAAGAATTTCCCAGGTGGTGCCACTGTTGCTTGTCCATGGACCACACATTGAGTAGCAAGTTCCACTGTGCACCAATTGTTATGAATCATCCACAGTATTTAGTACCATGCCTTGTGCCCTGTAAGCACTCAAGAAATATTTGCTGTTGGATTATGAACTCACTGAAAAACAAAGGAATTTAAGGGAAATTCACTGAAAAACTTAAAGGAATTTTGATTGAAAGAAAACTGATTTAAAAATTATGTTCCATAAATAATCTCTGTCTTACATGTACAACTCTCAGTAAGTTACTGAAGGAAGAATTTTTAAAAGTTTCTAGATAGCCTATAAAAGAAGTATTTCCTGAACCTAATTTCTTCTGTTCTAGGCCTCAGAGATAAGGGGCCAATTAATAATGGGAAAGTATTTCTCAGAAATGCCAACAGAAATTGGAAATGGCAATTTTGAGGAGAATTAGAATGTGATTTCTTATCTAGCATGAGAGAGTTTGTGTCCACACTGGGTTTTAGCTGCTAAGTTTAATCTTAAAGTCAGTCATGCTTGGGCTTTTGATTTATCTCCACAGAAAGGATAATGGCCAAAGTCAGCTTCTGCTGGAATATGCATTCCAGGTCACAGAGCTGAGGGTGGCTTGGTCCCAAGGCTCACAGTTTAAGAGTCCTTCGCATTATCTCCTATTAATTATAGATGACACACCAATCAATATGTCATTCTGAAATTCTGCAACAACCGACTGTTCTCAGAGATTGAATGTTCTTTAGCTTTAGTACCAAATCTTTCTTTTGAACTAAAAATTTCTGATTATTGTACTTCTTTCTCTATAAATCCAAAATTTTTATCTCAGAAGTGTGTAAAGTAATACATTCTATTTAGTACAAACATGTAGTTACATTACACTGGGGACAGAACTCAGGTACTTCCAGTCCTAATAAAACTCTACAGGGGATTCTGAACACAGGGCTAAACATTACTGGGGCAAAGTAGAAATTCTCAAAGTTTCATACACATCGGATTTATCTGGAATGATTTCTGAGCTCTGCTTCAGAACTGACTCAGCACACAGGGAGAGGAACCTGAAAATTCATATTTACTTATATGAATTAAATTTACTTATGTTACATAAATACATATTTACATTATATGAGGGTTGCTAGTCCATGGATTATGTGTTACACAGCACTGCTATAGCTGCATAGAACAATCATCTGGGCAAGGTTTTAAAATCCCTACACTCAGCATAAGAAGCATCCGTATCTCTGGGGGTAGGATTAAGGGTTAGTATTTTTTGAGTAGTTGATTTCATTGTACAAGTATGGCTGAGAACCACAGATGGAGAGCAATATGAAATGTATGTTTCTCTTATTTTTTGGAATAAGGCTCTTGGAGGAACATGTAATGGTGAAGCATACTAACTTTGTTATAGGCATATGCATGTTTAAATGTTGGCTGGCAATCCAATAACTGGGGCCCTGAGTGGACTTTACATGATTGTTATCATCCTCAATATCCTCATATACAAAATGAATATTACAGCAATAGTACCTTCCTCAAAACAATGACATTATGAGTCAAAGCTTTTAGCTCAGTAGGTGGTATGTAGTAACTGCTCACTAGATGTATATGCATGGATATTTTTGTGTCATTCTTGTCATTAGGATAGCTATCACATGAGGAATTCTACTAAAATCACCCCCTTGCCACATAGAATACTTTTTCTAATTAAATGCTTATGCATGTTGCTCTTTATTTTGGAAGTCTCATAATGTGGATATGGCAGGGGCTGGGATTATTCAAAATTGTTTTGCATATATTCTAATGGCATATTTAGCCTTAAGGATCATTTGCCTCTTTGTTAATATATTTCTTAGCTCACTTCCCAATCATACATTTTAAGGGCACAAAGGGTAAAGTTTGAGCATCTTGACGGTTAGGTGCACCTGAAAAGTAAGAGAAGAGAGATACTAACAGTGACTCTAATCCTTCACCTTTTAAGAATTTATAATGTTCACCTGTCCCCATTAAGAGGAAGGATCATCTTTGCGAACCCTTGAGTGCAGGCTGCCTTTTGACTTGCTTTGCCCAGTCAAATATGGTAGAAGTAGTGGAGAGCAAGTTGTAAACCTGGGTTTCAAGGGACCACATGCACTTCTGTTTTCTCTTTTGTTCTACTATCTTTATCAGGAACAAAATATAAGCCAGCATGCTGTAGTATGAGACATGGGAGTAGAGTCAAGGCCACCAATTGTACCAAGAAGGCTGAAACACATGAGAAAATTCAGTTCAAATTAATATAGTCTCTTGGGTGACACACTTCACAATAGTTGCATGAAAGGTTAGCTTGAATCAACAAAATCATTTACTCAAGTTATATAATTAATAATATATGGTTTTCTAAAGCCATTAACTTTAGGTAGATTTTGTTACATGTCATTAGCTAACTGACATAAAATATTGAATGGAAAAATGTTTTGAAATGTGACAGTAAAGAGGACTGGGAATAAATTATAGGCTCCACATTACAGTGCCTTCTCAAAATTTGTTTAGAGTTGCTCATCTGGTACATTACATATAAAATAAAGTTAACCAACATTTATTTATAATCACCAAAATAAGTTATAGCTCATGGAACTTTGGAATCAGAATGTACTGGTCACTTATTTGAATAATATAATAAGTTTTTATTTTTAATTTATTTGTCAGTCTTTACTGAACATGGGATACCTCCAAAAAGGAAGACTTTATGTTCCAGACAGGATCCAGATGGTATTTCTTGTGTGTCAGTTACAGACAAGGATAAAGCAGTAATAAATTTGTGCTGGTTTTCCTTTGTAGGCTTATAGGGTTCAGTAGAAACTAAGAGTTATTGACTGCTATGGCTTGTATCTAGATGTCCTCTAAAAGCCTCATGCACTGAGAGCTGGAGGTTTGGAAGGTAGTTAAATCTTGAGTGTGTGATGCTGGATTAGAGTGTGTTATGCTGGGATTAAGGGTAACTAAATTGGATTAGGATAGGTCTGGGTGTGAATAATGGAAGCTTCACACTGGGTGTGGGTGACACCACCCAAAAGATATCCTGGATGAGATAAAAGGGAAAGAGAAGCTTGCTGCTGCTGCTGCTGCTGCTTGCTGCTTACTAGAACTTGCCTGCCTTGCCATGGACTGTTTCTTTCCTTTGATACCCTCTGTCATGCTGCCCTGCCTTTGGGGCCAACTGAGTATGAACTGAAACCTCCACAAAGTGTGAGCTGAAATAAACCTTTTTCCCTTTAATTTTGAGTGGTGGGTACTTTGTCTCAACAATGTGAAAAGTAACTAAGACAGTTTTGGTACCAGGAGGGGGTCATAGCTGTGAATGTATTAACCATGTGGTTCAGGAGTCTTTGAAACTGGCTTTTGGGAAGAGTTTGGAAAGGTTTGTAAATATAGATGAAGATATACCCTCCAATATTGTAAGCTGAACTTGATAGGAGCTCAGAACTGCTTGGAGCTCAGAAAATCAGAATTCTGATAGAAGTGCATCTGGTAAAAACCAGGTTCAGGAAGTTTAAGTTAAGAATAAAGACTGCTTTGGCTGTTGGATTCCATGTACATTATGCTTCGGCAGAAAATTTGTCTGTATTTTTTTGTGTCCATAAAATTTACCTAACACTGAGATTGAGGATAGTGAAATAATTAATTTTGTGGAAGATATTTCAAGCCATTCTAAATTGGGGGCAGTGACATGGCTATTGTTCAGGGATGTTAGCAATATTTGTGTTGAGAACCAAGAGCAAACAGCTAGCAGAATAAATTAAAAAGTTTTTAGGTTGGCTTGAAAGAACACTTCAGTGAAGTTGTTGCCTGCAAAGATGGAACACAGTAGAATATGGTTGCTGAAAAGATCAGCAATAAAAAGCCAGGACTATCAGAAGAAGACAATAGAAAAAATGTCTTGAAGTCATCACAAGAATCAGAAGAACTCCACCCTTTGCAGCCTCAGAATTGGAAAAGTGAAAGACTTTGCTTTGAGTAGAGAGCCCAGAGCACCGCATGCCAGAATGTTGGTTTAGTTGTGAACAGGATTTGGTTCACCGTGCTCAGGAATCCAGGTAGTCCACATCTACAGCCAAGATAGAAGAAAGCCTGGTTACTGCTCCAGCTGGCAATATGCCAGCATCATCCACGTGGTGGTGGTTTTAGGTGCCTGAAAAGTGCAAGATTTGTGGGATTAAGAAGTTTTTCATCCAGATTTTATAAGGTCTCACAGCCTAGGCAGTATACCCCTTGAGAGAGCAGTGTATGAAGCTGTAAGTATGAAACTGAAGGTGCTGTAGAGACTCAAGAAGATCGGAGAAACCAGGAACATAGTTTATCTGAGGATAGTTACAAGAAGTGAGCAAAGTTTGCTGAAGAGAAAATCCATGAGAGTTACAACCACCCTTATTGCCATAAAGGTGGAGCCACCAGGGTTCACATCTTTTCATAGATTTCCACAGATGCTGAACATGAATAGATAGGACTTAATGCCTGCTCTGCTGAACTTTGATCTTGCTTTGTTTCCATTCCTTTCTAACTCCCTATTTGTACGTTTTTGAATGAAGATGTTTATCTTGTGCCTCTGTATATTGGAAATGTTTAACTTTCTTTTCATTTATATCGAGGTTGTTAGGTAAGAGTTTGCCTTAACTCTCAGAGGAAACTTTGAACTTGAACTTTTGAGCAATGCTGAAACTCCTGGGACTTTGACAACTCTTAGAGATGGGCTAAATGCCTTTTGTATAAAGAATTTGCATGAGTCTTTTGGGGGCCAGGGGTGGGATGTTAAGGCTTGCATCTAGATGTGCTTCCCAAGCTCATAGGTGGAACTTTTTGAAGGCAGTTAGATCATGAATGTGTAATAGTTCATTAGGGGGTATGATACAGAAATTAAGGGAGTGCAATAACTATATTGGTTTAGCATAGATCTGGGTGTGAATAATGGAAACTCCACACTGGATGTGGGTGGTGCCACCCAAAAGATTTGTAGTTTGAATGAGATAAAAGAGAGAGGAAGGCTTCTGCATGCAGCCTCCTTCCTGCCTTACCATGGACAGTTTCTACTCTGTGATGCCCCTCTGCCTTGCTGCCCTGCCTTGGGACTAGGTGACTATGGACTGAAACCTTTACATAGTATGAGCTGAAATAAACCTTTCCTCCTTTAACTTTGGGTGTTGGGTACTTTGTCTCAAAAACAAAAAAGTAACTAAGACATTGGCTTATCTATAAAGTCATTCCAAGTAGTGGGGATTGAGTACAAGGGGCATCCAGGAAACTACTAATTTTGACTTTTTTTTTTAAAAAAAATATTGCCTCCCAAAAACATGAACACATAGTATTTATCTTCACAGAGCCATTGGCAAACCAACAAAGAAAACAGCTTTGAGGTCAGCAGCCAGTCTTACTGGGCACTTATCATTGCTGAAATCCCAGATAACTTGATCCACCCCTCAAAAGAGGTAATAAGAAACACCAACATGTATCTTTCTGCACACAATTGTCCTTTTGTAAATGTGCTTTAGCTGTTCGACTCCATATCATTCAAATGCTTAAGAATAGCAGATCTGGTTACTCCACACAAAATTAAGTTGATAATTTTTAAAAAGTAACCAGATAAATTTGGCAGACAATCTTATTTATTGGTAATTCAGTGCACAAAATACTCCATTTGGGGGTAGTATTTGTATGTGATTTGATTTAGGTAATTTTTTAACCTATACTGTGGAAGACAGAAGACAAGAAAACTAAGAAATAAAATTGCTTCTTAAATTAGTGTTGTAACAATGCCTATAGCAATGGTGTCACAACCCCAGGAATCATGGTTTACTTAACAGATAATTTCTAAATTATCATGGATTTTATCAAGCATCTCCTGTATGTAATGGGACTCTGTAAACTTGACCGGGGTGATTAATAAATATTCTCTGTCTTTAGAATAAGGTAAAATTAAAAGGGAAATCAGACAATGTAAAATGATTAAAATTAATTTATAAAATCCTACTAACAAGCAACCAAGGACAGGAGTTTGGACTGAAAGAAGGATAGAATTAGGGGAATGGCTACTAGGACATTGAAAAAACTTTTGGAGAACAACTATGAATTTTCCAACTTCTAAGAAAATGGAGGAACATCTGGGAAAAGAAAGAAAAATTATGAATGATGAATTCATCTTTCATGTATTTGGAAAGTGGTAATTTGTTTGGTAGAAGTATAAAAGTAAGAAGATCTAGATCTAGATGTTTGGTGAGATGGTGGATGATCTGAGGTACTATGATAAAGGTTTTCATGCTCAAAACTGATTTATAGCCAAACCTGACTTAAAGGGGAATACTTTCAACGTACATGTGAGGGAGATACAGAGCAATAGAGAAAATAAAAAGTCAAGCAAGTGTTAGTCCAGAAACACTTTGAACCTTGGCTTTATTGCTGGACGATCTCTGTAGCATAAATTACAACTCACTCTACACCTCCACCACCAACATGCCTACACACACACACACACACACACACACACACACACACACTGCTTAGCTGTTAGCAAAAGCCATTCTGGGAGACATGCAAACTCTGAGTCTCTTTTGGCGCTCTGTATTAGAGGTTCTTCCTATGCTCAACAATAATTATTTGAAGGTAAAATATATGAGTTTTAGCAGCAAAAACACAGAACTTGGCCAATGGTGGCATGTAGGTTTTTTGTTTTTTTTTTTTTACAAAATGATTCCAAAGGGGCTGCAAAAGTGTCAGCTGTATTTGTGATGCAACAATGGTGGAAAAAGTGAGACAAAGAACAATCATCTCCAAATTCTACTTGGGGGGCACATTAGACTTTAATTATGTAAAGATTCTGTAGATACTAGCAATTAGAGTGGAGGGTACAAGTTTGAAAGTGCTAGGCTAGCCAAAATTATCTTGTTTGCTGCAGAAATTCTCAGATTCCTTGATGTCCTGAGGGACAAAGACAAGACATTTTCAAGCTTATTTAACCAAAGCATGAGTTGGAAAATGGTTGATTTGAGAGATGTTAGGAGTTTGCATTGACAGATATTAGGGGATGAACTAGGGCAAGTGGCAAAACTGGTTCTCTTCACAAAATGCCTGGTGCTATTGAAACTATGGTCATTTAGGTCCTATTTAAATGTCTTAAGAAAGGACTTCTGTTTTTTGGATTCCAAGCATATCAGTATTTGGGTTCTTGATTCCATGTTAGCCCAGTCACCTCTTCAACATCTTGTGCTGTATACTACTAGTCAAGAGGTGTTCAGGAGGTGAAATGAGCCCCTCTGACCCTTTGGGAATTCTAGATTTTTATGAGGGGTTCTGGACAGTCCCTCTCAGGCATTGCCTCTTTCCTACTCCACAATCCGAGTGGTTGCTCTTATAGCACAATGAGTTTAAGAAAAAGAAGCAAAAGAAATGAGCAAATAAGCATAAATTAAACTCCATCTACTGTTTTATACTGTATAATTAATTAACTCCCAACAGCAAAGGTATGGGCAGAGGGATAAGACTTAATTTCATTACAGTAATAAAAAGTGAAAGTAGTTCATGATTTGTTAATACAATAAGGTGAAATGATTTCTTGCAATGTGGGAATCAAAGCCTGTATTAAAGTAACACATAGTAGGAGTTCTCAGCAAAAGAATGAGTCTCTGGCTACCAACCATGGAATAAGCTTTTGCCTTACTGCCTATAGTGTTAGATTGAGTTGCAAATATACTTGGAAAGCTAGTAAAGTTACTTTTGAGGTTTTCTGCAAATAATGTAAAATTGAATATTCCTACAACATAAACATTTTGATTCCCAGCTTAGCAAGACAATCTGTGTTGGGATTGATTTTTTTGGTCAGAGTACAGTTTAAGAGAATTATTTTTAAACTTTCAGTTTCAATTCAACTTTTAATACAAAAGTCAATGTCTAAATAGATAAGTAGATGGGTAAGAACTCATTGATATGTACTTTGATACAGGAAATAGTGTTGGATTTGAGAAGACATCTCTCTGGTATGAGAAGAATGACTTTAAAGAATAGATTTTTAGTAGGTATAAAAATCCTCATGAAAAATAATCTCATCTTCTGAGATCAAATGAACAGAGAATCAATCATCTTACTTTTGTAAACTGCCTGTCTTCATTTTTTTTTTTCTTGACAGACACAGAAATGGGCTACTTTGGAATATGATTCATGACTTAGAGGTCTAGAGTCCTCAACATTTGACACAACTTTGAAATTCTACAATACTTTTCCTTCATATAGAACACTTTATTCTTAAAATGTAACATGTTTTCCATTTATGAAAAGTAATACTTGAAACCACTCTATCATTCAAGGCTTAATCAAAGCAGTAGAGCCACTGGGGTTATATACATTCACATTTATATGGATTCGTTACAGGGATTTGACCTGTAGATACTCATATGCAATCTCTGTTAAATCTGGTTTGTTTTACATCTAATCTGGAACTTGAGTCTTCAGGGTAGGCAGATGCAAAGTGCAGGAAGTTGGATATAGTAAGATCAAGATCCCACAAGATAGAGTGGAGCCTGTGTTGGTTTTGCTGCTGATCTTGGTTAGGTAACCACAAAGCTGTAGTTCTTTGTCATGTCCTACATCCATATGTGGCCCAGGAGTCAGACAAGACAATGGATGATACTAGAGAAGGTAGAGCAATTGCAGAACCAGCTGCTGTCCCAAGGCACCCTGAGTCAAGAGATTAATGACAAGGTGAACAGCAAAAGTGTCTTCCTCAATCTTCCAAGAATAAAAGCAAGAGGGTAGTGCCCCAACAATGCTGTCTATCTCTGCAAAAATATTTCTGATGGACATCCTAACCAGAACCAGAGAAAGCGAATTTCTAACCATGCTGAAACCTCAGAGAGCCATGTAACCTACCTGCATGAAAGCATGCTGACCCTTCACCCAAGTATACTGTGCAACCAGGACCCGATCCAAAGGATGATGAGAGGCAGTGGTCCCAGTACTTCAGGTATGTGGTATGGCCAAACCCAAAACAAGCTTACAGACTCATGAGGACCCTGACTCTCCATAACGTTAGGAAGATCCATTTCACTTTTTCTTCCTCATAACTGCTTCTCCAGTTTTGTCTTCAAAACTAAGGAATTAAAAATTTACTTTCAGCTATGGTCGACCTCACTCATACACAGTAAATCAATATAAAGATGTGAAGGGCAGACAGACATATTAAAGTCATCTGACACATTGCAGCAGTTCCTTTTTAAAGCAACGTTTCCAAGCATTACAGTTTTTCTCTAGAGGTTTAGGAGTATAGTAAGTTCTGGTTTCATTTCTCTAATGTGCTATGTGAGAGAAACAAGATCTTAAAGGGAACAGCTGTTGAATTAAAAGTTTTGCTGTTGTTGGTTGTCTTTTTGTTTTGTGATACCACCTATTCATTACCAAATCTCTTTGCCAGGCAATATAATTCACTCAGAGCTAAATGCATTTGGAGCACTATGCAGCATGAAGCTGGAGTACTTGTGGCTTAAAGACACAAAAGCCAAATTAGAAATAAAAAATCCTTTGTTGAACAGGATGAATACAAATAGATCCCAAAATTGCCACTGTGGTGCAACATTTCAAGCATTTAAAATGTGACATAAAATGACTGTATTATACACATGCATTTGCACATATATGTATATTTTGTTAGTGTTGTTAGTGTCCCTTAATGTGAGAATAAGTTAAATAATTTTCAGGGAGGAGTAGGGGTGAGGGAAAGCTTTAAATTAGCTTTGAAAGTGACCAAAACCTTGAAAATAGGAAAGTAGGAACTGGTGGGGGCACATTATGGTGGAAGTAAAGATAAGAGAGTAACAATGGATAGTCTTAGTTAGGAAAGTAATAGGAATTTAGGCTCATTAGGAAGTCCAAGCAAGTGCTCCTTTCCTAAGGAGGCTAACAAATCTAGGTTAAGGGGACACTTGAGTTGTCATGAAAGACTTGAAGAAAATATAGGGTGAATATATGAGCTAGCTAATAAGAAAGAAGTCCAGAAACTAGAGACTTACTAACTGGGGCTAAAATCCACTTAATGAGGAAAACAAAGGATGCAATTAAGAATGCGTCTTGGCAACAGAAAAATAAGCATCCACAGTGTTAAGCAGAAAAACAAAACAAAACAAAACAAAAAAACAAAAAACAAATCAACAACAAAACAACCTGAATATCAACCCGCTGGAAAGTAACTTACAGCCCTTTCAATGCTTTCAATGCAGGGATCATCCGCCAGTCCAGAAAGACTTTCCTATGTTTGAAGAAGGAGTAGGATAAAAGGCTATCATTAAAGGAAGGATTCTAATTCTCTCAAAATAATGTACTATGCAGGAGAAACAAGATCTTCAAAAGGAAAGAGCATTTTTCTTTTTACTAAAGGTCAGAGCTAACTGAACACAGCATATTTATATTCTTGAGATGTCCATGCCTGTGTCACATCTGAGCCCACTATTACATCTTCCACCTTTCTTGCCCTCTTCCAGTGAAGCACTGATGTCTTCCCTTGAGAGGTGGGACCTAGGACCTTTTCCTTTTACAGTGGTGGGTCCAGGAAAGGCACAGAATTGGTGCTGTGGAACTTTCAAAGCAAAGACCTGAAGAGAAGGTAATGCTTCCTTCTTGATCTCCCTCTCTAGAGAGAAACACAATCTTTGAGCTTCTCAAGGAATTAGGTAAGATGTCCAGCTGGCTGAGGTTCCCAGACTGGAGGCCCCTGTGAGGAGACCATACATTTGGAAAGAGATACTCAGAGAGCTCCGGCTGTTCCAGGTGCAGGTCAGACAGGTACGAGGAGTCTGGATGATCCCAGCTCTCAGCCCTGTGCTGTCCCAGCTATGCCCCCTGCACTCAGGCATTGAGCATCTTTCCCAGGCTCCAGACTCCCTGAGCAGAGTGAGCTGTCCTGAGAGGTTGTCTAAATTCCTATCCAGTGAACATGCAGAAATTTTGTTTTACTCTACTAAGCTTTGATAATGATTTGTTATATAACCTTTAAAAAATGTTGGGCTACAGGGAAAATATAGGCTGTATAAACATGGAAACACATGTCCAACAAAAGTAGGAGTGATTTACAATAGTATTATTAGTAGAATAGTATTTGTAGTAGTATTTTCAGTAGTTACAGCATTGATGGGAGTAAAAGTAGTAGAATTTGTGTTAATAAGTAGTTAATAAACATAATTTATCTCTTAAATCTGTTATTTCACTTAACCCGTGAAAAATGAATATTCTGATTTTTTTAAAAAAACTAATTCACTGGAAAAGAAGTATAAGATCTATGTCAAGGTATCCGTAAGCAGGGGAATAAAGGACACCAGAGTGGCACGTCAGAGTCTATACACTTAACCATTGGAGCACTTGCATAAAGGCTTGAAAGTAGTAGAAATCTTAAAAATCCTTACTGGACATGACATGGCATTTCTGTAGCATTTGTTCAGAACTTCTGCCAACCACCATGCTAAAGCAGCATAATGTGGCTGGCTGGCTTGGGTCTAGTGGTTTAAGTGGGTCTAGTGACTTGAAATGGTCCCTTTTAGGGGCCAGAGGAGACAACTTCAAATCTTAGTCATATATTTTGGACCTATTTAAAATACTACAGAATACAGTTGCTAAGAAAATCATCATGATCCTGATAACTGGAGGAGTGGACATGAGTATAACAAAAATAGCAGTGTAAATCATGAATTTTATACTATTGGTCCAAATCACAGCAAATCTATGTGGCCTGAAAGCAGTCACTCATGAATGCCCTTTTATTTTAAGCTGACATTTTCAGTAACTTTGAATAGAACTAGAAGAGAATCTAATAAAATTCAACCTTCAGGCCTACTTTAAAATTATTTTTATTAATATCCAGTCATACAATATTCACTGTGAGTTACTCATAATAATTTTCAGTGGCAGAACAAAATTAAGTTCTTTTTCTCATTTACTACAGCACCCTTCCTAAATTAAAGCAGATGCAAATGTGTGGCTTGCCTACACACATTCTGATTCTGCTATCAGACATTTATCTGACAAATCAAAGCTTCCTCAGCAACTGGCATTTACTGCAAGATGAAATCTGGGAAGTTGGAATAAGAGATTACTTTTTTTCTCTATAGAAGATACAGGTTATTTTTAACTTTGCTCTAACTGTGATAGCTCTTTTCCTCCAACATCACCTGTTTGGTTTCTGCAGTGCAATTTGGATTTGGATTAAATTACAAATTCCTATCTACCAAGTGCTGTCTTAATTAGCATACTTTCTACAACCTTCAACCAGAAAACTCCCATAGAAAGTCATACTGGGGGAAGTAATGTGACTGTGTGGTAGACATGGTGGCAGTTTTACCCACAGCTATGCTCTCCTTTGCCCTTGTAACTTAAACTCAATTATTCCCCCCAATTAAATATTTATGCAAATTTAGCAAATGAAACTTGATTGGTTGGCTCCAATCCTAGTGACCCTTCATCTTATTTCTGTCTTTCACTGAAACTATCACCTTAAGAGGGAGTCTAGGAAAGATTCAACTCCTAGATCAAAAGGCAGACTTTTTAGTTAGTTCTATCTTTTTTCCTATGTGGTATGCTGAGACAAGGATGTCCTACTGTACAGTGAAGTTAGTATTGTCTTACTTCATAAACATCTTACCTTCCATTTCCTGACTTCTAGTTTTAAACCAGTGTTGATCAAGTCTAATGCAATTTGAACAACCACATTTGAAATTATTCTTTAAATAATGTTAAAGTACAAAAATAAAGATTTTCAGTCAAAGAAATATGTATGAAACGTGAAAAAGAGTTGTATCTTAAGGTTGTACAACCCCTAATGTGTTTATGAAATACCAGATACCCAAATCCTACTGAGGCTCTTCTTACAATAACTTCTTCACTCCTAGTGCCACCACATGCATTACCACTTAAGCAAAATAAATTTCATGTGTAGAATTTTACTCAGGATACAATCAAGCCCAATGGGTTTTAATATATTTGTGAGGACTCTTGTATTACCATATAGTGGAAAATGTGGCAGGACACGGGATCTCGAAATCATTATGAACACATGGGGAAGAGGAATATAATACAGTTGTCAAGACAGAAGAAAAGAGACCAGTTTCAATCATTTGTGTGACATACAGTCTTTTTATTTAGCAAACATTTTAAGACCTCTTAATGCCTCAGTTTACCCATTTTAACCTGAAAATAAATGTAATGTTTCAAATATTTGAGTACTGTGAGGATTAAATTTAGTGATATCCTTATTACAGTATTTGGTATATACCATTCATTACATAAGTTGTCTTAGTCACTTTCTTCATTGCTAGGGCAAAATGCCCAACCATCAAGACATAAGGGAAGTGAGGTTTACTTTGGTTCACATTCAATTGCATGTTCAGCACCAGATAGAAAGAACCTGCCATTGAGGAAAGCAGCTCACAGTGGTGAAGAAGGGAGGAATCAGGGAGGTCATCCTTCCAGTGTCCCACCTCTTTCATCCAGTAGCTACTTCCTAACATCACATTTAGCTATAGAGCTGTGGTGATTAAATTGCTTTTCAAAAACCCCACCTATGAGCACATGAGACTTTGAGCAAAATTCAGATGTAAAGCATAACATTTTCCTCTGCCTCCAAAGACTCTTGCCCATTTCTTTATGCTAAATGCATTTAGAAGATTTGTAAGAGTCATCAAAGTCTTAACAGTTCCAGCATTGCTGAAAAGTTCATGTTCAATGTCTCTGCTGACATACAACACAAACGCTTAGCTGTGAGCTCCTATAAAAAGTAAAAACAAAAAACAAACAAAAAAAACCAAAGTTCAACACTGCCAGTATATAATGGCACAGGACAAACACTACCATTCAAAAAAAGGAGGAATAAGGGTATAGAGGCCAACAAGACCAAAATGAGACTGAAACCCAGAATAGCAAATATTGAATCCTATAATTGCATGTCCAGCACCAGGGTCAAAGATGTGAGCTCCAGATGGCTTGTACGATCCTGTCATATAGCAGTGCTGGAGGTTGCAGCCCTCATTGTTTCTCTCTTGGTCTGGCTTTGCTCAGGCCTATAGATTTCTACAGACGTTTCATGCTCCTGGCTTCTCCAGCTTCCCTGGGTCTTCACTGTACTTTCAGCTTCACTCTCACAGCTTCACCCACTGTCATTCCGGGGCACACTGCCTAGGCTCCCAGGCCTTCCCTGGAAACCTTGGTAGACACCCCTTTGAACCTACAGCCCTTGCATTCTGCATGCCTATACAACTAATACCACATGGATGATATCAATGTCTGATGCCAGTTCCAGCAGTAGCCAGGCCTTTGCGTCATGGTAGCAGAGGCCTCAGAGTATCTGGATGGTTGAGCACTGTGAACTTGAATCTGGAAAATAAATTTACTAGGCAGAGTTTCTTGAGCAGAGTACTTAGAGTCTCTCTTCTCAAAACAAAGTCTTTCACTTTTGCATTCTTGAGCCTCCAAAGAATGAAGTCTTGCCTATTCCTGAGGTGCTTTCAAGACATCTTTTCCATTGTCCTGACACAAAGTGCTTGACTTCATTTTCAATTTTAATCTTTTCAGCAACCAACCTGTCCTCCACCAACACTTTAGGAAAACTTGAAAACTTAAAATCATTTTGTGGTGCCATTTGCTTTTGATTCTCTATGTAGCACAGCTAAAAAAGAAAAAAAAAGCAAACAAAAAACCCTCAAAACAACAAAAAACCACACACACACACACACACCCACACACACTTCAATATCTATGCGAAAGCCTAAAAATTGAGGTTTCTTGAAATTTCCAGTACCAGATTAGTCTGTCCACTTCCCTTAACCTCATTCTCTCTCCAAGACACGTATGAAATGCAGATACTTTATTTGTTTGTTTGTTTGTTTATTGGCAGAGTATAACACATGTTCTGGAGTCTACCTGCCAATGGAGTCTTTACTCCCAAGTGAAACCTCCTGAATTTGGTTTTCTTATCAGCCTTTTTAAATCAGTATTTTGGTCTTCTGAGCTCTGACTGGAATCTCTCATCAAGTTTGGCTTACAACGTTCTAGGGCTTCCCTATCTGACCTCTCCAAACCCTTCCAAACTCCTCCTATGACCCAGTTCCAAAGCTTCTGAATCACATGTTCCGGTACACAGGCACATCCTCAGCAATGGCTTTATTTCTCTGGTATCAAAATTGTTCTTAACCACTTTCCTTGTCATTGGGACAAAATGATACCTGATATTTAAAGGAGAAAAGGAGAATTTGGGCTCACATGTCAGAAGTTTCAGTCTTTACATGATTGGCAGCATGTTGGAAGGGCCTGTAAGGGGAAAAGCTGCTCACCTCATGGCACCCAAGCAGCAGAGAGAAGGGAAGAATCAGGATAGGAGGGGGAGCAAGAGCTACCTTGCTGGGTCGTGCTTCCACCGACCACTTCTGGCCAAGTCCCACTGCCTAACATCACGTTTAACTATAAACCCCCGTGATTAAATCACCCTAGAAAAGTTCCACCTACGGGTGCATGAGGCTTTGCAGGACACCTAGGACTTTAAGAAATCTAAACATATTTTCTGATTAAGACGCAGTTCTTCTAGAATTAATTGTTTATCTTCTTTTCCAGGTAAGGGTGGGCTCCTCCTACCTCCTTTAAAAAAATTTTTTTTTATTTTTAAGCCCCAGAGGCTTGCTTTGGAAACCTTCTCCTACTCGGTCTTAGTTTGTGGTTGCCTTGACTTGACTTCATCTTTATAATAAAATACAACCAGTTAGGGATTAAAGAAGTTTTCATAATATACCTTGTCCCAGGCTCACCCCATCTTTGATATGGACCTAAGAACCAACAATCCCAAGTCTCCCAGAGGGGCTGCTTTAGAATCAAAGCAAAAAGTGAATGAAAACAGCTTCAAATTCACATTGATTTATCTTAGACTCATGACCCAGCTCTTCATTACTCCATTGTTTAATTTTCTAATTTTGTTTGTATCAAAACTGGTAAACAAGAAGCTAATGGACCTGATATGGTCTGAGAGATGATATGTGTGAGTATGTTTGCACGTGCATCTTTCAAAACTACATTTTGTTTAAAATATTTTGTTTTGCAATTCACATGCTTTTGTGAAGCGTGTGCTCTCTAATTTAGTTCTACTGGTTCAAGGTCCAGTATAGAACCTATGGGCAAGCAAATTCCTGGTCCCTCTGAGCACTCAAACAGAATCTCTGCCCAGACCTCCAGGCGATTTCTATATGTGCTAGCATGTGAGATCCACAGCTTTACTTTCTACTCTATGAGGTTTATTCAGGCTCTCTTTCATGTTACTTATAGTCTGTTCAGTTTAGGAACCCTGTTGCAGACTCCAAGCCTGAGAGTAATGTTTATTCTGCCATCTTCGTGCTGTTCACACACTCACCATGTGTTTACTGTGTTCATATCCCCTCGCACAAAACCAGGCACATGCCTAGACATCAATCCAACTAGGAGCTGAAATCAACCAAGCCATGTGACTCCAGCAAGGGTGGAAGGCTTATTTGAATTTTCTTGAGAAAAGAAAGTATCAGAAAGTTAGAAGAGGAAAACTCACTTGATAAAACTAATCAGAGCTATAAATGTGAAAACAAAAGAGCGTGTGGGATCTGAGGGTGGGCAGAAATTTCTGCAACCTGACTAGGCAGATAATTTTATCTAAAAGTGGGTAAATGGTAGGGTACATCATATTCTGAAATTTCAGCACATATTTATTCAAAACTGTTTTGCCTCAGTGTCCTCTCCTCCTCTTCACAGTGCTCATCAACACAAGGTGCAAACTACTGTCCTGGTCTCACTCTCACGTTCTCTGAAGTGCTGTCACCCCAGCTGCTGCCGGGTTTCAAAGCAACCTTCCAGAGGCCATAAGGAGCAAGCACTGTTCTTTAAAGACATCTATAATTTAATTAATAAATAGCTGCTTTTTGAAAAGCTTCAAATAGCTAAACATTTCCAGGGAAGATCAAGTGTTTACCACCCAAGCAACCAAACAATTAGATGAACAGAGGAAGAAAATGACTCTGGAACTATAACTGTTCTATTATTAACTATGAATCTGCATATTTCCCCCCCAATTAGTGCCTAGAATGGAATCTGAGTCAGTTGAAACCTAATTACTGGTTTTTGTTGATTAGAAGCCCTACAACAGTCGCCCTGCCTGTTTCATTTGCATCCACTCTGCAGCCACCACCCAGGAGGATGGCAGTCACTGCTTCATGGAAGTCCTTGCTGTAACTAGAACTTCCTAGTTATGCAAAATGTTCCCTGTCACTCCACTGAGTAAACACCTCTGTCACACACATGCCTTATTCAGATAGACAATGTGTCTTTTGCATTGTCTTTTTTCAAGGACTATTCCTAGGCATGCATGATGAATTATTTTGGGGCAGCTTTTTCAATAGCATTAAGTGTGGAGGAAGTGAGTTCTACAATGGCATCCATCAACTTATTCAACAAACATAAACATAAGCAAATAAAACATTGCATGATAGCAGTCCTACCTTTCCCACTAGGCTAGGAACAGATCACACACATATTATTACTCTGTGATCTAGCTCAGCCTTGGTTCATGCCTGGCATAAGGAAATGAATACTGGTTTGACTTTCTCTCATTGCACTAAATGTGGAAGAATCAAATGACCTCCCCTGGAAATACTGTGTCAGGAATTATATTCATAGCTATCATATTCATTAAATTTTACATTGTCTCTTTGCCTCCATGCAGCACTTGTTACTAGGCCCTCAAATTTAGTTCCTTACCCACTTTTGAGAAAATTGAGGCTGATGGAGAAACAGAGATATCTTACTTTCCTGCACCTGTCCTGGCAATGTTCTTGATTCATGCCTCCCATTTAGTCATTCACTGGGTCTTAGAAACTGTTGCAAGCATCTCTGCAAACAACCCCATGCACTGGAGGCATAGACACAAAAAAAGAGAAATACTTGCTTTGGGGTAGAGGTTGGGTGGTGTCCAAGGCGTGAGAAATGAACCAGCCCTTCTGACACTGTGCTTGGCCTGTGCATGGGCTGAGTCCTGGCCACCCGTCCAGCTGGATTTCTGGGTAACTCCCTCAATCCTGTGAATACAGGGGCCCAATTTGAACACTTGTAACACTGTTGTCCTCTGTTGGACTTGCTCTGACCTCAGTTTCCCTTAAACATCGGCACATAGTGTCCTTGCTTCTGCTTATTAAACCCTACTTTCTTCAGAATTTTGCTCAGACATTACTACCTCTGAGAAGTCTTCATTGACTGTCACAGATCATCTAAAAGTCACTCTAATACATCCTCTGCACCCTGGAGTCATTCACTCCAAAATCCCTTTGAGACACTTATCACATTCCGTGCCAAGTGCCTCATCTTCTTGCTATTAAGTCCCTTCATGTATACTGTGATCCATTAAGAGCAATATCTTGCCTTTTCCCTCTCTGGGATTCCTAGCACTATATACAGTAGCTATAACAGGAGAGAAACTCAAAGATAATTCTCTGAGATTTAAGTAGATATGTCATCAAAAATCTCTAGTTGGCTGTTTCCTAGCTGTGCTCAAAAATTTACTTAGTCTTTTATAAATGTTAGGGTTTTTGTTTTAGGTTATGAGAAAGCTTTCTAAGCTGTATCCATTTTCCCCCCATTTTGCTGATGACCCAATCTGAAGGCATTTAAGCCTGAAATCATGCATAGAAAACTTCTGTTCAAAAAGAAGGTGTTCTTTGTGATAAGGTCATCAGGGAGGGTTTCTGAGAAAGGTTGTGGAATCAAATTCCTTTGAAGTATTTTGCATACATCTTAGATTAGTTTAGCAAGAATCTGTATAAAGATTGAAGGACAGATTATTTCTTTGTAGTCCTAAAACAATTTTTTTAATACTACAGGACTTGAAAGGGATCTTAGAATTTATCCATTTAAAGCATATCATTTTATAGGTAGAAAAATAAAAGTCTTTTGATTTGTAATTTTTTGTGAATGCTTTCTCAGAGTCATATACAAATATACTATTATCACCAGCAAACCAGAAAGGCATGTTCCTTAGCAGTAAGGAAAATAAGAAGACACTGTCAAAAATACTGGCTTTTCAGGTTGTAATTCGTAACATTTATTTTAAAGAGAGGACCAGGATAAAAGAATACAGGCAATGAGGAAGGTTGCAAAGTGTTTACTCACTTAAAAAAAATTACAGTGTCTATCTGGAAAACAACATAGGTATTTTATCAAAGCAAATGTATTTATTTAACAAAATGTGGAATTCTATAGAGAAGTACAGATTTTCTTAACAACGGACCTTAGAGAAGAAGTGACTCATATGAGTACAGTATAGAGCATAATATTTTGAAATAATGCAGACCCACATTCTTGTCATTTTTTTGCCAAGGTGTTTTGGGCTGTAATCGTATTTCCTACCTGCAATCTTGTACAGCTTCTGAGACCTGACATTGTCTCCTTGGAAGGCCTTTTACAGACTGCAGGCAGGAAAGATCCCTCCCACAGTAGCTAGTATTTACATTATTACTTCTTTGCCTTTAGACTAATGATGGAAGACTTCATACACTGAAGGAAATATTTAATGAACTTGATTCTTATTTTCTATAATTCTAATCCCGGTACATTGAGGTGTCTCAGGCAGAAACATTTGTGGGTGATTTTTCTCCCTGTCAGAAAAACAGGGAATTCAGTGGGAAATAATAATCATCTCAAATTACTGGCAAGGTAGTGAGGCAGTGGCCCACTTTCCATTAGATTTTATAATTCTCAAGACTTGAGCATTTTGGTTACTCTGACCCGGAGGTGGATCTCAAAACAGTCCATGCTTCTCTGAGTTTTGTAAGTAATAAAATCCTCTTCCATGGTGGAAGAACATCTGACTTATGAGAAAGTTATACTAAAAAGACAGTTTAATGTAGTTTCCAGTACATAAAATAAAGTGAACTAGGAGATCGAAGTATTGATATGCAGGTGATTCCTTATGAAGAACAGATAAGAATGAATAACAACATGCCACTATTAGGGCTTTCAAAGAACTTAAAAATTTATTTATTGAAGTAAGGTAGATGTTAGTCTAACTTTTCATTTATTCCTTTAATTTATTTCACAGAAAAACATTCCTCCATGGAAAGAAAGCAAAGCTTGTACTCTTGGTTTTTACTTCTTGAGCTATTCCCAAACTCAAATCAGTGGTTGTTAATGGGACAACAGTCTGGGCTTCCATGAGTGACATTCTCTAATCTAAACCATGTGTAAGTCTGAACCACTTACTGGTGAGTTCCCTGCGTACTTTCTACTCATTGGTAGAATCCGTTGAACACAGTAGCTTAGGTAGTTCGCTGATTGTTCCATTTCTGTTCTGAAGTTTCCAACTGCTATGGGTTCACGGTATGGACAGGGCTTGTTCTTTGACCAAGGTTATGGAGAGATAACCAGAATACCACTGACAGTAGCATCTACCACGTGCTGAGTGCCAACTTCCCTGTAGGGTATCTGTATAAAAGTCTATTTCCCTGGACTCTGTTGGTCTTTCATTTTTTTCTGATAGACACTGGACTGTGCTTTAGTGTTTGTTGACTGTGACAGATTCTCAGTAATGAGCTCACTATGTCCCCCTAAAAAGCCCTTTTGCAGCCCTTCCTTTCTTCCCCATTCTTCATGCAAAGAGGCGCTTCACAACAGCCATGCCACAGCTCCTGACCCTTCCTTGACTTAGAGGATCCGCAGTCTCCCAGGTATTACTCTTCAGGCCCAGGAATATTTCGAGCAGTTTGGCAAGTTTGAGACTCTGGGACACCATTGCCTGGGTTGGTTCCTGACAAAATCATGACCTGAATGACAACACTCAGAAACAAGGCTCTGCCTGTGTGATCTCCAGACCTCACTCTTTTCTTGCTTCCACACTGCTGCTAGGATGGGGCACACGGGACCAGGCACATGGGACCAACCAAGAGTAGGAAGGAGGCTCTGATGTCACTGGATCCCACACTACAAGAAAGATGCAAAGTTCAGTGCAAATCACCCAGGAAATCTTTAACTTTTTATTTTTAAATCAGGGGCTGAATACTTCAAGTGGTATCAGTGGCAAGGAAAACTGTGACTGTGGAAATTTCAGAGGAGGCTTGGAGTGAGGGTTTCTAGTCCTGTTAGGAGATGGTGGATGAAATTTTATATCAAGTCCTCCATAAAAAGGACAGAGGACTAAAATGTTAATTTCCTTTTTCCTACGTCTACCATTAGTACCTTTCCATCTGCTTGAAAATTGAGTTTGCAGCTTTTATTAGCCTATTTTTATGTTTGCTCATCAGAGGTTCAAATTTCACAGCTGCTGAGGACTGGGACCTGGTTTTTTTAAGCTTCTGAAGTGGAAAAGCTATAGAATATTTTCTTTGTACTTAAATGGCCAGGTACATGTGAGTTTTTTTGAACCTAAGTTACATCTAGCTTGGCTAAAATAGTGAGTCACTCAAAAACCAAAGGGAAATACAATTTCCATGTCATCTGGCTGAAAAGTTGCTCTCATCTCCCATTTTTCAATCATCTTTGCAGCATCATGGCTGCCTCAGTGCTGGAGGTGGATATGTAATCCCAAAGCAAGGTTGTATTCTAAGAAGCAGATGAATATTGGAAATTTCCACTATAGAAAGTATTAAAGGTGAAATCCAATTTGTACAGGATGGTGGCTGCAATTCTTGAAATAAGAGAGGATTTTGGCTCATGGGGTCTGCTCTGCCACACTGCATGCTCTGCCTCACAGGGGGAGGTGAGGCTTCTGTGGAAAATTCCCAGTGTCCATATGATAGGCTGTAAAAAATCCCTCTGAATGTGTATTGCTCAGAAACACTGATCATTTGCCAATGATCTCCACAGGCAGGACAAAAGTAATCATTTTGTGAGAATGAAGTTAGAGATGCGAAATAAAGCTACACTCCTTGATCTAGATGTATACGTAACTCTATCTTTGAGATTATTCAGTTAAATTAATAACTTTTTTTGGCTTTGTCTTTTTGGGTGAAGGTAAAACTGGCAAGGATACTCTTTTGAATTCCTTTAATGTTAAAAACATGTACGACACATCCCAATCTTTGCTGTGCCTTGGGAGCCTAAGAAAGCATCCTATTGTATACCTTTTGTCTCCTAATGTAATTCCTTAAACTATTCTTGAAAACTCAGTGATAATTACTGATATGTCAACTCAATGCATGATATCAAAAGACTAAGACTGTGTCCATATGTAGAGAACACTGGGAATCCAAGTGTTGGGGTTCTCCAAGGAAAATCTTTATCAAGTCTTTGACTGCTATAAGGAAGGATTTCGATTTATCTCAGGATATTTACCAGTGGTGATCATCTTGAGAACCCTTCTGTTTGAAATATGTTGTCAAAGTTAATGGAAGTTTATAACACGTATTCCTGGAGTTTGGAGTTGTATGTATAGGGGTAAGTGTCCTATGTTAGTCTGGTGATTTCTGAAGGCCAGGGACCCTTGAAAAGGGTCCATGAAGTAGGCTTGGAAATTATTGCTCAATGGTGTCATTTGCTAAATCTTTAGAGAAACAGAAAAATAATTTTAACAGTTCCCCTGGCTCCATGTAAAACCATGGGGATTAATGAGGTACAGGAGTTGTGGGGATCCTAGCCAAATAGTATAATTTCTAACATGGAAAAGAGTTGGACCAAGTAAAATACCACATAAAGACTCAGCACATGAAAGCATCCTATTGTATACCTTTTGTCTCCTGATGTAATTTCTTAAACTATTCTTGAAAACTCAGTGATAATTACTGAGTTGTATGTATAGGGGTAAGTGTCCTATGTTAGTCTGGTGATTTCTGAAGGCCAGGGACCCTTGAAAAGGGTCCATGAAGTAGGCTTGGAAATTATTGCTCAATGGTGTCATTTGCTAAATCTTTAGAGAAACAGAAAAATAATTTTAACAATTCCCCTGGCTCTGTTTAAAACCATGGGGATTAATGAGGTACAGGAGTTGTAGGGATCCTAGCCAAATAGTGTAATTTCTAACATGGAAAAGAGTTGGACCAAGTAAAATACCACATAAAGACTCAGCACAGCTCTTCTGAGAATCACACGTAGGACCCAAGGCAAACCTGAGCATTGGGTCAAGAAAACCATCAACACCCACTGGAAAATGAGCTATTACAGTTGAAAACCAATCCACTGAAAGTAAGAACAGAAACTTGTTCCTTCCAACATTTATAATGACCATATGCAATCAGGAAAGAGATACCAGGTATTTCCTTTTATTCACTAAAGAACCTGGAATGTAGGAGGTGGGAGAAGAGAGATCTTTAAACAGGTTATGAATATGTAGTATTAAACTGGATTAAATTAAATTCTAAAGACTGAAAGTGATTAGAATAGTTATAAAATCAAACAAAAAGTTTAATGGGGTAGGAACAGAGGATTTAAAGGATTATGGTTAACAACTATGATTTAAAAGAAAAGAGAAGGTTATGTCTTACCACTGTCTAGGATATCAGCTCCAAAGAATGAGATCTGAGTTTGGTCAGTGATGCTTTCTACACTTCTAAAGTAGTGTTTGCACACAATGAATGTTTATAAAATGGTTGTGGAATGAATGAATATGTATTCCTCAGTGAGTTAATGCCATGCTAACTGTTTGTAGGACAAGTAGATCCAAGTAAAATCTGAATAGTAAATGTTGTTACTTCTTCATGTTTCCACTGTTTTTGTCTGTAATCTCTATTTATTTTCTCCTTTATTAAGTTCATCCAGCCAAGTTTACCTCCTTCAGCCCTTGGGTGTTCTCACCATTCCTCTGTCTCCATACTTTGGCCTCTCAAATCTACATGGACTGCCTCAAAAGACACTGGCAACACTTACCCTTCTCAATTTGCAGTTCTGCTCACTTATTTCTTTCAGCTGACTTTCCACACCCATGTTCTTTACCATCACACTGTAGGACGTGGTCACTCCATGGTGTTCCTGACCAATTCTATTTCTGAATTTGTGATTTAGAGAACATTTGTTGCTTTTGCAAAGTCAGTTTCTCAAAAGGAGAGGCATTTCCTGCCTCGTTGCCACTTTTTTTGGTATATGTGGACCAGTTCCTTGAGGAAAAAGGTGACATTGTTTATTCACATAGAGTCAAGAACTTGAGTTCAGGTCACTTCACTGGGATGTAATCCATGAAGCAGAGAAGCAGGGTTGGGTAAGCAAGAGAGTAAATGGAGGTGTATTGCTAAAAGGCCCCCGCCATGCGTAGCTTGAGTGTAGCCCCACTGGGAACCCTCTGAGGGACTGTGAGATGCACCTTAGAGTTGTCCCACTGGTTAATTCTTGCTATGAGGATCAGGATCTCCTCACCAATTGTGGATGGTCCATCACCTCATCCATGCAGCCAAGCACTTGGTCTCAATTGCTCACAGTGGGAACAGTTTAATAAATCTAACAGGAAAACCAAGAGATATAGTATGCGACTGACATCACTAGTAGAAAACATGCTAATGATTGGATGAATAAATAAATCACTCATCCAAAGAAAAATATAAAATGAGTGATTTATAAAGGCAACATAGAACACGCTTATATTAACACATGATATATTCCTTACTTTATAAGCCAAGGATTATAAATGATGTTTTCCTGAGTGACCTTAGAGAAAGTAAGCAGTTAAGGTAGGGAGCTAAATAATTTTTTGGACCAGATACACAAAATGGTAGATTTCTTGCTGGTAGATTTGCCTGTAGCTTTTAGATTCGTATGTGATGGTGATGTTTATATACAGAAATGAGAGCTAGAGTTACCAGCTATTTCATTGCTTATTTAGTAACAACAGTTTAAAAAAGAGGTTTCTTTCCATGAAATTCTATATGAGATGCCAACTCTACTGCAATGGTCTCAGCTAGCTCCCTGCTGTGAGCACTGTGCCCATCCTGCTCTGAGTTCTTTGGCTTTAATACGGAGGATGGGAAATGTCATCTCTCTGATGCAAGAAACAGGAAGCAAGGTTAACCAAGCCCTTTATCCCAGAAACTCTTAGATAGGCATGCTCTGTAAGGGACATCAATGCAGATGGCCCAGCTCAATACCAGCCCACTGCTGCCTCCCCAGCAGAACCCTAAATCTCATACAGAAATTCTGGAGCCACTGATTTCTGGATCTAGTATCCAAGATTCCAGCTGTCCTGCAGGGCTTCCCTTCATAAGACTGGTTGGCACCTTGCGGTAATGGAATAGGTAGAGATGTTAGAGGGGATAAGGTCTGGGTGTGGGTCCCCTGGCATTTGGAGTTGTGCCTGAACAGAGTTCTGTGCCCCCTTGTGGTTCAAAGAGTTTTAAAAGCAAAGAATGGGATATGTGAGACCTGCTAACAAATCTAGAAACCTGTGTCCTTCTGGTAATACTTTTAAGTTTGCAGAAAATTTATCAGAACAGAGCAAAAAACTCTCATGAAATCTTTACCCAGTATTATCAATTTTTAATATTTTTCCATAGTCATTTTCTGCCTCTCTGTTTCTCTCTCTTTTTTTTTCCCTACACAGTAGGTTGGGGACAGTGTGCTCCTTTATTCTCAATACTTTTACATATGTTTTATAAAATCAAGGATAATTTCTCATATAAGTGCTAAACTGTTATCAAAATCAGGATATTCAATGCTAGATACAATGCTTCTACATAGTCTCAGCCTCTAACACAGTTTCATTAACTCTCCCAGTAATATTTTTCATCAAAGTTTTTTTCAGTTTTTCAGTACAGAAAGATTTAGAAGGATTTAATCCAGGGGTGCTCTACTACTGATCTGTATCTCCAGCTTTCTTTAAATTTTCAGAGAGAGTCTTGCTAAATTGCCCAATAGGAACCAAAACTCGAAATCCTTCTGCTTCAGCCTCCCTCAGATCTGGGTTTATAGCAGGGGCTACTGCACTTGGCTTCTGAAATATCTTTGAAACCATGATCCTGATCAGCATGATGTGTTTTCAGTTGTTAATGTTCTTTGAATTTTAATCTGGGACAGCTGCTCAGCCTTTATTTGTCTTTTGTGGCACTGACATTTAGAAAAGACAGGCAACTTCTGTTAGTCTGTTTTCTTGATTGTGTGTACATGCCATATATCATGGCCATGACTGAAGCTGCAAAAAGCCTTGAGAAAGCAATTCAGCACAAAGAGCAGATCTAAAATTGGAGCAAAGAAAATGTCCAAGGTGCCTTGAAACATCATGACAATATAACAATACAGGTTCCAGTGAAAAAGTCCATATCTGAAGTGAAGATTCTCTCAGTCGAATATGGGAGGTTTTAATCCATTGCTTTTTTCTCCTAAAATGTCACCATCTCTTTTCCCAGACAAACTGATATTCTTCTCTTACCATCTTTTGACAGGAATTAAATGAACTCTTGTCTCCATATATCTCACCTTTCAAAACATACCTCTTAACAGTCTTGAAATATGAGTATCTCTGGTGCAGCCAGCTGGCATCTTATTTACAGGATAGCTGATAGCTCTCTTCTTTTCCACCTCCTGAGAAAGTATGTGGGACAGAGGCTGGAATTATTCATATGCATGACTTGTTTATTTGTTTGTTTAGCTCAAATAATTCTGCTTTCTAATCCACATGAGGCATTATAGGTCACTACAGTGAAATGATGATATCCTAAATCCAATTGTTTCAGCAAAATTTTTGTTAAGAGTTCCAAAATGTTTAGCAGTGCTTACACATGGGACCCAAAATTAACCAAGCAGGTATGTTTCTTGCCTTCAAAGAGTTTATGGTTAAGTGAGAGAAAAACTTAAGCCTGCAATTATTTTTGATAAGATGTGCTATCATGGAGGTACACCATGATGCCAAAATACAGAAAATGATTTGCTATCCAGATCTCAGGGTCACAAAGTTGTCATAGGAGGAAGTTTCTTATAAACTGGGACTAGAAGCATGAGTAGAGAAGGGGAGGTTAGGAAGAGAGTGAGCTAGACAGAAGTCATGATATGTAAAAATCCTGGAAAGAAACGGAGATAGGAAAACCAGAGGAATCGAAAGACTTGTATGGGTCAGTTTTTGCTCTGAACATGCTGTATAACAAATCACTCCAAATTTCAGTGTCCCATGACCTTGGGATTTATTCTTACACCCATGAGCTTGCTGAGCTATTGTTAGGGTGATCTACGATGAGCTCAGAAAGATGTGGATTTTCAAACTGTCATTCTGCTGGATCTGGATCTAAGATGGGTATTAAATCCAGGAACTCTTTGATATATTTAATTTGGGGAGCCTGGTGAGTTCATGGTTACAAGTAACAGTTACCAAGACATGTTCTTCCCATGACATATCATTGGAGCAAAACATCAAGTCAAGTCACAAAAGAAAACTTTTAAAGTTCCTGTTCATAAACCAAGCAACACTTGAGTCCAAGTCACAAGGTGCAAACTGTGGACAGGAGGAGAACATGCTTCCTTAATTGGACAGCGTTTATGTAAACAGTTGTTGAATATAAACCCAAACTATTGTCTTACTCATTTTTTTTATTGTTAGGACAAAAATGTCCAACACCTGCAACTTAAAGGAAGAGAGACTTATTTCAGTTCACCTTTCACTCCATGTTTGACTGGCTGCAAAGAAGAAACTGCATGGTAAGGAATACGCCAGAGGAAAAGGTGCTTATGTCACTTCAGCTGAGAAGCAGAGGGGGAAGAGAGGAGCAGAGAGGGAGAGACGCTCTTCTAGGTCACGATCCTAGTTACTCACATCTTCCTACTGGGTCTTTCTACCTCCTAACATCATATTTAGCGATAGCAACCCTATGATTGAGTCACCCTCTGAAAGCCCACCTATGAGCGAGCATGTGAGACTCTTGGGGAGACATCTTGATATAAACCATAGCAAGCTATTGTGTATGGTTCAGGAAGAGAGACTAGCACTGAACAAGACTGAAGATCAGAGATGTAAGAAGGACAGTGTGGGGGCAGAATGACCTATGGAGCATGCACTCACCTGGGCTGAAAGTTACATAGAAGCTTCCTACATAAGCACTGCGGTATATGATATGAAGGTAAGATAATGTGTTAGATCCTTAACAGTCTGTTTTATATATTTAAGAAAATCTCCAAAAATGTTACTAAGCATATAAAGGTATATTATTTCAACTCACCTAGATAAACTAAGAAAATATATGAGCTAGTAATACATTCTAGACTACATTGTTCTTTCTTTTTCATTTCTCCATTTTCGTAGCTTAAACTGGAAACTAGGACTTTTGAAAGGCTAAGACCAAGCACACTGAAATGCAGTAGGTGATGGAAAATGAAGCAGATGATTCCGACTTTACTTTATTGGATGTTTTGTGGATGCTATTTTGTTTTACAAAACTCTTGCCCTACCATTTTAAGAGCCAGGCCTTTAACAGTGTGTCTTACAGAATGTTACTTTTTACAGTATGATCCCTGAATGGCACACACTGGAATTCACCTGGATGCTTCTTAAAAGTATACCCTAAAGCAAACACATGGAATCAGAAGTTATGAATGTGACAGCTTTCTGTCACTGTGACAAATAACGGGGAGAAAAAACTTAGGAGGAAAGTTTGATTTTGGCTTATGTTTTTCTCTGTGGTGAGTTGGTTCCATTGTGTTTGGGCTGGTGGTTCAGGAGTTCCTCACAGTAGAGCAGATGGGAGTGGAAACTGCTTTTTCAAGGCAGCTGAGAAGCAAAGAGAAAGAAACAGGAAGGGGCTGGGATCCCAATATTCCTTTCCAGAGAATATCCCTAATGATTTAATGTTGCCATCCCCAATAAGACCACAGGCTAGGGACTGGGCCTTTAACACTTGGGTATTTAGGGGATGCTTATCCAAACTATAGCTAGGAGCATTTTAATTACACAGACACGCAGGTGGTTCTTCTGCACATTAAAATCTCAAAATCACTACTATCGGGCACTTAAAAAGGGAATGCAAGCAAGAAAAAAATGTCAGCTTCAGTTATGAAGTCCATGCCCTACCTCTATGAGATTCTATGGTCAAGAAAGTAGAGCATATAAGGGTATATTATTCCTGACTTTCTACAGCTGTGAAGCATGCAGTCTCCTAGGCTGAATGCTGCATAGAAACTTCATACCTAAGCATTGCAGTATATGATATGAGGGGTTATGATAAAGTGATAGATTCTTAACAGCAACCTGTTTCATATATTTAAGAAAAATCTCCAAAAATGTTACACCAGATCAATTAAATGTGAGAAGAGCTAGGGAGATTTTTTTAGAGTCAAGGTAGTTTAACATGATGAAGAAGGAAATTGAAGTGAAAATTTAAAGCGCACAAATTAAAAAAATTAGTTGAAATGAGGTAAAGAAAGCAGTGGAACCCAGCAGAGTAAAGTTCAAGGGCAGAGGCTCTGGAGTCCAGGGTACAGTGTCAACACGACACTGCTGCTTATTAGCAATACGTCCGTGGCTCCTCACTTGATTCTGTCTAAGTCAATTATTTCTCCACTGTTGAAAAGAAGGTGCTTAAATGTATCTTATGATAGATTTGTAATGGTGCCTATGAAATCTCACTTTCCAATTTCTGTCTTCTTACATCGACCCAGGCTGACTCTTTCCTTGGTCCAGAGACTTACAAATATGGTACAAGCAGCAGCCTGCTGAGCCCTTGTTCACTGGTGCTTTCCTTTTAGGATTTTGACTGAAGACCGTGGAGAAGCCCGACAAGGAGCAGCCCGAGTGTACGGCCATGTGGAGAGAGAGGCAGCCCTCCAGGCTTCCTAGAACAGAGGAGTGCAGTGCCTGGCTAACTTGCCTGCTGCGGGCCTGTATGCAGGTGAGATCACCAGACAAGCCGTCCAGCCCATCCACGGGATTATGGAAGTGAATGAACCCTTGTTGATTTGAACTGCTAAATGTTAGGTTTCTTTTTTACATGCAATAGATAACTAGAGCACACCTCATAGGTTGTCACATGTAGTACCTAATTTTTAATGGGATATGTACTTATTCATAAGAGAACTAAATAAATACGTATTTTAAACTTTGAGCAGGCACCTAATAAAAAACAAAAATATAAAATATACATTCTACATGTAAGTCCATAATTTGCCTTTAGTCTTTTCTTTTTTAATGTGACAATATATCTCTTGGGAATTTTTCCTTGTCAGCATAAAGAACTCTACCTCAGTCTTTGTAATTATCTAGCATTCTATTAAATGGATGTTCTATAATTTATGTAGCCATTCCCCTGCCTCTGGGCCTTCCAGGGCTTCTGATTTTAAAAAATTATTATAGATAATGCTGTAATGAATATATTCATACACATATTTCACTGCACATTTCTGAGTATAACTGTAATGTAAATTCCCAGGGGTAAAATTTTAAGTGTAAGGTATATACACACTTTATTTTGTGACAGAATTTATTTATCATTTTTATATCCAATGAGGTTGCAGCAGTGTATGCTATCATCAAGGGTATATCAGATTGTCCTATTCTTTTAATAAATTGTTAATAAGTACTATAAATTATTAAATATTAGGATAATTTCCAATCTGACCTAGAAATATGTCTCAATTTTGTTTTAATGAGTGTTTACTTTTTTAGAATGGTGTTGAACAACTTTCATATGTTTATGAGCTATTTATATTTCTGTTTTTTGGTCATATATATTGTGAATTTTCCATTGTAGTTCTGTGATTGTATTATTGATTTGAAAAAAGTAACTTATGTATTAAAATTTTACATTTTTTTCTTATGTGCAAGGAGTATTTTTTCAGGTTTAATCAACTTTTCTTGGGTATCTAGTCATAATATGGTGTTGCTGCCCCACAAAAATCTTTCATTTTATATAGTTAAGTTTGTTGATCTTCCATACTTTATTTGGATAGCTTTATAATTTAGATTTATTTAAATATTTAAACCTTGCATCCATTTAGGTTTTTCAGTGAAACAAGTTAGATAGACATTCACTGAATTATGTTTCCAAACATCTGTCTAGTTTAATCTCACTTCCATGCATTGAAAAATCCATCAATTACCGTTGATTTAAAATCTTGATCTTAGGAAACAGTGAATTCAAAGCCAATTTTAGACACCATCCATTTCCATTTCCTTTTTTGTTTTTTTGTATTTATGCCCTTGTACCAAATTGGTTTAACTTGTAGCATCATAAAGTCTTGTAAACCACAGAGTCATTAGGCTAAAGAGTTGTTCATTGTTTTAGAACTGTGTTCATTGTTTTTATATCTGTCTATTTCCCTAAGAATTTAATACTAGTCTACTCTAAAAATGTACCTTTGTAGGAATAGAATCTCATTGTAATGTAGGAGACATTTCTCGGCAACCTGCAAGTGTTCTTAATGTGCTTCAGGACTTTTTTTTTTTTTTTCGGTCCTCAGTGGAAGACACATTTTCACCCTCAGAAATGATAAAATTCCTGCAAAGGTCAAGCAAGTCAAGAGTGAGGGATGATATTGGACAACACTTAGCTGAACAAAACAGAGGCTGAGGCTAAATAAGATTGCTACGCTTGAACCTCCTTAAAATTGTTTCAAGAATTTGCTAAAAGACAGATCTCAATATGCCCAGACAACCTCCTTACAACAGACTCACAACCTAGCCAGCTGGCCACATTGAAAGTGTAACTAACAATCAACTAGACATGCACATGTATTATGTTCATTTAACCATCATCAAAATAGCAAAAACAAAGCAACCTTATGAAATATGTTTGCTATGTTAATAAAAACAACACAACTTTTATATTCACCAAGATTAGCATTATTTAAAAATTGGCATGTTCTTGATAAAGATACTAAAAGAAATCTCTGATTAAAAGGGAGGGATTAGGAGAGATTTATTTTTCTCACTTAAAATTCTAGTTAATGCGGTTTTAACAATGTTTATATAATAAAGGAAGTTAAAAGCTTAATTGCTTTATAGTCGTATCGCCTAAAAAAAACTTCTATGAGGAACATAGAGCTGTGAAGAAGACTTGTTACTGATTGGTAGAGTGGCACCATCTTGGAATAACACACAAGTAGAAATTGGGGTTTGAAGAGTTGCCTTGTATTACCAGCTTTGTTGCATTAGCTGAGACTCAATTGGTTCTCAAGATTCCTCATCTTTGAAATGAGATCGTCATTAGAATCACTTCTCATGATGATTCAGAACCTTACTACACAACATGCAGCCCATACACTGGCTGTAAGAGCCTCACCTGGAGCTTTTTGGATACAGATTTTCAAGTTCTATACTCTGGAATCAGAATACAAGAAAGTATAACTCAGCAGTCTGCTTTCACATCCTTTCCATGTAATATCCCTGCATTCACTTACTTAAAAAAAAAAAACAAATGAATCAAATGCAATTACAAACACTAGTCTCTTTAAGATCATTACCATGCAATAAATCACATACAATGAAATTTCACAGTGCAAACTGGAGATTTGGGAATGCTCATTTTCTCTTTATATTGAGATTTTATCTTTGTTTTTTAAGTGGTATTATTTGATTTTGGATAAGAAAATTAAACTTTCAGAAGATGAGAACATTTATTTTTAAAATTAATTTTCTTGGTACACTTTAGATATACATACTGATCACATTCATCAAAGGGAATTTGTACATGTTCGTAATAGATTTGATTCTTCTTTTTTCCAGCTTCCTTCCCTTCACTCATGCACAAATACTTATTGTATTTGTCTGTTTATGTACTTGATCCTGCTTTATATGCTGGAGCTGAAGCCATGAAGATCTTCGGGAAGAAACTATGGCGTAGTTTTCCTACACATCACAAGGTCTATACCTGACACTCCCGTAACAAAAGACATACATACTAAGCAGAGAGAAACATAGCAGGCATATTTAAACATTAATTCACCTACATTGTATGTGATAGTGGATGCCTGAAAACATGAAGACCCAGAAACCCAGGAAAACCCATGTGGTTGTTGGTTTTTATGTTAAGGCTGATGACAGCAGGGTAGTTGTGTGTGGACAGAAAGGGGTGGGCTCCTATCTTGCTGAGCTGTGTGGATCAGCAGTGAGGTACTGGTGCAGGTTCCCTTCTGTGTCCTTGCATGGTCACCCTTCTCCTCAGCTATGGAGCAAGTGCCTACACCAGGAGGATCTCAGGAGCAAAGGGAGAAGGTCAGAGAGTGACCTGCTTAAATTTCATGGCCTGATTCTTGGAAAAAAGAATCGTACTTTTTATGACCCACTTTGTGGTGGAAAGGAGGCAAAAGAAAAAGGAGGATGGAAGAAAAGCAGAGAGAGATCTTGCTTCTGTGGCTCTCAACATCTCCTCTTGCTCAAAACTATTCAGTGTATCAAAGTGCTATAATTTGGGGTATTGTGTCCTGAACTCTGACAAAATCCACATGCTTCTTGCCTTCAGGGAATTTATGAGGTGTGATCAATGTACATTAAATGAATATTTAATTTAAAAATATACACTAAAAGATACTTGGACATTAATTCCCTCAAAATACTGCCCCTTTGCTTCAAATGGGTTTATCCCATCAAGACTTGCCACTTTCTGAAGCAGAGCTAGCAGTCCTCCGTTAGTGGCTTTGTAGTGGCTGCTTTGATGTCCTCAATCCATTCAAAGTGTTTGCCTTTCCTGGTCATTTCATCTTTAGGAAAATCCAGTATTTGCCTGGTGCCAGATCTGGTGGGTAAGGTTGGGGAAGACACTCCATAATGTTTTTACAAGCCCGCCTTTCTGTTGGAGGCACTCAGAAGCAATCAATATTTTACCACATCTTATAAGGACATTCATGAAACAAGACCTCTAGAACTTCTTCAGAAAGTGGCAAGATGGATGAGATAAATGTGTTTGAAGTGAGTGGGAATATCTTAGGGATGTTAATAGCAATTTGCCTTTTACTGTAATAGAATTTTTAATTGAAACATTCGTTATGTATTTTGATCACATCTTGGAGGCTACCAAGAAAGACAGAGAATAAACCAATAATAACAAGTATAAGGAGAATTACAAGAGAGTCATTCATTGCTATAAAGCCATCTGCCTTGAGGCTTTTCCTATGAAGTTAGATGATGAATGGGCCAAGAATCACTAGCTATTTTTGGATTCAGGAAATATCCATGTTCATATTTTCATTGTTCTGGAGAAATGTTTCCAAAGAACTGCTTGCACCTCAAATACCTTAAGATACTGGCTGAGATCAACATGGTTACTAGTTTATTTACCACATATTTTAAATCTGTTATCTGTATAAGTGATATCTTCTTTACTATTTCTTCTAAGAATGCTTGTTTTGCCCTGAGTTACCCTGCTATAGATTCAAAAATGTATTTCTTTCTCAGCATAGACATACTCCATCACCATTCTTGGATGAAAAATTGAAGACATGTTCTCTCTAGACATTAGCGTGGCCAGGAGCACAGATGAGCTGCTTTATCACAAGCTTTGGATATACATGAACTGTCCAAAGATGATCTCTTTTGAAAAGACCTCTCCTTGACACTTGTTCGACATTTAATTCATAGTTCTTAGAGGTGAACGAGCAGTCTGGGGTGTAGCCTTAAAAGCCTGTAAGTTGATTAAACTCTGCGCTGAAATCTGGGCCAATTAATAATAGAATCCTCATGGGGTTAATGTTTGAGGTGGATATTGTGTTTTTCATCTTCATTTCAAGGTTGCTGCAAGTGGATTAATCAACCCTTGTGTATTCATTCTACCACCAGAGGAACAATTCATTTTGATTATTATGTTGCAAATACCAATGACATTCAGTAGACCTTGCAGAGAAATTGTTATGAGTTTGGGCAAATATCCACTGCAGCAATGAATTAGATCAGGTAATGCCAGCTGCTGGTTCTGGAGCCTCGATGGGGCCCCTCTGTGGCATACGTTGAATGGGAATGTCAGTCTGGTGATTGACTTCGCCCTCATTACCTAAATCATTCTACATAAAGGCAAACAAGCCTCATGTGCTTAAAATACTAGCTTTTATATAGCTTTTTTTTTTTTTTTGGTCTTTTTGAGACAAGGTAGTACAAACTGGTCTTGAACTCCCAGCAACCCTCCTGCCTCACCCTTTTGAATGCCAGGATCATATAGCTTTTGGTGTTGTCCAAGTAGCTTAAAAAGTGAATTTCCAAAAACCTTTAAATTTATTGCTAAATACCAATGGTTCTTAAGTCTACCTATCCCCAAGAACCATAGAACTTTTAATACCCCTAGGTGTAGTACAACAAATACTAACAAAACCCCCAGACAATGAGGTTTTATTGTTAATTTTCTTGCAAATACACTTCATTGTCAAGGAGACTCAGTTTAACACAGTTGCACACAGTCTGGGTATGTTTTAAATTGGAATCTCAGTGGGTGATTTGACCGACCACTTCACTGACTTAGGGGTCATTTCCATTTTATCACATTGTCTCTGCACTTCAAATGGAAGAACCCAGAGTAGTAGCTTTTGCAGTATGCATGGTCAAAACACCCTTGGGTGACCCAGCAGTCTCAAGCTTGGTGCCCTGCAGACCACAGCCTCTGGTCTGCCCAGCTTCCCCACCATGCTTACTGCTTTAGCTCCCGATAATTTCATGGTAGGGTAATGAGAGGAATTGTTCTCTCTTTTTCAGCATCTTATGTTGGATTCCTAACTGGCATTATTCTCCACTTTCCTGGCAGCCCTGCCTCCTACTCACCAGTGTATTTGGGAGAACAGGAACAGTGGAATAAAGCCAGCTTCAGTGGGTGAGCCATACACCCCACTGGAGGTCCTTTCTCACAGGCTGGGGGCTGCGAGGAATGCACATGTCCACTGCCTTCTAGGGAGAGGAGAATCGGTACTAGGCAGTGTCCAGTGTTTGAGGAAAATGACTTGTGTTTTCATCTGGCTTCAACACCTTTTCCCAGGTGCGCTGATCTCTGCCTAGTTGGGCTGGAAGCAGCATCACATTCACCAAGAGCGACTGAAACTGTGCCACCTAGAGGCCACCTCTGATGCATTATTTGTAGTTGGCTGCAAAGCATCATGGATGATACTGACCATCATCAGAACTATCTTTATTATAACAATTGCCAGGCAGTACTGTTAGCACTACACAAGGCTTGAGATCATTAAAATATTCCTTTGAACAGATTCTCTATACAAGCGTAGTGTCACTCTGGAGTTTGCACGGGCATATTTTTTTCCTGTTTCCTTCCACTAACTAGAGAAGATGTCACCTAAAAGAAAACTGAAACAGACTTGCAATCTCTTAGCAATAGAATGAAAACTAGAAATCAGAACTCTGGCTTATCTCCCAGGCAAGACATTCACAAGTAGACCCCCTTAGCTGGAAACACTCCGTGGGCAGTCTGGTGCGGAACTGCTGTCCTATTTTCTTCAATTTGAATTTTTAGAAAGTAAACAGAAGGGAAAAGATTTTAAAACCAGGCTGTAGGAGGCTGAGGGGGCAAAGCTGTTTAAACACTAGCATATGAGAGCCGTCGTAGGAAACAGTTTTCTTACTCCTTCTTCCCGTAAATTTTCCTTCCCGCCTACCCTCACCTCTGCCTCCCAGCCTCTCTCTTGTTCTTCATCCTCTCCCATTTTCTCTGCTTTCCTCCTCCATCTCTACCTTCCTTCCTGACGTGGGGCACTTGGGAAACATATGGCTTACACGCCCATCCCATTCTTCTGCAGCTAGGGGTTGTTGAATGCACATAAGAAACATGAAGCGTTTTACCAGTTTAACATCTATATGCTGAATGCTGGCCTTCCGGCAGTCTGAGCCCAAGATGCATAGCAGGACTGGCTTCCTTCCACTAGGTGAGACTTTCTGCTTTCAGTTATGCTTGGGCCAAGGGAAATCTGGGGCTTTCAGTTAAGTCTGAAGAATGAAGAAGGCAGAGTATCTTGGTGTGTTCACTTGTACATCTGAGGGGTTTCTATAAATCCAAATCAAAACTTGACCTAATTATTCTGCTCAAATGTGTTGTGTTTTTCATCAAAAGATTTGTGGAAGTATAAATTCAATCCATTACATTATACATGGGATAAATCACTTTTATGGACAATATCAATTATCCAACATTTGGAAGGCAGTGTTTGTTGAGGAACTAGAGATTAATGTAACTATATAAGATGAGCCCAGACAGCCTGGAAGATGATTTGATTCAGAGATGCCAAAAGGAGGCCTGGCTCCACAGAAAACTTCCAGCACCTCAATTCCCCTGATTCCTCCTTCAGTGTGAAGCTGTTGGATGTCCAGAAGGTGTTAGGTAAGGGTAATAGGTGTCTGGGGAAGGGAAAGCTCTTGCGGAGTGGATGACAGACACTAGCTGGTTCCCCTGTTATCAAGCAAAAGCCAGGTCCCCGGAAGAAATAGGTGCATTTGAAGGATTTGCAAGGAAATAGCAAAGCCTGGAGACCTTGGCTGGGAGGTGTTTGGTGTGGGGGAGGTCCAAACACAGGCCAGGCTAGAGCAACTTCTCTCTGTCACTTCCAATCTATGCTAGAAAATTGCAAAGCTAGTTAAAAATGAGGCAAGAAAATTTGTAAGTTTAAAATTTTAGTTTTAAGCGAAACTGCAGCTAACACACAAAAAAGTTAACCAAGGCTATAATGCCTTTTTCTTTCCAGGAAACTCCTGCTAAAGTTCTAAAAGTTTTAAAGACAAAATAAGTCTTCAAATTAGGGTCTGTTCTTTTTAACCTGTGGGTGACTCCCCTACCCACTGGCCTACATCATTAAAGAAACAGCCTTTACATGAGCAGCATACACCTCAAGCCCATGCAAATGGTTTATAGTTAACTTAGCCCAACAAATGTTTGCCTGGCAGCAGCAATTCTCATCGTAGCTCACCAACATGAGCCAAGATTACATGAAAATCCCCCCGCCCCAGTCCAGAATGTGTTTCTCTCTTGAGAGAGAAATCCTCCACCCCAATCCATAATGTGCCCCCACTCTATTCCTTCTGCGTGTGTTCTTTTATAATGCTGCCTAATAACCCTTTCTAATGGCTCTCACTGACACTGAACCTTGTGGTTCTTTTCTGTTATGTACATCTGTGATGTACATAACTTATTTCACGGGTTGGGTGAGTTGAGTGCCCACCTCCTCTTTAAGGGATCTCCTTGGGCCCATCTGGTCACACACTGGTGTTCCATATATCAAGCGAAGGGCAAGATCTTCGAGGAAATGTGTTTATGGAGGCTGGTTAGAAAGGAGATAGGGTGGCATGCATAGACTAAGTGGGTAATGGACTAGGTGGTAGCGGTGCAAGATACAAGCAAAGGCCACTCTGTGGAAACCTTTTTTTGGCTTCCATTGCATCATTTTCTGGCCTAATCTTTCCTTATCATCCATTACCTCCTATAGCTTTCCTGCTCAGTGTCTGCCAGAAATACCCTGATAAATAAATAAAAATGTAATGCAATTCATGTCTCATTTTCACAGTTTTTTTTACTTTCCTTGCTATCTAAAATGTAAACTGAAATTAAATCTTTCTCCAAACAGCTGAGCAACATGAGACAATGTTACACTAAGAGCTGGTACATCAGTCGCCGTCCATGGCAGCACTACCCCATCCTGGGAGTACCTTGAGTGATCCCAGCAGATGCTTGTGGGTATGTGCAAAAGGTCTCTTTCCTCTTCCATATTTAGATTTCACCACCGGGCAGTAAGCTCTTGGCTACCTTCAATTTGAAATTGGCACAGAAAAAATACGAGATAATATAAACCCGTGCAGAAGCCTGAATCAGAGAAGTCTGCAGGTTTGAGCTTCAGTGTGACAGCAGCTCTACTTTTCAGTTTGGGTAAAGCCACTCACCTCTCGAAGTCTCTGTCTCCATATGCATGAAATGGATTTAATAGGACTTTGGATGCTGCGTGAAGGCTCCCTTGATCTGGGATGACTCAAAGGCATTTCAGAAATAAAAATGGAAAGTGTGCTTCCTCTTGGTCCAGACCTAGGAGAGCCCAGTGGGTCCTGTCTGAGCCTGGGGTTGTCCTACTGCCGCACTTTGCTCCTACACCTGCTCTTTTCTGCCTCAGGCCTTTCTCCAGCTGCTGGATGGAGCTACCTTGACTCCTGTGTAGCCCACAGGAAGTGTCTTCAGGCAACGCTTCCATTTCCACCAAAGCCCCTTGCAGTCATAGACTAATGAAAACCTTCCATACACCTCTCTCACCCCTCAGGTGGGATCGCCCTGGGGTGCATGTCCTTGTTCTCAGAGGTATCCAGGGGGAATACATTCCAGCTGCTCTTAGTGTAGCTTAATTGACAGCTCCCTTCCTCCATTTGCTGTCCCTTTCATCCCTTGCAGGCAGATACAATGTTACATATTCTATTTATGCTAGAAGCCTTGTCTCTGTAGCTGCTTCTGAGAGAGCACAGCCTAAGCAAGGTCCATCCTCAGATTCTGCTAAGGCCCACGGTGAAGAAGGCAAATGGTTCTGTTTGGAGAGCTGCTGTCTGTCTTCACACCCTTGGAAGGTTCTGCAGTCATCAAGTATGTGCAGGCGCACTCCGCCCTGTAATATTCAACCAGCCCAAAGAGCTTTATGCAGCAAACACCATGTATCACACTCCCTCTTTTCTACACACACTTCGCACTTGTATATGATGCTCATACTATATCATTCTATTTTTAAAAATGTTTTCTTGAACACCTGGCAGCCGTTGATGGAGACAAAGTAAGTTGGGAATCAAAGGCCCGAGGTGTTAAATGCACATACTCTTTGGTACAAGAAGAATTAAATCCCAGTACTGTGCAGTCTGCCCTTGAAGCTGCAGATGAACTGAGGCTTTCTCCGCATCCTTGGGGAACACAGGAAAGGCACGACCCTGGGTACCTTTTATGGGGATCATATACAGTTAAATCATATCTAGCACCCTACACCATAAACAAACAAACAAAAAAGAATCCAGGGTAGCCTCAAAGGAGGAAATTTTGGTCAGAAGATAGCACACAAGTTCAAAGTATGTCAGAAGAGGGAGGTAAAAAGTTGCTAAATAAGTAGGGAGGCTCTCAGGAAAGCTCAGATCTTCTTTCCATTAACCTTGATTTTGTGGATAGTAGGAGCTTTCTCAATAGCAACACTGCAAACTCTATAATGGCAGCAATAAACAGGTTTCCACTTGCCTTATCTATCCATGCCATTAAGTGGCTGTGCTTCCATTCACTTAGCCATCCGTATGCTATACCTACATACATCAGGTCCTCTGTCTCTTTTCATGCTTTCCTCCATTGGCCCTTCTCACTCCACTTTCACCTCAGCTTCCTCCCACGTATTTTCCTGTTCAACTTTCCTCACCTCTCTTTTCAATACTCCTCCATACTTTCTTTTCCCTTTTATCTTTCTTTTGGCACCTTTTTATTCTCCCTTTGCCCATTCTTCCAACCTTCTTTCTTTTCTTCTTTCATTACTGAGTAAGCTTAACAATGGCATTGGAGCATGCTGATTAAATGTCACACTTGAGTCAGGTTCTGTAGGCACAAATCCTGCTCCAATATTCATCATATGTGAACCCTTGGTCAATACAAGTGAAGTCCTCATAGCAGAGATTTCTGGTGTTACTTTTAAAACTGGAGCTAGTAATAATCCCAACCACACTGGTTTATTCTGAGAACTACATAAATTGAAACTCGTATGACAAATATATGAAATATTGGCTTCTGTTAAGTTCTGTTTAAATACAAGTTGTTATTAAAAGTATCCTTCTGGTACTGTACTGAAGTCTGCAAAGATATATTTTTAAGACATTGCTTATAGGGGATTGTGTGTCTGGAGAGATTAATCTAACATCCAAGATGAGCAAATAATTCACTTCTCCATAAGAGACTTAGCTCTCTATGTTCGTTTATTAAACTGAATAATTCAGCATTATCACCCCTGACAAATGGGGAAATATTTGAGGACACCACATTTCCCAAGCTGTGCTGTCCTCTGACAGCTCCTGACCTTTGCCCCATCATAGTTCCATTCTATCAGTGTCTTCATCTGAGCAATGATTTGTATACTGAGTTCCTTGCCAGCCCCCTGCAATACAATCTAATGTGAGAGGCAATATAATATTCTCATTGGGAATAGCAGCAGTTCAATAGAACAGAATGGACTCTCGCCAATGTGAGTGTGATTTAGATCCCTTTGTTAATAGGAAAAGGTCTGCGTGTTCTTTCAGCTCAATGGAGACAGGGCTCTGTGGTGCTGCAGTTCTGATACTCTCAGCTGATTCTTCTTAGCCTTTTAGAACCGTATTATATGCATTAAAACCAAAAAGTATCAGGACTTTAACAGACAGAGAATTTCAAACTATTTAGTGGTGCCTCAGTTTATGAATCAAATTCAATGTTTAGGTTCAATGCCGACCTTGTGGAAAATTTGATTCAGTTCTCATCTAATTCAGTTTGTGACCAGAACCATGGAAAGAACTTTGTGAGCCAAGGTACTACTGTAGTTAGGAAATATCAGGAGTAATTTGAGATCTTCTCTGTCTCTCTGTCTGTCTCTATTTGTCTCTGTCTCTCTGTCTCTTTCTCCCCCCGCCATCTCTCTTCTTTGGAAACCCTGGCGATCAAACCCAGGACATTTGCACTGAGCTACTTAGCAGCTATTGTTAATTTTTTTATTTTTTTCATTTTCTATCTCAAGACAGAGTCTTGCCAATTCACTAATTTCCTCAGGTTGAGCTCCAACTTTCCATCCCATAACTCATCTTCCCACAGTGCTGGGACATAGGCGTGCACCACCATATCTGCCTCTAGTTTGAGATATTAAGCAAAGAATAATCAAGTTTATTTTAGAGCTCTATTGAAACTCCTACTGGCACATTTCAATAAATCTGTCTTATCTCCTATATCTCAAAGCCAGAAGTTTACAAACTTGGCACATAGGCTGATGCTGCAAATCTTCATGATCAGTCAGAAAACAAGTACTACAAACCCTGCTGGCATCTTGGGATTATAAATGAACTATTATAAAAGGTTTGTTTTTTTCTTATTAACAGAAGAATTGTAAATCTCTGTGGTTTAATATTAGGTTTTTATGTATAAATCCTTATTTCTAGTTCATGAAAACTTTGACATAGTTGTAAGGGAGCACGCCTCTATCTGAGCTCAGGCTCCTCACACACCCTGCTTCTTCCATCTCACTATGTGAGTTACAAAGTGTCTGAGGAGAGTGGCAGGCAAAAAAGAGGCACGCATGCTCTCAACAGCCTCAGCTGGAGGCCGGAACCCTCACTTCTATTCACATCCCATTGACCAGAACTTAGCTCCTGGCTCCATTCCATTGGCAAATTGAGGTGAAAACATGGCCTAATTTTTGCATCTAAACATCTTGTTCATAATTGATAGAAAAATCCATAGAAGAAAAGAAGTGCTAAAATAATAAAGCCAAGGGAGGATATGAAATCCTCCTGAAAGACAAGGAAAAGTGGGGCAGGACACAAGACTTCGGAGTTCTGAAGCTTAGTCCAAAACAAGCTTAGTCCACTCCAACCAGTCACAAGCACATTTCTTGCACATTTCCTGGCTTATCTTCAAAATTAAACCCTTCATTAATCTATTTTTTATTTTTATTTTATTTAAAGAAGGAAAAGAAAATTAAAAATAAACAAAATAGAAAAAAACGAGAAAAAAGTAGAATACAGAATTTAAAAAAAATTAACATCATAACATCACTAGTTGATACATTACATATTGTCATCTTAACAATAGTTGTTAAAGTTACAAAATCAGAGCATAAAACATGGCTAGACACTCAAACATTGACAGTACAAACTCTTCTGCTCAATGATCTGACAGAAATTTAGTAATATGATCATAGATCTTACACACTATACATCCCATTACATCCTTTAGAGCACTTTCCTTCCCTTTCACTTTTATGATATCTATTATATCTATTATACTTTTATATCTATTATATTTTTATATATTATACTTTTTGGATACCATTATTCTGCTAGTTCTTATGATTTTTTACACTAAAGAGACAATGTGATATTTACTAATGTGAGTCTTGTTTATTTCTTAATGAGGATATTCTCAAGTTGCCTCCATTTACCTATAAAGGCCTCAAGATCATCCTTTTTTATAGCTGAATAGTATTTCATTGTATAAAAATATCACATTTATTTCATTCACTCTGTGATGCGCATTTTGGTTGCTTCCAAGATTTAGCTATCACAAATTGTGCTGCTATGAACATGGGTGCACATATCACTTTGAGATGACCATTTCAATTTTTCTGGGAAAATACCCAGAGGAGAATAGCTGGATTGAATGGAACTTCAAATCCTAGTTTTTTGAGCAATCTCCATACTGATTTCCACAGTGGTTGCACCAGTCTGCACTCCCACCAACAGTGGAGAAGTGTTCCTTTTCCCCCACACCCTCACCAACATTTGTTACCAGTTGTTTTCTTGATAGTAGCCATTTTTTCCAGGGTGAGATGAAATTTCAATGCTGTTTTAATTTGAATTTCTCAAATGACCAGTGATGGTGAACATTTTTTCATGTATTTATTTGCCATTTGTATATCTTCATCTGTGAACTGGGTGTTCATTTCCAATGTTCATTTTGGAGAGGGTCTTTGAATTTGAGGGCTTGATGTTTTTCAGTTCTTTATATGTTCTGGGTATAAGTCCTTTGTCTGAGGGATTGCTGGCTAAAATTATTTCCCATTCTGTGAGTTTTCTTTTCACTCTCTTGTTGATTTCTTTTAACGTGCAAAAACTTTTTAGTAATATGAGATCCCAGTTGTTGATTCTTTGAAGTATTTCCTGTGCAGTTTGCATTTTATTCATGAATTCTCTCCCTATCCCTATATCCCCAAGATTTTTACCTACTTTGTCTTCCAGTAGATTTAGTGTTTCTGTTTTAATATTTAGATCTTTGATTCACTTCAACTTTAGTTTAGTGTATGATGATAGGCATGGGTCTATTTCCAGTTTTTGGCATGTGGAAAGCCAATTTTTCCAACACCATTTATTAAAGAGGCTGTCTTTTTTCCAGTGAACATGTTTAGCCCCTTTGTCAAATGTCAGGTGGCTGAGTGTCTTTGTAATTGTGCTTGCATCTTCTAATCTGCTCCATTGATACTCAGGTCTATTTCTTTGCCAGTACCATGGTGATTTTATTACTGTGGCTTTATAGTATAGTTTCAAGTCAGGAACTGAGATGCCTCTTGTCTCACCTTTGTTGCCCAGAATTGCCTTTGCTATTCTAGGTTTCTTCTGTTTCCAGATGAATTTTAGGAATATTTTTTCTAGATCTGTAAGGTATGTTAATGGTATTTTGATTGGAATTGCATTTAATCTGTATAGTAGTTTTGGGAGTATGGCCATTTTCACAGTGTTGGTTCTTCCTAGCCTCTTCAATCTCCTTTTTGGAGTAGTATAGTTTTCAGCATATAAGTCTTGTACATTCTTGGTTAGGTTGATTCCTAGGTATTTCATTTTTTTAAGATGTTATTGTGAAAGGCGATATTTAAAAATACCAAAATGTAACATTTTTCACCCAAATCCAAACTAAGAAGATGGCTCCTTTTTATTCTTTGCATACCTCCCAGTACATCATGTAGCTTCTAACACATGAAGGTTAATCTCATTGTGACTTTGTTGACTTGAGATATGCCAGGGAGATTAGGAAAGCTTATTTCTGTGGATGTGTGGGTGATCATGTGTAGGTGACTTGGAGCCTACATCTTGTCCTAGGTTCCCTCCTCTGTGGCTCTCCCTCTGCTTCCCTGATGCTATGAGATAAACAACATTTTTCCACCATATCCTTCCACCATGAAGTCTGCCTGGGAGACAGTTGATCATGGACTGAAACCCCTGAAACCATGAGCCACAGTAAACCTTTTCTTCTTTAAATTGTTCATGTCAGATATTTTCTCCAAGCAATAGGAAAGCTGACTAATATACCAGGGACCCACTGTTCCTAATTTAAGAAACATACTCTAAATGCTCAGTAAATGGCTACTTAATGGCTGTGCTGAATGTATTTTGGTAGTGTAAGGAAATATCATCATTAATTCGAATAGTCTACCTCACTGTTCAATATTTACCTGTATACCTTGAATGCCACATTTTAAAGTGCAACCTCATTGTCATCATGGTGCTTCATACAGTTTTTAATTGACAGTTAGCTTGAATTCTTTTTAGTGTCCAGTCACCATGGGTAATGATCCCAACTGATATGAGTCTGTGTGAAGACTGTTCCATGCCACGAGACTAAGACTAACAAGGATCTTTTTATTACAATGTCTTTTTTCTAATTCTTTTGCCTCCTCACCAGGGGTGTTCACTAAACAACAAAGGCAAGCCTAGGGAGTGTGAGTCCTAGGGATACAGTCCTGGCTTCAAAGGACAAAGGAAGCCAGGAGCCTTCTGAGAAGAAGCATGAGCTTGCCTGGTTAACTGTGCATTTCCGATCTCAGTTCCCTTGTAGCTGCTGCCCATACTTCTGTGTCCTGAATGATGCCTGTGTCCACATGGTTCTTGTGCTACTCATCTTCTGTGACCATGACAAAATACCTTAGAAAACAACTTACAGGAAGGAAGATTTCTTTTCCTCATGTCACAGAGGCTTTGGCCCATGGCTATGTGGCTCTGCTGTTTTGTGGTTTGTGGTGAGGCAGAAATCCTGGCACAGAGAGCATGGGGGAGCAAAGCTGCTGATCTAAGGTGGCCAGGGACAAGAAGCAAAAAAGCAAGAGGAAGGGGCCAGGGACAAGAAATACTCTTTCAGGGAGCATCTTCATTTGCTTACTTCCTCCAACTAAGGTTTCCACCTGCCATAATGCTATCAAATTAAGAATTCATTACTGGATGTGTCTAAGGTCAAGGTCAGAGCTCTCATAATCCAATCACTTTCCATAAGCTCCATCTCTGAATCCTGAAGCACTGGAGACCAAGCCTTCAACATGTGGGCTATGGGGGGACATTTCAGGCTCAATGCATTACACCATTTTTGCATTTGGGACCTCTTGACTTCCTATACTCTGGCACCTTATTGGTTCTTCAAAGCTTCTTCTTTCTCTTCTACAACCTAATTTGATAATAGTTCTTTAAAAAGATTTTAATTGTTACATACAAAATAATTACTTTGATAACCAAATACGCACCACACATCTACTGTCTTCCAGGCACCATCATAAGTGACAGGGGTGTGTAAGCAAGATTGGACCTCTACACACTTGCAGTTTTGCTTCCTAGAAGGTGAGACAAGTAAGAAAATGAACAAAAATGATATGATTCTGCATGATGATCAGTGCTACAAAGAAGAGGGAAGAGGGTGATGTGATCATGTGTGACAGAGCCCAGAGGTGACATGCACAAATCATCAGGGATGCTTCCTGGCCCTGCAGGAGGAGGCAGCCCTGAGAAGACAGGGGAAGTGGTATGTCAGACTAAAGTGCCAGGAGTGAGCTCTGAATGCAGGGTGCAAAGGACCAACAGTCCCTTCTTTCTTCTCTCTGCCAATAAAGGAATGTGATACTTATTCTTCTCATCTATTGCAGTGCCCCAGGTCCTCTGTGGAAGCAAGGGAGTGTATTTCACGTTAAATATAATAACACAGCACCTCCAAGAAAGCCCACATTTCTCTCTTTCCCAAGTCAGCATTCTTCCATGAAGCTAAACAAAACACCTGCCTTGATCTGTGGCAAGCTCTTTTGACCTTCCTTTCTCTGTTTAGGCCAGTGGCTCATGACAAATTATAATTGAAACAACCGCTTGCTTTCTGCCTGCCCTCCATCAGGAGGACAACATCTTTCTGACTGATTAAGTCCCTGGGGAAAATATTTTCTCTGTTCCCTGTGACGGCTGGTAGATGGCACTGAAGCATCCTGCCCTTATTTGAGGAGGGCTATCAATTTCTGAAGATTTCTCAACCCTGTTGACCGCCATTTATTTCAGCAGAGGGAAGACCTGCTTCAGTGCACGTACATGTGGTCGCAGATCCTGATGGTACTTAACAAGAGTGATAAGGATGGGGTGAGCAGAGGTATAAATGACAGACTCGTAATTAGGTCAGCACTGAGTTTACTAAGAGGTCAACTCCACTGCTCTTTTTTTACATGACAGCTACTTTCTTTCTGCAGCCTTCCTTGGTGGGGCCTTATGCCACATTCTCAAGGCAAATACAACAACAAAGAAGAAAAAGGCAGAAGAGGTGGAACCCACACATGATGCGGTTGACTGGAGATAGTCCTACTTTTTAAAGCCAGGAACTTTACCTAAGAGACTTATGTGAAAGAAGAGGATTTAATAACTCAAAACCCATAAGATAACACTTCCTTTATATAAAATGGGCTTCTGCCCCTCTCTTCATTTTTAAAGACAAAAGTCTTGAAAATTTACAATATGTGACATGGATTGAGCAATGAACAGGTATTGAGGAGTCCTGCATCAGAGCCCTGTTCTGCTTGTATCTATCTATCTGGGAAGCCCTGGGCATTTTTATTAGCATCTTTGTTTTTTAGGTTCCTTGTGGGAAGTCAAGCTATTTGATTCACAGAGTTAAGGTCTTTTTCTTTTGTAAAATAGCATGATCCCTAGGCAGTAGAAAAGTTTCAGTTTAACTGAAATAAAGAAGTTTTTGGCAGATACTAGTTAAAATAAAAAGAAGGCTTTTAATATCTTTTTCTAAAATATAAAGTTGACAAATATACCTATAGGTTAAGCTCCACGCTTTTAATTTGGGGACAGTCTGCCTAAGGTTGGACGGGACAAGTGGAAATACTGAAAATTCCGGGAGAAGGAACATTTTTATTTTGTTTTGCCTTGTATTTGTGAAAAACTTTGAAAGGATTTTTATAGCAGAATTATAAAGGAAAGAGATAAATTGGTGTGACTAATCCAGTTATCTATCTTTTATTTGGCAATTTTAAAATACTTCTTTCTGGACTACCTGGAAAAGATGACTGCAGAATTAATGGTAAAATGATTTACCCTAAAACTGTCCTCCAATTTTGCTTACCAAGATTTATGGATTCATTTGTTTATATTTCAGAAGGAAAAGATCCTCATTGCCCTGTGAAAATTAGCAATCTAGAAAAACTATGTGCTGGCCCTGTTTAAAACTTGTTTAAAAAACCTTTAAACACTAGTTTTTCTGACCTGCTATCAAACTCTAGGTTAGAATCAATCACGTCCTAATAGGTTTCCAGTAGAATTTCCCAGAACAATTTTTGCAAAGTTTAATTGAATGCTTCAGAAATGCTAAACACAGCTCTGGCCCCCCAGGAAGCTCAATATCTAGCTAGAAAGACAGGTATAAAATAATAAATAAGAAACCAAACTGGACAAACCACAAACTAGAGCTTTGGGGAAAACTCCCAGGACAGAGCCACCTGCTCCTGTTGAGCACCATGCCGAGTCACAGTGGGTCAGGGAGCCACCTGCATTAGTCAAGGCCACTGAGACTTTAGAATCATCAATCTGTAGGGTTTGCAGTTCTAAGTAGGTCTTAGTAGGTCTTCTATCTTTCTCATGAATCTCCTGATTTGGGAGCTACTCCTAATGTGTACTCAAAGGGTTGCCTTATTCACTCTCAGAGCTCAGAGGTCCACCAGTCTTCCAAAGATTCCACAGCCATGACCAGGCATTCCTTCCAGGGGTAGGGACAGCTTGGCACAGCTTCTCAATCCTGTCTGCAAGCAGTATCATCAGAGAAATCTTAAGTGTTCTCGTGTCCAAGTAGCATCTCAAATTATACTTCACAAGAGTCACTTGAACTGGGGCCCAGGTCTAAATTATCCTAGCAATTCCAATGTTCATTCAAAACTAGGGACCTCTAGCTTAATGTATATTATGATATGAGATGTATATCATTAGGATTAAATTTATTCAAAGGTAGAAATGAGTACTACGGTTTACTTGTACAAGATGAAGGATAAGGTAGTATTAGTACAGTCACCTGATACTTTTGAGTTTTTAAAATTTACTTGATGATGGAAACAGAAATAAATAAAAGTTAGTATAATTTCACTGGCTGCTATATTGCAGCTTGCATTATTTTGAACCATCAGACCTTCTTAATGGGATTATCTTAAGTCCCCCTTTTGGGATGTAAAGTGGTTAAATGATTGTATAGGGCTTGTGAGAAGTAAATCATGAACACTATATATATATATTTATAGTCTTAATCAAAGCATAATGGATGGGGCATATATTGTGCTAGCCTCTTAGTTCACAAATGGATCGGTCTCCTCCAACCCTTGGGAAATATTTTCACACGTATTCCCTAGACAGTTCTACAGTAGGATATGGTGGTAGAGAAATGGAGACATAGAAAGAGCAGGCAACTGAGGTTACTTGAGCATGACAGGAGCTTGGCTCCTTGAGAGTAGACTAGTTCCTGAGCTGCAGCACATGTAGGTGAAAACGGAAGGCTCCGTGCTCATTCTGGCATAGTTCTTTACGGAGGTGAATCTGGACTGTGCTCATTGCCCATTGAGTGCAAGGAGGCGGCTTCCGTGAGTTGGTGCAGAGCCCTTATGCCTCCCTAAACGACATGCCGTCTGGCTCCGCGGTTTCAGCAATGATCACATTAGAGTCAGGCCTCCAGCTCCAGGCTGTCAAGAAGTATTGAATTTTCTGTATTTTCTCAGTGGTAAAAGCAGACTTTTAATTTAATTATTCTTTTCCTTGATTGCATTAACCACCCACGTGGCCATAAAGTACAGCTTGGACCTAGGGCAGCCAGACACTGCCCACATTAGCTTCCCAGGCACTGAGGAATCAGGGTTTCCACAAAGAGACCAATTTACTTTGCTTTTGATCAACGAAAATCCAGCCAAGGAAGCTCTGTGGGCTTTAGGTACTTGATGCTCTGAAATCTACTTCTAAATCAGGGGAAGGGGAGGCTCCAAACAGTTTTTTACAATCTTTTGATGTGAGGAATTCAGAGCTATTTTCTTTGAACCAATGAAAGCTTTTATCCTCAAAGTTATGACATTTCTGAGAAAGCAGAGCAGTGATTTTAAAGTGACAGATATTAGCTGAATTTGATCTTGACATTCTGACAACTGAGGAATGTACCTGCATGAGCACTCAGATACAGTATATTGTTGACAGAGTCTGCTTTTAACTAGATCTCAAACATGAGTTCACATGATATGGAGTGACTTGGCAGGTATTCTATGACAGCATCTAAAATAATACACATGCAGAAAAATGAAAGGTGATAAATAGAGGACAAAGTAGTATTCTAGGCTTAATAAAGCATTACCTGTCAAAAGCAAGAAGGGTATATGACCTTGAACAACAGGAAATGGAAAATAATTATTAAGTTGAGTAGATGAAAAGTCAATATAAATTTACAAATGAAATGCAACTGGTAGATCCAAAGTCATACTATCCTCTATGGAGACCAGTGGTAACTTACCCACATCTCACTTGTTAGGCCAGTGCTCCAATCTCCAGGCTCCTGGGACAGTAGGCTGCAGAGTAGCAAAGAGCAGATCCCACCAGGTGAGAATTATCTTTGGCTGATAGGAACCACATTGCCTTCTTGTTAATAACTTGGTAGAATTACAAGAGCAAAAGGCCAGCAGAATTCCTTGCCTTCAGGAACAGTCCAAGTCTGTGCTGCAATTCATCGCCTCATTCCCTGTGTGATTAGGCTGGGATCTCCCTGAGACCCCATCTTTACTTAGCTCTTTTTCCCGTGGAACTAGTTTCCCTTAATCCCACTCTTCTGGGGCACCCTCCAGAATATTCACTTTTTGTGTTTTCACATCATGCTCTACTTCCCCAAAACCTGGCCTAAAATAGTCTGCATTGATAAAGTGCCTTGGCCAGATGGAGGGGGCTTCTTTAGCCAATCTATCTGAGAGTACTTGAACAACTGTGCTAGATTTGGGGTATCTCCATCAAAGAGAAAAGAGGCACAAGCTAAAAGACTTCCACATGAGTTGGACGTGGTGGTGCATGCCTATAACCTCAGTCAACACTGGGAATCTGAGACAGGAGGATCCCAAGTTCTAACTCCACCTGGGCAACTTAGCAATACTGTGAGACCTTTTCTCAAAATAAAAAAAACAAAACAATCCAAGGATGTAGTTCAGTGTAAGCACACTTGTTCAATTCCCAGGACCTAAATAAATAAGTATGTCTATACACCTACAGGAAGGCAATCTAGGTGATGAAAAATCTAGAAAGACTCCACATTTAACTTGTGATTGATGTGGTATGGCAATTTGACTTATGTGAATTAGTAAATTCTGGGTCTATTGGTGTGTGATTGGCCAGTAAGGCAGCAAACCGAGGAGAAGATCCACCCTGATGTGGTTGGCAGCTACCAAGAGCTCTGTAGCCTGGATGAAATAAAAGGAAAAGAGAGGGAAGTGTTTCTGTTTTGGAGGAGCACAAGTCATTGCTGCTATCTGTGTACATTATTCCCCAGTTTCTTCAACCCTCCCCTGCAGACTTGCACCAGCAACTCTATAGCGAGCTTCAAACCCCAACCTTTCCACTGGTGCTGAGTCCTTGGCCTTTCCAGGATCAGGGCTTTCACCTTCTTGAGTCAAGTGGCTGCTGGATCTGCTGGATCTCTGGTACACAGCCAGCCATTATGGACTCTCCTGCCTCTGATCCTGTAAACTTACTTGCAAAATTTCCTTATATGATTTTACATAAATTTTATTTTGATTCTGTTCCTCTGGAAAACTCTAATAAAGTGACTTAGTGGGGAAAAAACAAGAAATGGCTAAAGATATAGCTCAGTACTGGAGCTATGGTTTAAATCCTGAGTACCCCTGCTCCACATGCACCAAAGTTGTCCACAGCAAGACAACTCCTGATACAGAAAAATCCTGACATTTAGAAATGGTTCTAAAGATTGCGATTATAGGACATACTTGGAAATACCTATAGCTATAATGGTGCTGTAAATTTTTCTTGGAAGAGAAAACATTTGTTAGTCTGATAGAAGATCAAATTTATTTATGAGACTCCAGAAGGAAAAAAGTACAGCAAGGGATACCAGAGATTTGGGCTCAAAGTAAAATTGTTCTCTAAAGAGTCATCCCAGGTCACAGAATACAAGAGCTGAAAGAAACCAGAGATATGTCCAGGATGGCCACTGATTTTACTTATGAGATCTATGAAGCTCATAGAGGTGATGCACCTTCTTCAAATCCATGGTTCACTGTAGGAGACGAATTGAAAGCAGTACTTTAATGATGCCCACATCTCTGTCATGTACACTTTTCATCTCCTCTGCACTCACAGGTCCATGGATTATTTTCTTTCTAAAAAGCTAATTGATATAAAAATCATTGACTATCACAATGTGTCAGTTTATTTTGAAAGCAATTACTGAGTGCTTATTTTTTGTTAGGCAACATTCAACACACTTGAGATCAAAAATGGAAAAGAAATGAAAATTAATTTCCATGTGACCAGTTAGCAGGTGAGGCAGTTTCTTGTACAGAGAAGAAACTTTCCTTGTCTCCTTAAATATAACTATGGGCGCCAGAGTACAATGAGATCTATCTGATGGGATCTTGGGAACAACAAAGAGCTTTGACAATCTGAATACTTGTGGTAAAAGTCCCCCCAAAATGAAATGCAAATATCCCATTTCTTCAGTACTTTGTTTCCTTATTCAGTCCAAAGAAGGACAAATGAAAGGCAAAGAGAAGGGGAAAGGGACTGATAGGGAGGCCAAGAAGGAAGAAGAGAGAGACTGAGGCTGTGAACTGATGTGGGTCTGGGACCTGAGACAGGCTGTCTTTTCAATGGATGAAGCCAGTCTTCCTTCCTCTGTTTCTTCCTCTCTGATGACCAAGTTGCTGTGCACAGTGCCCTGTGAGGTACAGTACTTGAGGACCAGTACAGTCCTGCTGCCTGGCCCCTGGCTTGGTCACTGCTCCACCTTGCCCCTGGCTGTTCAGGTGGGTGCCCCTGGAATCAAGGGCACCCACCTGAACAGCGGCATCCTCACAAGGTGTCCACCTTCCAAGACCGTCACTGTGGTTCTCTTCCTCACCAATGCGTGTTCCAAAGGTTTGCTGAAAGAAGACCCTTCCAGACTCCTGAGGATTATGCTTTGCAGGGTCTAGAAGGTCACACATGGTGAATCTGATTTAGCATCCAAGTTCAGATGTTAGTCAACCAGAGTCAGCACCCCTGGTTCTTATGTGAACCCAGTGAATCAGCATTTCCTCACTGTTCATTTAGGTGGATAGAATCAGCCAGACTAAACATGTTTTTGTTTCTTTTTGACCTCGCATCACTAAAATAAATTTTTCCATGTGTTTTCCAGCTTTGGTAAAAGTATCAATAGGGAATTTACTGGTATAAACTAGCACAATTTCATACTTTGTTATGCATCTTATATTTCACCCCTGAAATTTGTAAGAATTTTACTTTATGTGAAATCTTGAGCTCATGAGAGATGGTGGAGTGAGAGAAGAGAGTTTCCTTCTTTTCTTCTATAGCATGTCTCACTGGCCTCATCAGGCAGAACTGAGGGACTATTTATGTCAACCAGGGAAAACACAAAGAATTTGGGGCCTTATTTCCCATTCTAGATCTGTTTTCCCATTCTAAGTCTCATCTGCCCTGACAAATTTGCCAAGAGATCCAAAAGAGCACAATTTCACAATTACCAGGATCAAACTTTTTTGCTTAACTTTTAGATATGGAAGCATAAGAGACAGGAGATGAAAGAAATCAAGGAAAGTAAGAATATCCTATCAGTGAAAGAAAGCTCTGGATTTCCAGCATCTGTTTTGAGATACAAATTTAGGAATGTGCCCTTGTTTTCAAATCTAGTACCAATAGACATGACACCAAATACCTCAGCCAGTAGTATAGTCCTTGAATCATGTTGTATGATTTTATGGAAGTAGTCAGTTGATCATCTCAAAGTTATTCCTCCATCCCTAGGGAACATAGGTAAACATTAAGTTGATTTTCTTATAGGTATCCAGAGCCTATCTCTTAATGGTAAACAAATCCTTTCTGATGGCTCCAGTCAACACAGATGGTCCATGTCATTTTATCAAAAATTTTTAGATGGCCTCTTGCCTATGTATTTTGGCTATCTACCTACTTTTGTTACCAATTCTCTTATCAATAAATTTTCTTAATTTCAAGCTCTGATATCAGTTGTGTGAATTAAGTAGAAAATACATTTTTAAAGAGAATGTTGACTGGCTCATGAAATATTAAGGACCACATTTAAAGCTTTGCACTCAAGAGTGACATCCAAGCTAATCACCAGTGGAAAAAAAAATCACTACTGCTATGCCCTTGACATGGTAGCATGCTCTGCTGCTGTTACTGCTGCTCCTAGGAACTCAGTTTTTTAGCCTTCATATCCACAGCTCTCACTGGTGTCCTTACTGCTTCAGAATTTGCTACAGTAGCATCTGTTGTCTAATGGAGTACTCTTGGTGATCCTTTAGTTTTGCTAGCATTAGCTCCAGATCAGCAGGTGGGATGGGGTTGACTGAGGGAATCTCAAAATTGATCCAAACTCTAGCTTGAAGGAGAACAAAGGGAAAAGCATATAACATATATTAGCTTCTAGACTGGGAGGGAACTCAGAATACATGAGAGAAGAATCATATACTATCATCAAAGTGGTAGAGGTTCAGGCTTTCATCTCCTAATGCCCAGCCTCCGATTTAGTATTTTCTGTTTCTATTTCATGCATCATGAAGCAGTCCATCATTTGGCTGGAGAATTCTTGGGGTTAGAATTTCCAGTACAGTGCTAATCAGGTATTTTGCATATTGTGTGCGATTAGTAGAGAGAGAGCCAGGCTCTGTATGAGGTACCTTATTGTATTACTTCACATTAAACTTATCACTAGGGAAGGAGAGTCTGCCATATTTAATGGATGAGTAAACAAATTTACAGACATTACATAGCTAATATATATGTATGGTGGATTAAAGGGAAAAAACTCCAGTTTTTCACTGCTGATTGTAATAAAATCAGGCCAATCCATCTGGTTAACTTTATACTGAGTCAAGTGGTCCCTGTTAAGGAGTAATGGAAAATATTTCCTATTAAAATGAAGGGAGAACAACATATTTTGGCTTATATTTAAGTGGAGAAATGGCTGGTACCATTTTGTTTCTTTTTTGTTTCTAATAAGAGGGTTCAATGAATTAGGAGAAACGTGATGCTAAAATAAACGGTAAGGGTTTATTGAGTAGGCAGAACATGAATAGGCCTTGTAGAATGGAAGAAGTTGTTGTTGGGATTATTCATGGAATTTAAACCACAAAGACAGCAGTAAGAGCAAAATGGTAGAAGAGTAGCAGATCCCAGCCTTGCCACCTGCTCAAAAATTAAATAGCTACTCATGGACAAAACAGCTTGAAGAGAGTTCAGTTCAGTAACCTTGAGCAACACAATGGAGTGCAGTAAAATAGGAAGTGCAGCAAGAGCAGGTTTGTTATGACGGCAGCATGCCTGCCCTAGACTGGCACAGCTCAGGACCAAGGAGGAACTCCACAGCTCACATGTTCCCCTCATGAGGAAGAGGGGAGTGAAGTAAGCAACCAGGTCACCCAGCATTTCAGGGAACTAGCCAAGGGGGCTGCTTTGGCTTTATCCCACCCAGATCCCTGGGGATATCACCATAGTTCAGATATCTGGAGATGGCTAGAAACAGAAAAGAGAGCAGAGAATCCCACCATTGGCCATGCAGCAGGTGCCACTGTGGTCCTAGGGGCCTGCTCTGCAGAGGATCCCAGGAGCAATCACTTGCAAGGGACCCACTGGTCATTTTAGCTGCTGCATCCTCTTCTGGAACAGAAAATGCTACTGTTCATCAAAGGCTAGAGCCTCCAGCACTCCTACCTGCTGTGTTCTTCCCTACTGCAACTACAAATATACCTTAATGTGTGAGTTTCACTGTACACACTCATACTTCAGATCCCAGCCACTCTGTAAGCGTCAGAGCCTATCATGCCCGTGCCACTGCTATGGCAGGCATGTTTACTCCTTAGATGCCAGAACTGCCACCAACACAAGCAGGTCCACATGCCAGACCTGGCCTCAGAAGAATCTTCTCATCATGATTTCCATCCATTGGAAAAGGCAAACCTGGTCATATTCACCAGAACACCAAGCAGTCATCAACTTTGCAATGACTGGCATACTGACAATTGTATTTGTTAAGAAAATGAAAGGAGACACAGTCAAATAGAAATAAATTTTATATTATGGATAAGAAGAAACATAATAATAAAATATCTATACTAACCAAAGTAAACTTGCAAACTTTCAATGGCATCCCTATTGGAATTCCAAAGACATAATAAAATAGAAAAAAAAATCCTGAAATTCACATGAAATCACAAAAGACCTCAAATAGGACAATGGGACATAATAGAGAGTCCAGAAATAGTTCTATACATTTGAAGTCAACTCATCTTTACAAAGTGTGCCAAGAACACACAATAGGGAAAATTGCTGGGAAAGCTGGACATCCATATGTAAAAGACTGTGATTGGTCCCCTGTGTCACACTGTACACAACCACAACTCAAAATGGATTAAGGACTTAACTGAAAGACTTCAGTCTGCAAGACCTCTAAAAGAGAATATTGGGGAAAACTTTTGGACATTGGTTTTGGCATTGATTTCTTGGATATGACACCCAAGCAAAATGATGAAAGCAAAAATAGATGAGTGAGACTGTGTCAAACTAAAAAGCTTTTGTGCACAAGAGAAAATAATCAACTGAACAAAAACATAACCTATAGAATGGGAACAAATATTTTCAACTATTTACCTAATAATAAAAGGTTATTATTCAAAACACATAAGTCAAGCATCTAAAAGCATAAAATGAATGAATAAATAAACAAAACTTTAAATGTGGTCAAAGGGCCTGTAAAAACAATTCTTAAAAAAGATAAAAGATTTATATGATCTGAAGAGAAACTATAGTATAAAAAACAGTTCTTAAAGACATACAAATGATTAACAGCTGTATGAAACAGTGGTTGTCTTTACCATTTATTAGAAAAATACAAATGAAAACCACTGCTGAGATATCATCTCATTCCATTATAATGGTCATTACTCAGAAGATGAGCAATATAAATGTGCATATAATGTGAAGAAAAGGGACACTTGGTAAACTTCTTGCGGGTGTATGTGTGTGTGATGTGTAGAGCAGCTATGGAAAATGGGTAGATGAACTTGATGGGCATTATGCTAAATGAAATAAGCCAGATGTGGGAAAATAAATCTTAAAGGATGTCATTTATAGGTAGGATTGAAAAATGTGCAACTTATAGTGGGATAGAATGGTGGTGACCACGACTGGAGAAAAGGATCACAGGGAGATGCTAGGCAAAGGGAAAAAGGTTTCACATTTTCAAAATTTGGAGATCTAATACACAACATCTTGACTATGTTTAGATTTTGTGCTATTGACAATATATTTTAAATGTTCTTATATGTACATATGAACAAGCGTGCACATGCACAAAGGTAACTATGTGGGATGATAAATATGCTAAATCACTCAATTGTGTTGAATATCTCACAATGCATGTATATATTGAATCAATTTTATACCTTCAATATATGCAATTTTTAATTGTCTGTGGCAATGCAACAAAACTGAGGAAGAAGTCACAATGACAAAAGGAAATTGCAGCTTACAGTATAGGTAGCATTTCTTGCATTCTCCTAGTTCTCAGTAAAAGAAAATATAATGTTTCTCATTTATGACTGTTATCTGTTATGGGTTTTTCTCCATCGCATCATTGTACAGAATAAATTAATGGAGTTGAATGCTCTGAAAAGAAGCCTTCTAGCCCAGCTGTGTGTATTCTTCTAAATATTTAGCTAGAAAGCTTTTCAAAGCACTTACGTAGGGAGAAAGAGATTCTATTATAACTTTCAGTAACAAACTAGCTTTAAGAATATGAAGTAAATTTATTTGTCAGGCTTTGAAGAATTTTTATCTGACTCTTCTTCCTTTAGAATCTTAGGAAGAACCCAGGTCTTTTACTATGTGTCTGACATGACACAAGTAGAGAGCAATAGAGAAAACTATTGGGAAGCTGCTTCAAAATTGATACCCTGAGGCACAAAGTTTTTGGTCTCATTAGAAAATCTTACAAATATTATTTTAATTTTGAACATAAAATATGTAACTTATATTCAAGTCAATTAAATGATATTCAAATCTATGACAAACTAAACCTTAATTATAAGAAAATGTGTGATTCTTGAGGTTAATAAGAGCACTTACTCAAGTGAAGGGATGGTGTATATACTGTGTTCAATATGTATCTTTTTTGTGTAGAATGAAGGGTAGGTTGATTTGGAAATAGGATTATATACATGGTCCAGACCATTCTTCCCCATCTTTCTTCTGACTTCTCCAGAAAATGTGGAATTTGGATATATATATATATATATATATATATATATATATATATGATTCAAAACTGATTCCCATTATTGTTTTACTTCACACCCAACTTTAGCAGTTGCAGCACTGGCTTTCTTCCCAAGAGTGCATTTCATTGTAGCAAACTGAATTCATTAGACAAAACAAGACCCTGATTAGCCAACAAGCTAATTTCTTGATCAGCTCCATGAGCTGTAAAAACAAAAGAGCCAAACAGGTACTTTAACTAGTCTGGCATTAGACCCTGGGCAAAGGACTCAAAACAAATATGCCTTAAAATGCTTTGATGTGTGATGGAGAAGTTGGGCAAAACCTAGGTGTTAAATTCTGAGATTTAGTGATTTTATGATGGACTAAAAATATAGTAATATTGTGACTTAAATCCAACCCTATAACATTAACATGAGTTAGGGTCCCATTAGGTGGAGAAAATGCCTTTTCTACTTGCATTGAAAATAAGATAAAATGAAATGTCTGAAGTTCATGTCTTTCTTGATTTCATTTGGTATATAGGTAAGGACTTCAGATCAAAAGCAAATCTTGTATTCTATTGCATAGTGCTAGAACATTTCCTTACAATATCAACACTGGAAAAGCATTAGAAGAATCCTGTACTTGTGATGCTGTATAGTTCATCTTCTTCTTTGTTTTTGTTGGGGGGTGGGGAAGAGGGGTCTGTTTTGAAGATGTTTTAAATGAAGTTGTGAGGAGATCTCAAGAAGTATGATTAGATAGATTCAACTCAAACTCACAAAAATTTGAATTACCATTAGTTGGGTGAATGAAGAGCCAATACCATTAAGATGTTCTCTTTTAGCCAAGAGTTTGGGCCCTATTCCTATACTGTATGAAAAAAAGTTGGTAAATTACTATAAATGAGGGATAAATGCTGGGAAACATAATCATTCTCAATAATTATCTGGGAAATGCAAAACAGGGCAATGTTTTACTAGCCACATTTTATAAAAAAGCAAAAAGGAAAAGTACCCAGACTTGGCAAAGACATGCTGCTATTAAGAGTATAAACTGTTAGATTCAATTTAGAATATGTCTTGGAATTATTCACTGAAGTTGAAGGTGTTTGTGCACTATGATCTACAAATGTAATCACTAAGTAAACAGAGAAATGATTATGCCTACACTAAGAGCACATTTAAAATGTATTTATAATAGTATTCTTTGCAAAAGTAAAATATTGAGGACTGCTCTCATCTAATATCTATTTCACAGAATGAGTAAAGTGGGGTGTATTCATATAATAGAATTCATTTTTTATTTTGAAGAGAATAAAACCAAATGAAATAAAACAGAATAGATTCAATCAAAACAAAACAATGAACATGGTACATGACTTCAAAATAAGATAAAAGGAAACCAATAATGGCTACCATAATGCCTCTTGTTATCTTCAAAGTAACTGCCCATATAACAGGCATAATAAGATCAAACAAAATAGTACTCAGTAAAAACAATAAAAACAAAACAATGGAAGCAATACAGGGCTTCAAAACAAGATAATAGGGAGAAAAACAATAGCTACTATAATGTCTCTTATTATCTTCAAAGTAGTTGCTTATACTATCAGACATAATACAATCAAATTAAAAAATAGAATAAAATCAATCAAAACAAAAATGAAAGCAATACAGGGCTTTAAAACAAGATAATAGGAAATGAATAATGGCTACCATAATATATTTTGTTATCTTTGAAATAGTTGGCCATGCCATTGAATATAATAAAATTAGTCTAAAACAGAATAAAACCAAACTAAATAGCACAATGAAAACAATATGGGTTTAAAATTATAATAATAGATTAACAATGGCCAATGCCTTCCCTTTTTAAACACTTCCTCCACTTTCACTTTCACAATATCTATTGTGCATTTTGGATCCCACTAACTCCTTTAGTTTTTTTTTTTTTAAACTAGGGAGACAACACAATATTTACCCATGTGACTGTGAAGCATTTTCATCCATGAGAATGATTTCAAGTTGTATCCATTTACCTACAAGAGCCTCAAGGTTATCTTTCTTTATAAGCTAAGTAGCTTTCCATTGTATAAAAATGCCATGTCTTTCTTGTTCACTCTTCAGCTGATGGGCAAGCTATCCCCACTTCTTTCTGGTTTCCTGTCACATAGAGCATTATTCTCTCTCCTTTGACTTTCAGTCTATGGACCTCCTTTGGAGTTAAACATATATAAAGCATATTGATGGACCTTGTGATCCACTCGGCCTGTGATTTTTTATTGGTTAATTGAGACCATTTACATTAATGGTTATGGCCAACATGCACTGCCTTATCTCTGCCATGCTATTTTCCTGCCATTGGCTTCTTATTTTTCCTTTCCATTAATAGTCTGCCCCCTCTGCTGCTATTCCTGGAACCGTGTTTTTTCTTTTTTTTTTTTTAAATCTCTGTCTAGAAAGTCCTTCAGGATTCTTTGTAGGATTGGTGGTCATAAATTTCTTCTGTTGTTCTTTGTCATGGAAGTATCTTGTTTCTCCATTAATTTTGGAAGATAGTTTTGCAGGGTACTTCAGTCTGGGTTAGAAGCTGTTTTCTTTCAGGACTTGAAATACTTAGCTCCAAGCTCTTCTTAACTTGATGGTTTGTGTTGATAAATCTATCATGATTCTGATGGGTTTTCCTTTATAGGTAATCTGTTTCTTTTCTCTAAAAGCCTTTAATATTGTGCTCTTGTGTTGAATTTCTGGGATCTTGATTATTATATGTCTGGGTATAGATTTATTTTGGTTATGGCTGGCTAGAGTTCTATATGCCTCCCTTATCTGTATGTCAGGACCTTTTCCCATGCTTAAGAACTTTTCTATTAGCTCTGTAAATAGTCCTTTTATTGTCATTTGTGTTGACTCTTGCTTTTTCACTAACATTTGTCAGTCTTAAATTATTTTTCTTTGCATCATCTTGTAGCCATTGAATTGTTACTTCCTAGTTCCTTGTTGCTTTTAGGAGATCTTTCATTTCACAATCACAAGCTGCAAACCTGTCCTCTAGGCTTGAAAGTCCATCTTCAGTTTCTTTCAAGTGGTTTTGCCAGCTTTCAATGTAGTTTTTTAATTTCCTAGATATCTCTTTGAATCTGTTTCTGGTATTCTAAATCTTTTTTATATTGTTCATTTAAAGTTTCCCTCATTTTCCTATGCTCCTCATTTTTTTAATCTATGACTTCTTTAGAGGTGCTTAGCAATTCTTTTATTATATCTTTCATCTTTTACAGAGATAGTATTTCTGCTCTAATTTCTTTTGTAGCCACATGAAGTTGTCTCTTTACTTCAGTTGCCATCACTTCAGAAATTTCATATATGAGATTCTCAGTCTCTTCCATGTTTACATCTCCTGGACTTGCTCTGCTTGAGTTGGAGCCAGAGACTTCCTTTTGCTTCTTCCTCTTCTCATGTTTCTGGGTTCTTCCAGACAGGTGGGTAGTGGGGTCCCAGGTATTTCCTGCATTGGCTACAATTTCTCTGAAGTGATACTGTTTGGTGCTTCTACTATAAGTATCTGATGGTGAAATGGGTGCCCTGGTTCAACACTGTCTGCTACTTTTTCCAGTCTGTGCTGCTCCCTGACAGCTACCAGAGTGCACTCAGGCATAGGGCTGGGCCCCTGGATGGCCCCTGGAATATGTGCATGGACAGGGCCAACTGCTGCCTCCAGACAAAGCTGACTACTAGTAGGGAACCTCAGCAATGATTGCTGGAATGTATGTTGGGGCGGGTCTCAGTCCAAACAGTGTCCACCAGTCTGCACCCAGATAGGAGCTGCTGTAGGAAGCCAGCAGTAGTTCTAGTTCTGGGTTTATCCAGCCCAACTCCAAAATGAGGACTACGTCCTCTGCACCCACCTCCAGCCAGTAAAGTCCTTTGCATCCTTGCTCTCTTCCACTGCTGTGTCTCTTTGTGGAAGTCTCCGGAGTCACCAGATGCCACAGTCACCCATAACCATGTGTTGCCAGATTCCAATAGATCCTCTTGCACAATGGATCTAGTGCCAGATGAAGGCACTACTAGCTATTGCCCTTTTCTTTGTTTAAGTTTTTCTTTTTTCTGTGCATTTAAATTCTCACTTTAGATTATTCCTGGGTTGAGGGGACTCACTTCCTTTCTTATAGTCTTCCTCACAATGCTATATTCTAGAGTCTAGACTGTGTCTGTCAGAAAGGCTGCTTACTCTGCTGCATACTATTCCACCATCTTCCTGGAAGCCCCCATTATATCGGAATTTTATACAACCATGTGAATAAAATTATAAATAGGCATATTGGCCTTAATAGATACCATACTATTAAAAAATGCAAGCAAGTTACAGAGGTAGAGAGAGGCATATTAAATTTATATTTAATTCTCATCTCCTCTCTGCCATTGTGGGAACCCAGGTCTGGGTTGCCTGTGGAGGTGGCTATTCTTATCACCTCTCTGACACTGTGAGAGCCCAAAAAATGACAAAATGAAGAAACAACCTCCAGTTCAAAAAGAATAAGACCAGGAGACATAGACATAGAAGAAAATGGGAGACACACATCTGAAATTTCTGAAATGATAGCAATGAAGTGTAGACAAAATATTCCATGAAGCTACAAAGGAAATCAGATCAGAAATAATCTCTCACATTAAAAAAAGAAGTGTCAATGTTTATGAATGAAATATTCAACATATCTAGAGCAGAGATAGATAAGAAATTAAATGATAATAGGATGAGGATGGAAATCATGAATGATCAATACAAAAATAAATAGAATGCCTAAAACAGATTCCTACCAGGACACTAAAAATTCCATTGAAAGCTGGCAAAAACTCTTGAATGAAACTGAAGATAGACTTTGAGACTTTGAAAACAGGATCATGGCTAGTGATCAGGAAAGGAAAGACCTCTTGAAAAATAACAAAACACCAGAAAAAAAACAATTCAATAGCTACAAGATGATTCAATGAAATAGTATAATAATTGGTGTCAGTGAAAAAAGCAGGAGCCAATATAAATGACATACAAAATCTATATGCAGAAATAATAGCAGAAAATTTCCTAAGCATATGAAACAGACATGCAGATAAATGAGGCATATAGATCCCCATTTAGCCATAAAGATAATAAATCTATTCCTAGACATATAATAATTAAGATTCCAGAAATTAAGCACAAGAACAGAATATTAAAAGCTATTAGAGAAAAGAAACAGATCACCTATAAAGAAAAACCCATCAGATTCATAACGGACTTCTCAACACAAACCATCAAGTCAAGAAGAGCTTGGAATGAAGTAATTCAAGTCCTGAAAAAAGACAACTTCCAACCCATATTGATGTACTCTGCAAAACTGTCTTCCAAAAGTAATGGAGAAATAAGATACCTTCTTGACAAAGAACAAGTGAAGAAATTCACCAATCCAACACTGCAAAGGAGACTGGAAGACATTCCACACAGAGACAAAAATGGCCACAATTCCAAGAACAGCAACAGAAAAAAACCACAAAGCAGAGCAAGAAATTAAACAGAAGGGAAAAGCCAGGAATCAAGAGCAAAAATAACATGACAAGGATAAGCCAAAACATATCAGTAATTACCATAAATGTAAAAGGCCTCAATTCACCAATTAAAAGAATAATTGGTAGAATGGATTAATAACATGACATATGCAAGAAATGCATTTAACTCAAAAAGAAATTCATAGACTAAAAGTCAAAGGAAGGAATACAATACTACATGCAACAGGAACCTGGAAAAAAAAAAAACAATAGGAAGCCATCCTGTTTGCAGACAATGTGAACTTCAAACCAAGAATGATTAAAAGAGAAAAAGCAGGTCATTACATGCTTGTTAGGGGAAAAATTGAAGAGGAAGAAATAATAATCATAAATTTATATGCAACAAATATGGGAGCACCCAGCTGTATATTAATAAACATGAAAAAAACAATAATATAGCTATTATGCATGATCTTAACACCCCATTGTCACAAAGAGAAAAGCAAACAAAACAAAAAATTAGCAAAGAAATAACAGAACAGAATCAAACCTGAGAACATATATACTTAGTGAATGTTTACAGATTGTTTCAGTCAACGACATCAGAATGCACATTCTTCTCAGCTGCACATGGGACATTGACCATACATTAGCCCATAGAACATGGTTAGAAACACAAAGGAATTAAAATTATCCCATGCATGTTATCTAGCCATGGTGCAATAAAATTGGAAATTAGTGACAAAAGAAACTGCAAAAACTTTATAAATGGAAATTAAATAACACCCTCCTGAACAACCAATGGATCACAGATAAAAATAAAGAAGAATTTAAACAATATCTACATTTAAACAAAATACAGATACAACTTACAGAAAACTATTGGATACAATGAAAGCAGTCCTAAGTGGGCAATTTGTAGCAATGAATATTTACATCAAGGAAACAGAAAAAGCAAAACAAACACCTAATGCTACACCTTAAGCTTCTAGAAAAAGAAGAATAATTCAAGCTCAAAGCCTATAGAAAGGAAGCAATTATAATAAACAGAGCAAAACTTAAGGCAAATGAAACTAAGAAAACAGTAAAAAATAAATGAATTGAAGGGTTGGTTCTTTGAAAGAATAACTATGACTGACAAACTCCTAAACAACCTTATCCAAAAAAAGGAAAAACAAATCTAATTCATGCAATAAGGAGTGATAAGGATGAAATCAATACAGATCCTGTGGAAATTCAGATCATCCATACCTATTTTGAAAATCTACTTGTATAAGATAGAAAGTATAGAAGACATAGACAGTTTCCTAGAAATGTATGAATTACCAAAACTGAATTGAGGATCTAAAAATACTGAATAACCCAATATCAGCTTGAGAAATTGAAAACATAATTACAAAGTTACCAGCAAAAAACAAACAAACAAACAAACAAAACAGGTGTTCATGGATTCATGACTGAATTCTATATGAAATTTAGAGAACGTTTAATACCAATACTCTTCAAACTCTTTAACAAAATTGAAAGAGAAGCAAGTCTCTTTAACTCATTCCTAGAGGCCATTATTAACTCTAATTTCAAAATCTAAGACCCAACCAAAAAAGAAAACTGCAGGTCAATATCCCTGCAAAAATCTTCAATAAAATTCTAGCAAACAGAATGCAGTAAAAGAAGATTAATCATCATAACCAACTGGGATCCATCCCAGGAATGCAGAGATGGTTCAACATATGCAAATCAATAAATATAATATCATATCAACAGGCCCAAAAATACAAACCACATTATCATTTCAATAGATGCAGAAGCTTTTGAGAAATGCAAATTAAAACAGCATTGAGATTTCATCTTACTCCAGAGAGAATGGCTACCATAAAGAAATCAACCAGTAACAAATGCTACAAGGTTGTGGGGAAATGAGAACAATTCTTCATTGTTGGTGGGAGTGTAGACTTTTACAACCACTGTGGAAGTCAGTGTGGAGATTCCTTAAACTAGGTTTGGAAGTCCCATTTGATCCAGCTATTCTCTTTCTCAATATTTTCCCAGAAGACCTGAAAACATCATACTACAGTGATATAAGTGCACCCACGTTTATAGCAGTACAATTTGTAATAGCTAAATCTTGAAAACAACCCAAAATCTCATCAACCACTGAATTGATAAAAAAGATATGGTGCTTTTATACATAATGGAATACTACTCAACTATAGAGAAGCATAAACTCCAGGCTTCTGTAGGTAAATGGGTATAACTTGAGACCATATTCATAAAGGAAGTAAACCAGACTTGCAAGTATGAATATCATATTGTCTTCTTAGTATAAAAAATTGAAAGAGTAAATAAGACCCAAAATGTATAATAGATTTTGTGAAAGGAGAAGAAACTGTTCCAAAGGAAACAACAACTGGGATGAAAGAAAGGAGAAAAGGAAGAAGGAAAAAGACTATATATATATATATATATACATATGTGTGTGTGTGTTCACGTGTGTGTTTGTGTGTGTGCATTAGTTGTATGAATTATCTATATACAAGATAAATAATCATACTACTAACATCTGTTAATTCATCAAAAGCATGGTTTGTACTTTCACTGTTCAATCATTTTTTCATGCTTATATCTTGTAATCTGAGCAACTACTTTGAAGAAAACAATACAGTAACCATTGTTAATCTCCTATTATGCTGATTTGAATTTCCGTATCATTGTTTTTAGTCATTTTTTGTTTTGTTTTAAAATAAAATAAAAATGAGAGAATTGTATTTAATATTCAGAATGAAACAGTGAATTCTGACATACATAATATGTGCTTAAATGATTTTCAAATAAGAAAGATAAATATAAAATTTAGCATATTAGTTAACTCTGAGTGGAAGGAAGGGAAATGTGTAGAGACTGGCAATTTCCCACTTTGTAAGGTGGATAGTAGGCACACAGGTGTCTATTTTTTTTTCTTGCATATAGTGTAAATGTTTGTGGTATGTATTCATAAAGAGGAACTATGATATAAAATGAAATACAAAGAAGTAAAATCTTAAAATAATATCAAAGTAAATTTAAGTAGCAAAAAAAGCATTACTTGTAAGGTTGTCCTGTCCAACATACTTCTAAAGTGAAAAAAAAAATTTTTTTCCAGTTTAATATATGTACTGTATAAGCTAGCACAGCTTTTCCAATTTAAAAGTTCACTAACCTCTGGAGACTAGTTTTGTGCCTCATATGATGTTTTCTTAAAATGCCTATGAAGACAAAGCAAAAGATAAAACTTGGCACACATCGAAACCTTAGATGACAGAGGAACTATTATCAGAATCTGAAAACCTGGCCACTAAATTTACACTGATGTAACAAAGTTGAGAAGAAAAAGACAGAAGGGGAGAAAGGAGGTGGAGGAGGGAGGGGGAGGACAGCATCACGTTTTGTATTGCACAAGGTAGTTTTCAGTCACCAAAATGAAAGTAGGAAGAGATTTCTTTCCTATAGTATCCTTATTGCACATTTGATTAATATATTTAGCATTGAGAATTAGTCACTGATATAACAGATCCAGCTTTTGTCTCCTTAAAGTGGTGAAAGAAATCTCCAGAACTTACAAAACCAACATGAACGTAGATGACATAATTTTATTTTCAAATATTTTATAGTTACAAAGCCAACATGAATGTAGATGTATAATTTTACTTTCAGATCTTTTATAGTTTTCTCATACATCTTTATATCAAATATGACATGGTCTTTAAGGTTTCCCTTGGAGGCTTTGTAGTCAACTTTGCATTGATAGAAACAATAACTTTTTAATTTGCATTTTAGTATTTTAAGTAAAAGTTGAATTACATATAGTAACAATTATGATGACAATTATAGCAGCAAGTATGGCTGGCAATACCACGTTTTGGAACAAATATATTTGAGGTTTGGAACCATCTTAAGAGAAATCCAGGAAATCCTGGGGAGTAAGCTAGTAACTAGGAATGCTTCACATCCTGTGTGTATCAGTATTGCTGCAGAACAAGGAGAGTTTTCAGTAACAGAATGTGGAGGTTATTTAAGAGACTGTAAACAAGACAAAATACTTGAGTCATTGTGGTGTTCTTTAAGCCTCATTAGGCAAATCTGGAAGAAGAATACTGGGACAATTGCACTCAGGTCTGGTGGGGGGGCACAGAACACAGGTCTTTGGGGCCACAGCTCTCCCCAAGATCTTCAGTATCTTGCCAGTCTCAATAACTTGAAAAAACATTCTACAGCTGTGAATCACAAATGGTTGGCAATAGAAGAAGCAACACAGGTAAGGGGATTGCTGTGTTTCTCCTCCTCCAAGGATGATTAAAAGGAACAGAAACTGCTTACAGTCTGTGAATTATAGTGCAGACTAAAGAAATGGAACATCTTCCCAGTTAAAGACAAAGAAATCCTAAGGACGTGTGTTAGGTAAGTTTAAATCTGCACAAGATACCTCTATTCTGTTCTATAACACAGAGAGCTGAGGTACTTACCAAATCATCTGTCATTGGTCAAAGGCAGCTTCAGTGTTCACTACCATTTCAAACCAGATATGCTTACCCTAAATCTGTGTCAGGTGTGATCTTCTGGGCAGTGGGGCAGAATCATAAGGCATTCATGTTAAGCTGCTGAGGGCTGAGGAGATAGGGAAGAACTCTGATTTATCTTCACCATGGTCAGCATCTTCTGTTACAGATTCAACTTTTTCACCCAGAGGGGGGACTGTAGAGACATCCTCTGCACTCTCTGTGGGTGGTGCTAATGATCAAGATTTACTAATTGAGGATCTTTACTCTATTCTCTAACATCTTGCAATGTTTCTACATGCCATTTTATTTGATAGTCTACTGGTGGTCCAGGAAAGATTTAATGGAAAACCTTATGGTGGACTAGATCTTATAAATACCCAGGTTTGTCTTATAGATGTTAAAGAGATACTTGCAAGCAAGGACAATACGTTAGATGACCCAAAATCATGTACATAGTTAGCATAGCATCCCTCCTAAACATAAACATGAAAGTCTTCTCATTTGCTTTTACTAATTGTATTTCTGTTTGCTTCTTATGGGATACAGAATATATTAGAGATAGAAAAAAACATGTGGCTGAACTAGGATATTACATGTGCCTTTGATCTAATCATAAAACCTCAAATTTCCTATTTTTAGGATGCAAGGAGATTTCACAATTTAAAATATTTTCCAAGTGCCTTTAAGTCACAGGCAGAAAAAAAATGAAAAGAAGATTAGAATGATAGAATTGAGAACAGAGAATTAGCCTAAGAATGGAAGGTATCAGTCATCACAGATGAAACATTCTAAGTTAAAATTGAAGTAAAATAGAATAAATGTAAAAGATTTAGTCTTTTCTTATCCCAAAGAAATTAGGTTAAGTAATTAATATCAATATGTGTTAAAATATTTTAAGTAAATGTCAACAAATAGAAAATTTAATTAAATATTAGGAAAAGATTAGTGGTATCTAAAAACAAAGTTTCTAAATAATTGACAAATGGATGCTCCTTTCATGAAACATTAAATGAATGATATAATGCAATCCCATCTGTGGCTTTGTGGTGAAGAGTTTGTTATAAAAATTGTATTTCATGGCTAATCTTTATTTAATGGGTGCAAGCCATAGAAGAGATGTTCTTATTTATTGAAGGTTTCATATACTAAACTGCCTCGATGAAAATGTGACGTGACCGTAGGCTCCAGATAGCTCACAGAGAGATGAGAATCTTCAGTTCAAAATTGGAGAAGGCATGGTATTTAGTTATGGATGGTGATCACTGAGACAAGTTAAAACAAAATTGCTTATAAAAATTGTAAGAAATTTGGCAATAAAGCTGAATGCCAATTTCACGTTTTTTCTTCTTGAAGGCATTGCTTTAATATTAAAATGTTTTAAAATTATAATTATCTGGCTCTGAGCATACATATCATGAAAGTAAGTACCAGAATGCTGGGGAACAGGAAGCAGAATAATATAAAAATGCCAAATTGCATTCTTGTGTAGAAGGGAATCAGAGTTTATTATTGTGTTCTTGACTTTGAGGCATGAAAAATGGGGAATTGAAAAATATTTTTGAAATTTTATATGTTACTATGAAGGTTGTCTCCCAGATCATGTGTATTTTTCAAAAGATGAGATAAAATGAAATGAAACATAAGGCATAGATAGCAAACGGGACAGGGCAAATGAAACCATCAGGAAGCATGTAAAAATAATAAGCAGAAAGAAAGCTGCCAAACATAATAAGTGCATCAACTCTGACAATTAACACAAATGAGTCAAGCTCCCGTACTAAAATTGAGACACTTACAGATAGGCCATAGAGCAGGAGCCCAATTATTTGCCACCTATAATTCATAACTAAAATATAATGATTCAAAAGGTTAAAAAAGGAAAAGATATGCAAAGTAAGCCTAGAGGATGAAATATGAATAAAGGTAGACATGACAATATTAATATTAGGCAAAGGAAAATTCAAGGCAGAAAGCATAAAAACAGTGCAAAGAGAATTGTTTCATAAGAGTTATAATTCTCAAGAGCAGGTGTATGCTGGAAAACAATGTGGAAATAGATACAGTCCTAACTGGGGAAAAAAGAGAAACACAATAGATTTGGGAGGATTTATTCTTCATCTCTATTTTTGGAAAGATCAAAGAGAAACTAAAATAAATAAGAAAATAAATGAGTTGTGTAAAAATAAAGGAAGTTATTTTTCTTTAAAATATATATAGATTACTGATAAAATATTTCAGCAATAGATCTCAAGTAAATAAATGCCAAAATCTAAACTGTTTGCGGACTTCTGTGCACCTTGCCACCAACACAAGGTACCAAGGGGCTCATCTCTTCACTGGTAACAATTTCCAATGTCATAGGCTCTGCCCACCATAACTTTGGTCCACTGCTTCCTCATAAATATTACTTGGATTCTTCAGTTTCACTCTAGGTTCTCATTTGAAGATTTTTTTGTTTATTTGTTTGATTTTTTGGCCAGAAGAAAAGTGAGTTCCTTCACCCATTGTCTTAGACAATGATTAAATCTTAGAGAAGGCAGCAAATCTATCCTATCCAGAAGATATGACTGAGTGAGTAGGAAACACAGGAGATTCAACTGAAGAACTACTATCCAAAAATAAAGGATATAGTTATACATCAAAATGTAAAATAATGTAGGAATTATGGTTCCTTCATATATGTACATAGTAGTCAAAATATACTGTAAAGAAACAAGACTCCATCCATTAGCAGTAGCACCAAGAGGAAACTTAATAAGAAATACACAAACTATTTGGGAGGAAAACTATGCCTGTGGTATCAGCACTGTGGGAGGCTCAGGCAGGGTGATTAAGAGTTCAAGCCCAGCCTGGACAACTTAGCAATTTAAGGAGAAGTGTCTCACAAAGAGGATGGGATAGGAAAAAAAAATGTAGTATTTTTATACAATGGAATATTACTCAGCTATAAAAAGGATGATCTTGAGGCTTTTATAGGTAAATAGAGGCAACTGGAGACCATCCTCATAATTGAAATAAATAAGAATCGTATTTATAAATATCACATTGTCCCACTGGTATAAAAAGTAATAAAAATGGTAGGAGTAATAAGTTCTGAAATGTGTAATTGCTATTGTAAAGAAGAAACGGAAGGTAAGTACTCTAAAGGATACAATTGCATGTATGTTTAAGTGTGTAAGATAGATAACCACATTACTAAGTTTTTGTTGGATCACTGAACAGAATGCTTTTCACTCTCATTGCTTGACTGTCCACTTTCTATGCTTTAATTTTGAGTCTTGAACAACTATCTCTAAGATGACAATATGCAATTTATCAACTAGTGATTTCTTAGCGTTAATTTCTTTTGAAATTCTGTATTATTTCTACCTTTTTTCTGTTTTGCTTTTTTTTTCTTTAAATGAAAAAGTGGGGAAGAGGACTTGGAATGTAGCTCACAGCAAAGATCCTGGGTTCAATTTAGAACACACACATGCAGGCATACACATACATGTACACACACACATACATACATCTAAGTAAATGGAAAGATACAGCAATTTCTCCCATGAGATTTTACATCATAAGCAAGTTAATTCTCCTTAAACTAATTAATGCATTTGACATAAATACTAATTCCAGGTTCATAAAGGAAAAATTCACTAGCAAGTTTGTCAGGAAATTTCTAAATAGAAGAACTGTGGAAGGAGTCCAGCCCTGCAAGAGATGTAGACTAAGCCTGAAGTTCCTCTGATAAAAACAGTACATTTTGACATATGACAGCAAAGACAAGGATGCTCAGAAAATATCTCAGATACATGCAAAATTCGGGACAGGTTTAGGGCTATATTTCAATTTAGTGCATTAAGTATGGGAAAAAAAGAAGGCATTGGATCCATGATTTATATAGTCAGGTAAAATAAACTTCGAAATAGAGGAACTTTTTCTAAGAATTAAAGGAAAATGCAGAGAAATCTATTTATGAGTGTTGAGTAGGGATGCCCCTTCTAAACATGACCTAAAATCAAGACTTAAAGACTATAATGTCAAAAGTGCTACATGAAAAATAAATGAGAAAACATTCAAAGAAAATGTTTAAAACTCCTTTTTTAAATTTAAAACTCATGTAACACAAAAGGTCTTATTCCTAAATATACATAAAGACTGTAAAAATTGTTTTTATAAAACTGCAATCCAGTTACAATATATTTATATTGTACAAAGAATACATGAACTATAACTAGTTCTTAAATTACTTATGCAAATAAAGAATACAGATAAGAAGATATGTGCAGATCTTCTGATAATTAAGTGTATATTAAAATAGCAAAATTATACTAATTTCCACCTGGAAGACTACAGATTTTTAAGTTGGGTATATCAATTAAAAAAAGGACACAGGAAGTTCAGAAGCCTCTTCACTGGTTGTTTGGTTATTAAATATTTTAGAAAAAACTATCAAAATTTTAAACATTTATTTTCTTAGAAAAGACTTTATTTTTCAGATTTTACCTTACAAATAGACACACTTGGGTACAAACATAGGTACAAGAGAGATGTTCATTACAATGTCATATAGAATATCTAAAACAAACAAAGAAATTGTAAGTATCTTAAATGACAGTCTGTAGTGACAAATTTTGATGTAAACCTAGAAAAGTATTATGCAAAAATTTAAAATAATATGTAGATCTCTCAGAGGCTATAATAAGATATTTAACAAGTATTATAAAGCAACATGCAGGATAGGATATACATATATATATAATATATTAGTTGAGATTTTATATATATATATATAATCATCTAATTAAGATTGAAACTAACAATGACTTATCTATTCAAATGAAGGTTTGTTTTCAAAGTATACACTTTTAAGCTTTGTAAAAATTGTACTATGTGCCTGTTTAATTTTCAATAAATTAAGCTAGCTGAAATTATGTAATTAAACATAAAAGGAGATCAAGGCAAACAAATTCCAGCTCTTAGAACTAATTTTTGTGCATTAGTATTAGAAATGGTTCAAGTTCATGCTGGAGTAACTCAGATGTATTTTTAGGCCTAGAAAGTTTTGACAGTTTTCCATTTTATTTTATTTTATTTTATTTTATTTTATTTTATTTTATTTTATAAACAAAGTTGGTTTTTTAAAAGCTTCTTACTGGGAGCTGAATGCAAGTACTTTTTATATAATAGACTAGTGCTTCTCCAGCCTTAGCATGCATAGAAATCACCTGGAGATCTTACTCTGGTTCAGAATGTCTTCATTTGGCCAGACTGTATTTCTAACTAGCACAGGTGAGGCTGAGTTTGCTTATCCTGGCACTGCACATTGAATAACAAAAAAATTATCTTCAGAAGAGCATAAATGAATTCCTCTTTTTTCAGTACACCCTCAATCAATTTTGCTCTTTTTTTCCTGGATAAGAATTGGCTGCAATCTCAGATGAGAAAGCTCTCACCTTTTGCAAACAGTAAACACTGAATTAGAATTTTTCTAAATTGGCTTTTGGCCTCTATCACATGGAGAGATGGTTTGCAGCTGAATTCTTTACTTTAATACCTTGATCAGAAGGGTTGTACAGTTATCATTCTCTCCAAGTCTGAATAATGATATGCAATAAGCTATCAGTCATTTAAATTTCCAAAGACATGACTGAAGCATAGAGGTTCTTTACAAAGGAGGAGTGCAGGAACAAGAGGAAATGTTTGATTGGAACCTGGCCCAGGGAGGTTTGAGTAAAAAAGTGGACCCCTCCTGCTTCTTGATCATCTCTGAGAGATGAAATGCATGGGGAGGCAGTGTAACAAGGTGGTTTTTAATTGCCCTGATGGATTGAGGCTGTGGAGAGGACTGCAGTCTATATTCTGCAAATTTTCTGCTCTCAATACAGGAGTTCTCCGGAAAACCTACGCTAGCTGGTTATAACAAATCAAAGTTGATGAATTCTAAGATTTTCTTATCAGCTCCCTTCCACCTGCCCTGAGAAAAAAAGAGAAGAAAATTTCATGAAATTTTTGGAGGCAGTAGAGAAGAGTCCTAAACAGACTTTCCTCCTCTATGCATATAGGAAGATGAGTGAAAAGTCTAAGAATCTTGACTAAAAGAGTTCCTGCCTTCACTGAATCAGTGGCCCTGACATACTGACCTTCAAAAAAAAAAAAAAAAGAATAATCAAGGCCCTCAAAATCTGGACATCTACAAGTACATTTACTTTCATCTTCAAGGTTACCTATGGTTCCACATCAGAAAAACAGGCGTATTGTTGGACTCTAAAAATTTGGAGACTCAACATATAAAATTAGAGCTAATACTGTGGCACACTTCAGCTACAAAGATGATATCTATGACAATTTTTATAAGAATGAAAAATATGGTAACAATTGTAATGGGTCATTGACTAAAACAATTAGGGTATAGTGGACAACAAAATAGTAGGAATTCATTAAGCCATGCTTCCAAAGAATATGTAATAGATTTTTTTTTATTTTAAAGCAGCAAAAAATAAAGATGGAAATGATACAGAATTTCAAAAAATATAGTGGGACATTAATGCTAGTTAATATATTATATATCACTATTTTAGAAGTAGTTGAACAGGTTACATGATCTAGGCATGAAAAATTATCAGACGAACAATGAAAGCACAAATTGTTCTTTTTGATGAACTAACAGATTCATAGTACAGTTATCTTGTATACACACACACACACACACACACACATACACACACATATATATATATACACCTATTTACGTATAATCTTTTCCCTTCTTCCTTTTGTCCTTTCCCCTACCCTGTGATAGAATTTTTTAAAAAAATAATGAAACATGGGGAATTTCTTTCTTTTCTATGTGTAAGTGGAAATTTACTCCTTCTCTGATCAGAAAAGAAAGACATAAATAAGAGGGACAGGATGAGAAGAGGATCAATATAGGCTCAGGTATTTGACCTGGTTTGGCTTAGGCCCTGGATTAGGTCAGCCCCTGAACATCTGGGTGGAAACATAGAATAATACAACCTCCTGTCAACTCCTTCCATAAGCTATAAAAAATAATGTATTCCACAAAGACAACAGCCATTCCAAACTAATGGTGTGCTAAATGTTACTTTTGGAAGGGGGGACTATAATTTTTCACTGAGAGGGAAGCCAGTGAACTCAATCCAGCTTTATTTATGTGTCACTGTGTTTAGAATTATTCCTTCTGCCCTTGTTATTCCAGCGGTCCTTTGATATTTACATGCTTTAAATCTCTTTCTCCAAGCTGTTCTACTTTTAGGGGTTGGCAGTCCCAAGTTCTTCCAGAAAACTTTATAAAGTTGCTGTTTCACAATTTCCTCACAATGAGAAAGTTCTTTCCTTTCTGGACCCTACATCAACTGTAGCCGCAACAAGGCGGTAAATTGAAATGGGTTAGGATGGAGCTGGGAACAAAGGCAGTGGGGGAGGGGTATCTGTATGAATTAGTGTGAAATTGCTATGGGTTGAATTGTGTCACCCCCTAGCCATGTTGATGTTTTAAATTCTGGTATTTGTAGAGATGGCCTTATTTAGAAATAAGGTCTTTATAGACATAATGAAGATAAAATGAGGTCATTAGGGTGATTCATTTATCACAACTGACTGGTGACCTGTAAGATGGGGAGATGGGAAGTCGGTCTTGGAAAGTAGAATCACAGGAGAAGACTAAGTAAAGACACTTGCAAAGATTATCTTGCTGTAACTATGAACCGCAGAGCCCAGTGATGGCTTGACGGCCACCTCCAATGCCAGGGAGAGGCAAGGAGAGATCCTCCCCTCCATGTTCCAAAGAGAACATGACCAGCTAGCTACTTGGTTTTATATGTCTAACCCCACAAGCTGTTAGCCAATAGATTTCTATAGTTTTAAGCCTTGCAGTTCGTGCTACTTCATTACAGCAGATCCTAGGATCCTAACCAGATTTCATTAACTGCCAAGTCAGTGTTAAAAATGATCATATACTATACTGAGTGTTGAGCTATTGTGTGTGGCTAATGATCAATAGCTACACTAAGTGTGTAGCATGTGACTTATTTGTTGTTTTTTCTAATCTTTCTAATAATCTCTTGCAATGGATCTTATCCCTTCTATTTATGACTGAGAAAATTACGTGTCAGGTAGTTAGGCAAATGGCCCTGGTACCTTAGTTCACATGCAGAAGAATTTGACTGTGGTCTCAACATCACCAAAGCCTGCTTCTCCTAGCAGCCCTGAGCTCAAATTCTGAAGAAAAGGAAACAGCACCCATCCATAACAATTAGAGAAAATTGCATAGGAGAAATAGAGGTTCAAGAACAATGATAAGGATTGGAAAGGATTTGGACTACAGGAAGGGCATCAGCGGAAGGGAATGGAAAAGACAAAGCAGAAAAGATATGAATGTCCTGATCCAGAGAGTTTATGGAAAATGAAGTGAATGTGTGACTCACTTGCCGTTTACCCTCAGCTCTCCTCCCTGAGTTCTCAAACTTTATTCTGATCACAGGCTACACTTCTCACTCTGTGTCACCATGTGAAATTTAGCTGGGTGCAGAGAGCATGAACCATGGTAGGACTTGGGGGGGTGGGGTAGAGGTGGGGAGGCAACCAGGGAGCTTCATTTACTATTCTCAGCAAACTTGATTTCTGGCACCATCTGGGACTTTGCTATATGCCATAGATGCTTCATGCTGTTATAGCAGAATAACATAGAATGGATATTTTATAAAGATCAGAAATCTTTTCCTCACAGTTAGGGAAGCTGGAAAACCCAAGACCAAGGACCGGCACCCCTGCAAGATGATATTGTTAGGACTGTACATTCCACGGGGAGCAAATGTGCATCCTTCAGGCAAGGTGGGAGTGCACACGGGGCCACGTGCCCTCTCTCAGTCCCTCAGCATTCACCCACTGGCAACAGCAGAGCCCTCTAAATACCACCCTAAGGCTCTGCCCCTCAGTATAATTGCACTGAGTTTACGTTTTTCACCAGGAATTTTGAGGGAAGCAGTCAGTCTGCAGCTGTGGTTCTAGGGAGCCTCTTCTGCCTGGCCCTCACAGAGCAGCCCTAGCTGAGATGCTGCTTTGCTGGGCCTCTCCTTGGATACCATGCATCAGGACTGCTGGCCTCAGCACAGCAGCACCATCTCCTCCTTGTTTAGTCCAGCTTTCACGAGGCCGGCACCTTTCAGTCATCTGGCCTCCTCATCTTCAGGGCTTAATGCAAAATGAAGACGTAGAGCCTCTTGTTCAAACAGCAGGAAAAAATTCTGTTAGAGCTTTTTTCATTTTCTACTCTCATCCTCTCTCTTCTGTCATTTTTTTAAAATTACAATTTAGTATTGTTGTAATTAAAGTAAAAGAATTAAAAAATTCAGTTGGTGGGCATGAATTGTATCATGTATTTTGCTACTGAAGAGGCAGAAGCAGGAAGATCTGAAGTTCAAGGCCATCTTTAGCAACACCGAAAAGCCACCTCTCAAAATGAGAAATATAAAGGGCTGGGGATATAGCTGAGTGTTGGAGTACTTATTATGTGAAGGTCCTGAGTTCAATTCCCTTGGTGGAGAGAGGGTAAGAGAGACAGAGAGACAGACAGCATGTATTTCACTCTTACCAGAGCAGTGGAAATGCTTTAGAAGCAAAAACAACTGTTTTTATTGTACTTCTCAGGATATGCACATTCCAACAAGCTCCTTTTGGAGCTTACTGATGTGCAAAGAAGGACTGCACAGAAAAAGGTCTATGGGTTACCTGACTTTTCCCTTTCATTCTATGTCTTCATGTTTAGAGTAAGCAGATAGCTAAGTAACAGAGAAAGAAAAGGCAGGGGAGAGTTCAGTTATTCATGCTTCTCATGACAACTCTGCTTTCTTTCTGGTTCAAAATAGTTTCACCTCAATGAACAGCCTACCTTGCTGGTCCTCTGACTTCTCATTCTCATGGACACTGCAAAGACTACATTCCAGTGGGTAACAAGCAGCCAGAATAAACATATTTTACACATTGAGCCACTTCTGAAAACTGTATGTGTCTGTCTCCTTCACTCCATTGTCTCATTGCACTTGTCTTTTAAAGATTCAAGGTCAAAATTAGAATTATGTAGAATTTCAAGACAGTGATAGAAGACCATTAAGCCAAGAGGAGAGCTGAGCACAAATACACAAGTCACACACTGTGAAGCTGGCTTTCCCTTGTCCCTTTGTCTTAGTTAATTTTCTCTCATTGATGGGACAAAATACTGGACACCCAAAGTTAAAGAGGAAAAGGTTCATTTAGCTCACAGTTTGTGGAGGCTTCAGTCCATAACTGACTGCCTCTAAAGCAGGGAGGCATGGCAGAGGGGTAACAGTTCATGGCAGTGAAAGACAGCCAAGGTAATGTGAGACAGACAGAGAGAGAGAGACAGAGACAGAGAAACAGAGAGAGACAGAGAAACAGAGATGCTTCTTTCTTCCCTTGTATCACATTCGGTCTGCTGGGATTAGGGTGGTGCCAGTCCAATCAGTGAATTGATCCAGACCCTTAATCCCAGCCCTGCACCACCAATCAATCACACACTCTAGATCCAGCCACCTCTGAAAATGATCCATCTAAAACTGTATGAGGCTTTGGGAAGACGTCAAGATCCAAACCACAACACCCTCTCTGTGGTCAGCTGGGCCAGCATCTCTCTGGATCCCCTCTCTGTGGTCAGCTGGGCCAGCATCTCTCTGGATCACATACTCAGTGTTCTCTGGATTCTGTTTTCCACCTCTGACCCTCATTAATTCAAATAAACCTCAAAATACAATTAGGGACACACTGTTGAGGGTGTTATGAAGGGGAATTACAAGCAGGAGAAAGTTCTTACTTCATCAGGCTGCAGGGAGTGAGAAGGGAGAGAAAGAACAAACTTAGCATGCTGAGTGCCGCCCTGCACATGTTGATACGGAAAACGAGCCAAATTACACAGATTAAGATATATCGCCACCATGCTGGCTATTTCTCTCTATAGCATCAACATTTCTGTATAATAAACATCATGATCCTATAGAATATTTGCTTTCTCTGGCAAGTCAGTTTGTGGTGTCATTAAATGTTGATTACCCTGTAAAACTGTTCATCCTTTTGATGTCAAACTTGACAAATACTCTTACGGAACAGCATCCTAAAATCCCTGAGTCACCTTCTAAAAAACCCCATCATTTGCAAAAAAGACCTAAAAAGCTTAAAAGATGATAAACTTAACTTCAACTTCTTTGCCAAATACATTCACTTATTTGCTCACATTAAGGGCTGGATTAGGAGGGTGATTTCTAGAAATAAAAACAATAGGACAATGGCTTGCTTCTTAGTATATCAAGTCAAGAAATATTTGTGGTAGGTTTAGTAAGTGCCAAAAATGAACACAACTATTATGGTTTAGATCTAGAATATCTCTGCCATCCGCACTCCAAAGCCTCACGTATTCAGAGGCAGGGTTTTGGAAGATGCTTGGATCATGGGAGTGATGGACTATCGGTGGAGTGTGACCCACAAGAGTCTAGTTCCTTCCTCAGCTCCTCCTTTTCCTCTCTGCTGCATGGCAACCTTAGACTGAGCACGTTTTCCTCTGCTCTGCCTCTCTCTGCCACCTTATTTTGGTCTTGGAGTTAACTAACTATGGACTGAAACCCTGTGCAAAAATAAAGCCCTTCTCATTTGAATTGAGGGTGTTGGGTATTTTATCCCAGAGGCAAAGAAAGTGACTAAGACAAAAACCCAGCCTGGGCTTTCACATAACTATTGTCCTTGGTGTAGATGGGAAGACGGACAAAACAAGTTTTGTCAACTTTGATACCAGGAAGCAGAGGAAATGAGGAGGATACTGCCATGCGAGGTGTTTCATCAGGGAAAGCCTCTCTGGTGGAGTCTTTATTTAATTAATATTTAATTTCAACTTTTTTAGATATGTTACCCATTATTAAAATGTATTTAAAATGTACTGCAATGCATTAGAGAATGTGCCCTTGAATTTATCGCTGAACTTACCAGTTTTACTCATTTACAATCCTTTCCTTGCTGAACTTAATGGCCTTGTTCTGAAGAACCGTTACTTCTCCTGCTTTACAAATATAAGTCCCCGGGTTCATTTTCAGTAGATTGTTATTGTTGTGTTTAAAATAAGTGCTATATGTTTTAATATTGTAAAGCAAGATGTGCACACACAAACACACACACCACCACCACCTCCACCAACAACAACAGGTACGCTATTCCCCATGTGCGGGTTCTGTCTAATAAGCTGAGATTCTTAGGAACCACATTAGAATAAATGCTATAGCTGGCACCATTGGTGCAACAATCTCAGAAATGATGGTTCAACTTCAGATTCTATTTTTTGCTTTTGGTGTGTCATGTGCCTTCTGAGAAATAGCATTCTGTGGGGTCACCAAGGGTTAGAGGAAAGGATCCATTTAGAGGTCAGACTGGGAAACCAGCAGAGGGCCAGACCCATCTGAGGGGAGGTGGAGTCTCAGATTCCATCAGGATGAATTTCTAAAAGGCGTATCTTCCTGCTTGCATATAGGAATAGCACAATTTATCACTTTTCCTGTCATTTTTGGTCTAGGGAAGAATCTCTTGAAGTGTTTAAAGTCTTTGAAATGTAACTACCTGAAAACAGTACAGAAAATACCATGCAGCCATCACCACCAAAACCAGAAATCCCAAACAGATTAGAATCAACTAAAAATCCATATTAAGTGAAATATTCTCAGCACTAATATATCAGAGCCTTGAAGAAGAGAAGGCTTACTGTGACACTCAGAGGGGTGAAGGCCACATGAAGAATGAGAATGGGTTCTTCAGGGAGCAGAGTTCTCTGCAAGGCATTTTTGTAAACATATGACTGATGTACTTAAAAATGGCTTAATAATGAGATTGTTTCCTGCCTGGAGTAAGACTTAGCATTTCATACCCAAGTTCACTTATACATAATTGCAATTCAGTCTCTCCACTGGCCACATTAGCCTACCTGTGACTGTAGCAGATGGAAAATAGGATATGAAAGCCTTCACACCTCAGGTTTAATCAAGAAACATAAAACCAAGGTGTGCAAAGCACCAAGAAGCCTGAGATGCTTGTGAGGTGAGTTGGAGAGATGGAAGTATCTAAATATTTGAATGAGATTTTGTAAGATTTTAAAGCTGGGCATAGGGGCACATGCCTATAATCTCAGCACTTGGAAGGCTGATGCAGGAGAATTGTTATGAGTATGAGGCAGCCAGGGCTATGTAGTGTGTACTGTGTTCAAAGTCTGCCTGATCTACACAGCAAGATCCTATCTCAAAACAAAACAAAACAAAACCAACTCTCCCCCCAAAAACAATTATAAAACATTTTAAAAAATTGAAATTTATTTTTAGCCCAAAACATGTCCAAAATTAAACACGGAGTACTCCTTTCCTATCCCAATCTATTTTAGGATGATTGATACGTACACTTGCCTGGCTCCTTCTGCTCCATTACACGCACAAATCCACATTCTGATTGAACAAGAATTTAGTATTATTTCTTCCTGTGTTTGCTTAACTAAAATCAGAGATTAACTGGTTTTTAAAGGGAATAGTTTTCCCCCTGGAGAACACATTGTACCCTAATGTCACTCCCTGTGGTTAAATTGAGTCAGTGTTTGAATTTCCATCAAAAATAGCCCATGAGACAGAGTAGGTGCAGCTGTTTATTCAGGAGGTGATTCAAGGTGAAGGAACAGGGAGACAGAGACAGAAAAACAAAGAGATGTCTGTACAAGGTTCATCATGGAGCTGGTTTCCACAAAGAACAGCTGAGATGGACGTTAACTGGGGTGATCTAGGGAACCTTATAGAATAGACATAGTAATTTTCCCTTTGAAACCTGGGCAACTATTCATGAACTCCATCTGCCCCTGGTTAGAGGTTGTTCCAAGAACATCAGTCCCATGCAGGTCTAAGATGAGTTTCAGCACCAGCTGAGAGCACTGCCTTAGCCTTGGTGAACCCCTTGGTGTGGAAACAGACCCTCAGCAGGTGCCATGATGGGTTGTTATAAACAGGACAGTACATCTCCAGGAAGACAGGAAAGTGGTGATTGAGTCAGGATGATTTTCTGACTCAGTCATAGCCAATTATAGTCAGGAAAGATTTTTAATAGTTGGAGAAAATTTTAAAAATCTACCTTTTGTCCACTGGAGTTGGAAACATAACAAGTGCAAGATCTGGATCACTGTTAATCATTTGTGAACATGAGGGAATATCAACAAGCAAGCCCAGAGAGGAAACAAGGAAGCCTGGACTCCCAGGGTATTAGTGCTGGAAACCATTGTGCCTTGAAGTCTACTGATAGCCTGATATTTTAAAATTTGCAAACCATACATTTCCTGGTTTGAATTAGGGTTCAAATTGAACATCTTCAACTTGGTGTTCATCAAAGGGTAGCTTCAGTCCAGCAGCATAAGCAACGTCTAAGAACTTCTTAGAAATGCAGAGACTCTGGCCCTACGCAGCTCTGCTGAGGCAGAGACTGAAAAGGGGATGGATGTAGGAACCTATAATTTAATAAACTTCCCAGGGAATGCTTTTGCATGCTAACATTAATAACCATTACTCTACTGATTCATTAGGCTATCTATGCAGAAGTTAACATAAGTGGCAAAAAGAATAAAAAAATCCTAAATATATAAGATAAAACAAAGTAATTTTTAATGTATTTTGATATTTGGAGTAAGAATTTTTCATATTTTTACACAAAACATGCCCAGAATTCAGAGCAATTACAGTAACTTTAAGAATTCCAGGGTGACCTACAAGGGCACTGCAGAAAGGGCTGACATATATTTTTCATTTTCCTTATTAAAATTTTAGATTTATCTTCATAGCTCTGCTCATTAGAAGGATTGAAAGCTGAAAAATGGAGACAAGAGCTTTAGATTTATTTCTTTTGCTTTTACTTATTCTGATCCAAACCAGATACCAGAACAATCACAGTGGATTTATTTTTTTCTCATAGCAAGAGTGTCTGATGAAATTTTATTTATCATTGTTGAATTTCTTGATTCTGTGAAGGTGCTAAGTGCTGTCACCTTCCAGACCTTTAATGGTACAAAGTAACTATTTTCTATTGTCAGATTCTGTGAAAATAATTACTTAGGAAATATTGCAGAGAAATATACTGTGAATTTTCCTTTAATGCAACATAAAAAAATAGGAATTGGTTTATTAGCCAAGCTGATAGATGCAGTTAAATCTCATTAATTTGAGGGAAGACTCATGCTCAGTAAAGAAATTAATATGAACTTTTAAAATAGAGGTTTATTATCTGACTGTATAAATTAAAAGACTATTAACAAGTTATTTGCAAATAGAAATCCAGTAGAATCTCTTTTAATTGCTAATTAAGAGTTTCAGAATTTATCCACATGGAAAAGCTGTATATTCTTGAGTGTAAGAAAACAGCTGATATTTTGAAATTACTTAAATGGTGCTTTTTTTAAACATTGTTTTACTGTACAGTTGCATGCAAAATTCCATCTTCTTAGATTTACAAAGTGCCAAATTGGGTTTTTAAAATCAGTTATTTAGAATCTCAGAAAATCTTTTCTATAAACACCAAGTCATAAAAAGTTCTCAGATGGAAATGGAATGTTGTAAACCGACAGAACTATTTTTCTCTTTTTTCCAGGCACACAGCTAAACTACATTACCCAGACTCCCTTGTAGTTGGGTGAGACCATGTGATCTTAGCAATGAGAGTAACGTTATGCGGGTCACGAGCTGACCTTAAAAGCATTTCCCACAAGGTTCTTGTCCTCTACTTTCTCTTCTCTTTTGTAAAAGGCAGTAGAAGACTTCACTGCCCGAGGACAGAAGTCTGCATACTACATCCTATGTGCATTTGTTTTTATAAATAAAGTTTTAGTGCAGCACAGCTATGTTCATTTATTAATGTTTTATTTGTGGAAACCTATACACTAACTATGGCTGTAGTTGCAACACAGTCCATATTGCTCATAGAATTGAAAATGTTTATTATTTGGTCTTTTAAAAATAATGATTACTGTTCTCTGTCCTAGGGGTTTGTGCTTAGAAAGAAGTACCCTGTGTCCTCAAATGACTGCAAAATAAATTATATTCACCCCTGCTCCCACACATGCACTCTGCACTGGATTATAATAAAGTGATATAGGGGAATCAAACTCTTGACCTATTATATGTCCAGTACAAATTTGTGTTCTCTAAAGTCGAAGAATGAATTTAAGGAACAATGGAGGTTAAGAATGGAATATATTATTTGGAAAAAGAAAGCTTCTGTTTGAGAGACAGAGGAGTCCTGAGTGGTTGCCAAAGATTCTGTCTTTCCTAGGGATTTTAGAGTAAAATCATGAAGTTAGATGGGTCAAAGGCGGGAAAGAAGGGAACTCTCAAGGTGGGCATAAAGTGGGACAGAATTGTGGTCAACCAATAAGATTAATTGCTCAGGTAAAATTGATTAAATTAGGAACAAATGGGGGAGTGAGTCACCTAGTAAGTGGTCATGTTTAACAGAAGTGACCCTTCCAAGGCTGCAAGATATCTGAATTTTTGCTCTGGCTCCTTTGAAGGTCCAACCCTGTCTGACTGCCTATAATATTTTTAACTAACTCAGATGCTTGTAACAAAAGCATAAAATACATTTTTATTTTGTTTAACATCAAGAAATGGAGTAGAAGGGATAAAGCCAGATATAAATGTGGGTCTTTATTATAGCACTTGAGTGGACCTATACAGATAATATATGGTGTTCAACACACCAGTGTGTATTAAGTGCTAGTGAGGCTAGTATAGAAAAACTGGCTACCCCTCCCTTAAACTCTCTCTCACACTCTGTGACTGAGGCTGATCCCTGGGAAGGTGTGTTAATACATGTGTATGGAGAAAGTGGAGATACAGACATGAGTGCCCCAGTTCTCTTCTAGAAGCTGACTCTACAGAGTGTGACATCAGCCCTATCAGGGAGATTTGAAGATTGGGGAGCTGGGGAGAGTGATTATTCTCATGCAGGGACTGTTCACAAATTGTATTCATGTGTTGGCATTTGTCCACACTGAATAAGAAATCTTCAGAGTATGATCTAATTACAAATACCAAGCTATAAGTCTATAAAATGATTTTGCATGTTGGAAATGTCTCAACTACAGTTTGAGGTTCAGAACTTCCTTTTCATAAAATGGAGATACACGTTATTTTCTTGTCCTCTGTAAAAAAAAAAAAAAAAAATTCCCCAAGCCCCATGGATTACATTTGCCCCAAGAGCCATGCTTAGATTTTATTTTATTATCTTTTCTACCACAAGTGTTTGCTACAACTTTCTTGTATTTTCTAGCCTTATAACTCCTTTGGAATAGATCCTAGCATCTCATGTTGCATTCTGAGACCTGGGATGCAAGCTAGCCATTTTCTCTACATTAATAGGCAGGAAAGTTCTGTCCTCGGGGTAGCTTTCTGATGGCTGACTATAATAAGCAGTGTCACTTATGCAATAAAAAGTTTTATGTGAATTTTTTTATTGTCTCCTCCTGGAAAATTAGTCATTGCTCATCCAGCAGATGTGTGAGGCCGCAGGCCGAGTGCATCTGTTTCCCTTTTACATGGTCACTCTGGTTCCTTCTCCAGCAGAGAGGCAAATTTCCCAAGTGATCATTGTAAATCAAATATCGAGAACAGGGCAGGTTTTTGCAAACATATTCATAATTCTGTGCACCATTGTCCATCATTTTTCATTTATGATTTTGCAGGGCACACTTTTGTGATACCTCACTATGGGTTCCTCAGAGGCTGGCCATGAGCAATAATTTCAGTATAAATAGCTTACGTGAGGGGCAATCCCTGAAAATATTGGCAGGACTAAGTGAACAGGAGACAGAGGAAAAAAAAGTGGTCAATGAAAAATATGCTACCAACCACTGTAGGCACCCAGAACTTATCCCCTGTTGGGCTGTCAGGAAGCATGGAGAACAGGGAGAGGCATAACCCAGAATTATCCCACTAAAAGGGTAGGGTACCAGTGCCCACCAGTCACAGGCAGATAGTTGTTTGCTGTGGTGTCCATCACTTGGAAATTCCAGTGTGTAGAAGAATGGGCAAAGTGGACATGGCAGTGCAGTGAAAGTCCTCAAGAAGTAAGTGGCTGACAGTGGGCCTTGACAGTAGAGCTGCTGTGCAGAAACAGGTAAGAGCATGGCATGTGGACCCCACTGAAAGTATCTCCCACACCCGAGTGGAACAATCAGTGTCTTCTTAGGATTTTCCCTCAGGCTTGAATTACTAGGCCCTGCCTCAGATAAAAGTGAACTTTCAGCAAAGGCCTTGGGTGCTTTTTTCCATTTTGATTTAATCCTCTTTTGGGGATGGCTTTGCAGATGAATGGGGTACCTGCGAGCTTAGTTTCTGAGGGATTTAGAAGGATGCCTGTATTCCAGAACTCTTTTATAATATGACATCTGAAATTCTAAAATTAAAACGTCTCATTAATCAGCATTTACCACTCCAGTTAAATTATAAGCTCTCTAAGGACATGGGAAATAAATTAGGACTACCTTCATCGTACTGCAGAGTCAGTACTCCCACTGGATTGGTTTTCTGAGATGCCTTGACAAGGAAAGGTTTGTGCATAACATGGAAACATGGATGATGCTGACTTTGCTTTGACCTTCCCAAGTCCAGAAGCCACTGGTAACATGAACTAGTAATTCTCAACCCTTTCCATTTTGTGATCTATTTCGAAGTTCTTTACATCATTGGTTTAGAAGTATCCTGGACATTTTCTAAGATAGCTCTAATGGACAGCAAAATTAAGAACCATTGCATTGAATATTCTTGAGTTCAGAAAGAGGATCCCAGAAAGTTTCTTGGCTATTACTGAACATCAAATTGCCATTCTGAAGTTAACACCACCAAAACAACACTCATGGTTTATACCCAAATTCTAAAATCTGTCCCTCAGGGTTTTATATTTCCTTGGGGGAAAACTCCTGGGAGTCATATAGTTCATATCTCATGTCATATGTTAGCAAACATTGAAAGCTTTGTTATCCAAATGCAACTGGAAAGTGATCCCTTCTTATTTATGCCTTTATAAAAGGATTGAAATTTATGTTGCTTGCTCACCTGTGTTATGGCTCTGGTCTCCTAACTTATCCGCCTACATTTGTTTTTCTCTGAAGTCATGTCTCATGAGCAGAAAGCAGCAAGTAGAGCTCCATAAATCCTAATGCATCATGTTTTTCTCCTCTGCTCAAAACCTTCAATATTTTCTCATCTTATGATGGGTAAAAGCCCCAGTTTTATATATTCTTATGTGATTTGCATTCAGCAATGTCAGGCAGAACAGATTCCTACATGGTCAAAATTCTTTGGTTAAGAAATTATAACCACAGGATTAAACAAAATTAGATAGGTATTGTGGAACTCCTAAAAAATATAATATGCTAAGAATCATTATGAGATCTCCAAGGTTATGTTCTGTCTATGTAGCACCTTTTAAAATTAGCTGACACAAAAACAAACCTTTGAAAAGGTAGAACCATTTTCACTTTCCCAGTGACATCAATGGTAACCATCTTTACCTGCCTGTAGGAAAAGTAGTCAAACAGGTCTGAAAAACATTATCGCTTCAGTAGAAGCAAGAACAGTGCTGAAAGATTGATCAACATCCTTATCTTTGGGGTCATATCAAAGACACTAGTGGTCTTGGTTACTTTTCTCTCCTTGCTGAGACAAAATATCCGTTGTCCAAAATGAAGAAAGGAAAGTTTTATTTATCTTACAGCTTTTGGAAATTTCAGTCTATACTCAGCTGGTTCCCAGGCAGGGTGGTGTGGCTAAGGGACAACTGTTTGTGGCTGTGGCAAGCAACAAGAGCAAAAAGTATAAAAGGAGAAAGCATGCCTCCTTCTTTCCCTTATATTGTATGCTGGCTCTCAGGGGTGGGTACAGCACTCACATCACCAATCCCAGCTCCAGACAACAAACCAATCACAAATGCTAGACTCAGCTGCCTTCATGACTGCATAAGGCTTGTGGGGGCCATCCAAACACAAACCATAACACTAGTTGAATGATTAAATTGTTTTCTATGATTTTCCCTCCCTCCCTGCCCCCTCCCCCTTTCTTTCTTCCTTTCTCTTTTCTGTGCTGGGGATTGAAGTCAAGAAATACTCATCCTACTATATCCCCAGCCCACTTTTGTTTTTCATTCTGAAGCAGAAACTTGCTAAGTCAGTAAGGTACCCAGTCTAGGCACAAAATTATGACCTCATTGTCTGACTTTCCCATAATTTACCACAGGATAATTGTCTAATGACCAGGTTATCTTTCTTATTTCTGCACTTGATAATAAAAGCACATCTAGTGGATTAACTGTGTCCATATAAGACAGAGAGACAGACAGACAGACAGGAAGAAAGAGAAAGATTAATTCAGCATGTCATCAAGAGTGGTTGCCAGGTAACTGTTATTATGAGGAATGGTGGAATAAGACAAAACAATGATACCTTATTGTTTAAACTAGAATAATAATTGTTTTACTTTACATGTGAAAACACATACATTTCTTATGATATTAATTAGCATATTTTGCTACTTATATGTATAGTTCAGATATGCTAAGAGTCCTTAAGCATGAAGGTAGGACTTAAGTAAATTGACATCCATAAAGAATGTCAACCATGCTGAGCAGACCAATAGCTCATTTGGTGGATAGAAATTGCTGATTTTTTGAAATTTATTGCCATGGTACTCAGCTTTTACAAAGCAAGGCATCATTATTTTTCGGAAGAGGCATTGAGAAAATATTTTCCATTCCTCTATGACTTACTCCATTTTGACAGTGACATGGGTGACTTTTTGAAACCCAGTAGTGGCTTTAAAACTCTGCCATGCTAACTCATGAAAAGTATTGTACAGCAGTAGAGGAGGCACATGCTGTAAAGACAACAAGCAGCCTACAAGGTTCTAGGCAACCATACCTGTCCCTCTGGATGTTTTCTGTTGTTTCCAGACCTCCATTTAGGCCAAAGAAGCTCAGTGTGTGACACAGTATGAGCAAGCTCTCTGCTTCTGCAACTGACTCTGTCCTGTCCCAGTGGTGCTGTTGCTTTATCCTCCAAACCCAGTTTCTCATCCCCAGCTAAGCTCAAATAAAGAGCAACAGATGACATATTTCTACAAGGAAACATGTTTGTTTTGTTGTAAATACATAAAGAGAGCAATAAAGTTAGGCCAGACTTTCCAAGGGCAGAGGCATCACCATGAGAATGACTTTATAGTCTCTTGATAAAATAAAATGATATTTTCCAGAGATAATAAAGAAAGATCTCACATTTCTCCACTTAACATTCTATAGAGAACTGTAATACTGTGTATAAGGAACACACTTCTCTGTGTCTTGAAACCAATGGATTTTAGTTAAATGCCTATTAAGACAATTAGGGTTGCTTTATGTTTAATTATAAATCAAAAGAAGCAACTGTGGTGTTCATTATTCACTGAGGTTATTTTGCTATTTTGAAAACAGCCTCAAATATCACTTGATAGACTTCCCATCATCTTTGGACAGTTAATTTCCCAAACAGATATATGTGTTTGGCTTAAAAAATTAAATGTCTCCATTTTTATTGTTTATTGACACAATATTTACTTACTGAAAGCTTTCCACCAATTAATCGTACTATGTGAATGTTTGCCTTAGAAATCCCCTTTGGGAAATACTGGAGAAATAGATGAAATGAGGTCCATGGACATGTGTGGTGCACAGGAAATATGCACATGAGACAGTGTAATAAAATATATTCAGGCATAACTCAAATACTAGGGAAAGAAATCTTAATGAAGCAGAGAGGGTTCAGAAAACAAGGGCATGATCTTTATATTGTAAAAGCCTCTTCATTCATGATGCAGGATTTAGAAACCTACTATGTGGCAGGTAGAACTCTAGGTCTTGAGGAAATAACAGAAAAAGGACTTTTTCTGCTCTCATGAAACATAACTTCCTGTGGAGGGACAGTCAATATATACAAAAAGAAAGTTGTGAGTAGATTATATGATGCATTTATGGTAAATGATATGGAGAAAGTTTTTTCTCTTTTTGGAAGGGGTTAGGCAATAAAGTAAGAACTAAATATGATATTAAACAGGGAGTAAGGAAAACTTCACTTGGGGGGGCAGTTTGAGCAAAAACCTAGAGTAGGTGAGAGTGTGAATCTAGTGAAGAAAAAGATGTGGGTGCAGAACATAGCTCCTGAGGTGAGGGGGGAATGCCTGGGTCATGCAAGCACCAGCAAAAAGGCTGGTGTGATTATAGAGAATGAATGCCATGGACAATGGCAAGGAGTAAATGCAGAGAAGTGGGAGTCTGCTGAGTAGATCTGGCTCAGCTGTGTAGTTTGTTCCCAAAGACTTCGGTGAGGGAGTGGAGGATGTGGAGGTAAGCTAGGCCATCCTCTCGCTGAGATGTGAACTCTAGTGCAAGGCTGAATCTGCTAACGGGAATCAAAGCATTTTCATCTTCATAATGGCAATGACTGCATTAAGAAGGTCCAAATGATCAAAGTCACTTTATTGACCTCTAAGTCTTTATAACGACTTGAATTTTAGTAATTTCAATGGATGAAATGACTTGCTCAGAAGGAGCACATGTTAGCTCTGTAGGTGATCCACCAAAGGCAACAGAGTCAGAAGCTTGGGTACTAACAGCAAGTCATGAAACTAATCCGGCTAAAAGATGACAATTTTGGCCAGCATGCTGGTAGTGGCTGTGGTGAAGGTGGTGGTATCTGAGATCTATTCTGGAAGCAGAGCCATAAGAATTTGCTAATGGCACAGACTTGACATCTGAGTAAAATAAAATGGACAAAGATGACAGCATTTGAACTGAGCATCTAGATAAACAGTGTTTCCATTAGTGAGATGAAAAGTTTCTAGGAAAAGCAGGACTGGGAAGGGAAGAGGACCATTAGGAGATTAGTTTGAGATGCTTATTAGCTGTCCAGGTGAATATTAATTAAGGCAGTTGAATGGTATTTAGGTTGGAAATATAGACTAAAGGTGTACATTTGGGAGCACTAGACCAGAGGTGTATTTAGAACACAGACTGAAGATGGTCACACAAAGAGTAAGTGCAGATGGATGGAGAGGAGAGGCAGTTCTGACCTTGGAACTCTCATATGAAGAGATTAGAGAGCTTTAGGGACAATTACCAGGAGCTGAGCAGGAGCCGCCAGTAAGGTGAAAGGAAAATCTGAAATATGTGATATTCTGTAAGTCAAACTAAGAAAGATTTTCAAGGAAGAGTGAGATATCAGCTGTGGAAAATGTCAGTTAATACTCACCAAAGATCAGTGCACTGTAGTGTCTGCAATGTGGCAGTCATGGCGACGTTGACAAAAATTGTTTGACCTTGATGCAGTAGCAAAGAAAAACTCCTCAACAGAGCGAGTTTAAGAAAGAATGAGAAGTGAAGTGGTGGAAGGAGCAGATTGGCCACTTTTGGAGACAGTTTGCCTGCAAAGAGGATAAAACAAATGGGCTTGAGGTAAGAAGGTTGCAAGTTTGGGTTTCAGTAATGGCAATGGTACTATGTTGATATAATGATAAGAAAGAAAGGAAAGTGGTAATGAGAAAGAACTGTTGCACTGGTATTGAGGATGTACAAGAGTCAGGATACACTGCATAAGCTAGATTTAGTATTAGCTGTGAATCTGGGCAAGCACTGGATATTATACGGGAAAACACAAGGTAAAGGGACACAGATACACAGGAATGGATAAACCTGGTGGGGGAGCTTGTGCCATCCTTTTCCAAATGCTTCTGTTTTCTCCTTGAAACTAACATGAATAGTATCACCTGAGCAGGAGAATGCAAATGAGATTATAGGCTTAGAGGAGAGAGACCCACTTTACAAAAGAAAAGTGTAATGCTTTCCACATTATGTGAAAGATACATGTAAGAAACATTGTCATTTTATTAGTCTATGCTTATTATTGATGATTTTATGTGATAGGTAATATAATAACATATATATTTATACACATCACATAATGTATATACATTATAAGAAATATGTTTTCTATATTACATTACATAAATATACACAAATATTCTCTAAGTGACCATCTGTATATTTCTTAAGCAAAGCATGAATTCATACTGATACCAAATGGATCCCCATACTTGTACTTGCTTATTTGTAGCTTCTCATTCCACTGTGGTATTTTCAGATTGGAAGCATTCCTGGTCTTTAAGGATCAGAGGTCAAGAATGCTAAATGATGCCTTGCAGTTCAAGAGAAAGTTACACATAACTGAAAAATTTCTTCTTCAAAATGAAATGAAGCAACTCTGATGTCTTTGGACATCACTATCTCTATTCCAAGAGAAATCACATTGATACAGTGACCATGGGTGACAAATGTCCTGTAATAAGGGAAGTGTTCATTAGAAGGGTGGATGATGGCTTTGAGAATATGCAGTGACAGAAAGATATTACTGACACTTGTACCAGTGAGACTGCATTAGTTGTCCCAATTTTCCAAGCTTTCCTGGATTCAGGTCCTCTGGAACATGACTTCACAGCTTCATTCGTCAAGAATGGATCCTATTTTTCCAGACACTGAATCTGTTGCTCTGCTTTGGCCATAAGAGTGTAGTGAAAGCACTGGATTTCCAGTTCTGAGCCTGAATTTCAAGAGGCTTTGCATATATCCGCTTGTTTTCTTCCTCCTCCACCACCACTTTGAAGTTATAACCCAGTTTATTTTCAAGAAATTTAAAAGAAGAAAAATCATTGCCCATAGCAAAGTTACCACACCAAAGCCATCTTGTATTAGCTACTGATGTCCAGATTATAAGTTCCGATAAAACCAGAGGAAACTAATGAACTGAACTCAGTTATGGTAAACTGCATCTCACATGGCTGATAGTTTGTGTTCAATGTGACCCCCCCCCCCACTGGGCTCAATCAAAGTGAGTCTTTCTCCAATATAATACTGCAAATGCAATGCAATGTTACCTCTAAAATGAGGTTAGAAAACTGTGGTTTCTGTACTGTTTAATCATTTTGTCTTTCTCCTGTTACCTTTGCTGTGTTGTAAGGAGCCATACGGACAGGATTACTTATTTTAGGATTGTTTGTTACACAGCAATAGATAACTAATGCATCACCTTCCATCACTAACCTACAGATTAGGTAAGTGAGAGCTAAGTAAGTGCTTATCATTTCAAGGCTCTGCTTTTGGGGGTGGGTTGCTATGCAACATTATGTGGCAGCAGAAAATTGATTCATTTATGAAATGTATGTTTTGTGGCCAAACCCAGCTGATTCAGTATGAAGTTCGTACTTGACTATTTTAGAGAGCAGAGATAGAGGATGCTCTGAATAGAGGAGGAGGAAAATGGCAGGCATATTCCTCACATCCGGGCCCAGGGATAAGGGAGGATGCTAAATATTTAGAGTTGATTTTTGTAAACAAGTTCTGAAAATTAATTTTTCTGTTTAATAATTTCATCTTGCACATAGAAACAGTGCTTTATAGACTATAAAACTGTGCAAATCAACCACAGATGATAGCCACTATAACATAAAATAGTAAAATTTTCTTCTTATAGCTGAGATGCAATATTCACTTTTTTAACATAGCAACATAGAGGACAAAAACCATGTTGTACAATTGTAGTGTGAAACAATGTTATATTTGAAACAATTGGCCTTTTAAAATGCCAGTTAGAGAGGCAACTAGGTCAATAGAAACACATGGAAATAATCTATAAATATGCAACAATTGAGAAAAGCCTGAAACATCTCATAGTTAGCTGGGCAAATACAAATTTTAAAGTAGATAGATAGAAACATATATAGATAGATGGATAGATAGGTAGATGATAGGTAGATATCGATAGATGAACAGATAATCATCTCTATTTACAGAAAATGGATTTGAAAAACTAGTTACTCCGAATGCAGTGGATGCTGTTTATTCTCCAACCAAACATTTATCCTGGCAGTGTAGTGTAGCCAACACACATTGTTGTCATGTGTATTGGCTCTCAATGATGCACCAGGCCCCCACTTTGGGGTTGCTGTGTATTATAGCCCTTGACGCAGCTGTAAGGACAGTGGCTAGCCCCTTCCCTCATACTTCAGAGCTCCCTGTGTGTCATGCTGAGGTCAAGCTCCACAGAAGGTCACCTCTTGTTCAGCCAGTGCCCTGTCCTCTCTTGCCCTTCTCATGGCCTCCCTGCGCACCTCCTTCAAAATTCGGTTGCTCTGGAAACCTCACCTGAAGCCTGACACTCACCTTCTAATTCCAGAGAAGCTAATTTAAAGCCTCAAAGAATTTCTGATCCTTTTACAAACATAACTTTTAATCACGTGTTCCGAACATTGCACTTCCCACGTGGGTGTGCGTGTGTACATGTGTCTTCCCTGAACAGTTATGCCCAGGACAAAAATGCCAGGATACGATGCCCCTGAGTCACTTCTATATCAACCTGCAGTCCCCCAAAACATCCTCTGCTTGATCTTGTCACAGGCTGCAAGAGTTCAGTCAGCAGGAAAAGATTTCTCAATTCCTCTTCTGAAATGGCCATATTTGACTTCGAATTTTCTGAGTGTTGTGAGAGAGAAAGGCCTGGGTCTGAGCATGGTGCTCAGGGCTCCCAGAGATGATTCACGTATTATTTACAGTGACATTTGCCTCTGCATCCTGTGTCCTTCTGAGAAAGTACGTTCTTAGATAAAAATCATCAGGCTGAAAAGCAACAGCAAGGACATGCTTCTTAAAGGCACAATGCTCCTTTTATGGTCCTTTGCTCCTTGATTTTGCCTTTGATAATTAACTGGGTGAAAGGAGAAGATAACAGGAACTCACCACAATTGGTATCTCTGTGGAGTTGGAGTTAGCTACTGTGAAAGTGACAAAAATTGTAAGTAGTGTTAGCATTAAAGTTCTTTCTGCAGGGTAGAAATACTTTAATTATTTCCACTACAGAAATCTGGAAAATATTAAGAAGTTGGGTCTCATTCAGAAAGTGGTAGACAAAGAAATCGAACTTAGTTTAATGTCCTGTTGTCACACTGTGTAATCAAATGTGCATGATATACCTGACAATATCATTTGCTAATTGAAATATTTTTATGACTGTGGCCATCTCAAGTAGCAAATAGTGAAGATACGATAACATGGGCAAATTCTTATAAATGAAGATTAAAAACTGAGTTTGAAAAAAGCTTAGAATAAGGCTGTGCCTGAGAAATTTTATGAAAGGAATTGAAAAAGTGCATTTCTAGATGACAATGCACAGGGTCCTATGTCTACTCTTTCTAAGTAATCTTATATAATTCTAATCATAAACCCGTGGAGTTAGAAACAATGGAATCTCTATATCAAAAATGAGGATCTGAGTCTCAGGAAGATTAAAATAATATTTCCCTGGAGTGACAAAGTCTTTCTGATCCTCATGATACACTTTCTAAGTGAAGTTAAAAGTCAGCAAAGAATGACACAAAGGGACAGATGAGCATGAGGAAGACTTGCTAGATGGGGTGTGGGACAGGGGAGGGACATTTGTACTGCATGCTATGGCTAAATGGGAATTTAGGTGCTTTTAAAGCAGTTAAAAGCTGACTATTACAGTGAAAAAAATATGTGGCTTCTACCCCCACTTCGATATTTCTTCTCATGCAGAGTAAAGGACTCTCTGACTTATCCATTCCTAAAGTAAAATAAATAATATATTACCTTTCAGAGTTACTTTAAGGATTGAGGATAGTATATGTGTAAGGTCTGGTATATAATAAATGTCCAATAATAAGCTATGACTACTTAATTTGTTTGTTTAATGTCTTGCTGAATCCATTCTATATTAAACCTTATAGAAAAAGGACAAATGAGATGGAACACCAATCACTCAAGGTATTCAGAATTCAGTCTCACTGAAGAGTGTGGTAGTCAGCTATTCATCACTGTAGCAAAATATCTGAGAGGAAACCACTTAAAAAGAGGGAAGGTTTTAGAGGCTTCGTTCCATGATTGCTTGATCTTATTGCTTTTTTGGCCTGTGGTGAAACAATACATGTGGCAGGGACACATGTTAGAGAAAATCTGTTTATTTTCTGGCAGGTGAGAAACAAAAGAAAGGCTCTGGGGTCCCAGTGTCTCTTTCAAGGGCAAACCTTTCATGATCTACTTCATTCCACTGGGTGTCACTCTTCCAGTACTTTCCAGAAGCAATGCTGGTTGGGCCAAACTTTCACACATGGCATTTAGGGTACACTTCCAAACCAGAGAAATACATTACATTCCTGATCTTGCATGACTATAATCTCAAGAAAATGAAATTCTGAAGGTTATGTTACTACTTCCTTAAATACCCATTCCATTCCAGCCATTATGAGTAACGCTTAGTTCTTGCAATCCTACCACCTCTGACCCTGGCCTCTGGACCCCTACCATGTCTAGTTGATCTAGATATTTTATGATCACACTTCAGATTTCAGCTAAGAATTATCCCCAAAGGGTTACATTTCTTGTGGGATATGATTGCTTGTTTTCTTGTGTACTCTAATGTAACTGGAGATCCTTGTGTCTCTGAACAGTATTAAAAATAATTTGAGAGAAATTCAATCTTTCATTTCTATAAAAGTAAAAAGGAAGGTATTATTGTAACATATGTGCATTCTTAAAAATTTTATGTATGTTCTTTAGATACATATATCTCTCACTTGCAATGTCTTCCTTGAGTGTGGAAGATACTTAAAATGATAGAGAAACAAAAGCAAACTCACAATCCTTTTGGTGCTCGTTCTTTCTCCTCCTTGCTAATTCTTTCCCACTCTTCCCACAAGGTTTACTTTTCTCTATCCCTCATCTATGGGGAAGATTTTTATTATGATGACCAGCTTAGCCTTTGTACATCACTGGGATTTCTTTTGCATTTATGCTTTTGGAAGAGATGCAGAGATAATGAGTAAACAAAAATCTCTCTTCAACTGGGGAGCTGAGGTGAGGTGAGAGGAAGAGAGCCTATGATTCTCCACACATTTACACTTGGTTCTTCCCTTCTCCATATCCTTAAATATACCCTCAGCATATTGAAGGTAATGATTAAGTTTTGCTAAGTACTATCTTCTCAGCCTAGCAAAGGGTGAGCATTGAAATAGACGAGTAAATGAATAGATAATCATAAAAATGTGGAAAATAATACAAATGCCACCAACTAGCTTGATTTTAAAACCTGTGAACAGTGGATTTACTAATTTATTCTAAACTGAGTGTATCCTTAAGGTGACATCTGCTACACTGAGCAATGAGTTAGACCACATGGTACAGCTGAGACAGACCTAGAGGAGTTCAAGGATCAAGCTCATTACAAAGAGATTGACAGTGATCAATCCCAGTATCAGGAGACTCCCCCCAACTTCAGGCAAAAACCACGAGGAATAAGTTGTCACCTGTACTTCTGACCAATTAGCTATAAATTGGGTTATCAGGGTGATCTCCTCAGGTTAAATTTATTTGCTTGTATATTTCATAGAACTCAGAGAAACACTACCTTGAGTTTACGGATTTACTGTGAATGATTTTATGAAAGATACAGATGAACAACCAGATGGAGAATATATATAGGAAGGGGCATGAAGACCCATGCCCTGTGGGGGTGCTAATTCCCACACTCTCCCACGTATTCCCTGCCTGGGAAGCTCGCTAGACCATGTCATGTGAGTTTTTATGGAAGCTTCATTGCAAAGACTTCGTTGGTAACATCACTGACCATGAATGATGAGGTCGACCTTCAGTTCCTCTTTTTCCTTAGAGGCTGGGAAGTTGAGCTGGAAATTCCAACCTTTTAACCACATATGTGTCCCCCTGGCAATCAGGCCCCTTTGGGAGGTTAACCAGAGACTATCAACAATCATTTCATTAGAACAACAACAACAAAAAATCCTGTGACTCAGGGAATTAAACCTATCTTACATCAGAACACAGGATTCTCTTAGTACCCATTTATGTGGCTTTCAGGAAGTGTCTCAAGAAGTGGGGATATGAACATATATATCATTGCATTACAAGATCACAGTGATTCATCATACAGACTCTGGGCATCCTTAGTTTTAGTTGGTAAAACTAAGGTACTTAAAGGGATAAAAACACTAAGATTATAAGGCTTCCCATTACCAGGTTAATTTGTAGTCATGTATTTTGGGCCACTCCTTATATTTTACTCCAACTGACAGGCTATTCAATATACTTTTTCTTATCTGTGGCTTTGCATTCACTTTTGCTTGGCCTGCTTTAGTAAGAGGATAGATATTTGTGAAACCATAGAAATATATACACAATGTGTTGACCCCAAATAAAGGTAGAGTGGACCCATTGTCATCCCAGGCATTAATTTTTGACTGTTTCATTCATCTTCCATATGCCAATTTTAATAAAAATGACAGCAATGATGTTGATGATCATGGTGATGGTGATAGTGACTACTAGATAATCAGGCACTATCCAGTGCTTTATGAGCACACATGGGCTCTACTTGGTAATGATGACAAAGGAAAAGTGATACTTGCCTAATTCTAGGTCCCCAGCAGGGGAGAAGTGAAGAAAACTTCTTGGCAGCTGATGAGAATTCAGCTGGTGAAAGACTGGATCATGTATTTTGAGAGTAAAAATGGTTGGTCTTTCATCATTCTCTTTATTGTGAAGAGAGAATAACCATTTCCTAATCAGTACATGGAGGCTGAACGACTTGACAGTGTTGAGGGCCTGGTGGTATGCAAAGAAATAAAGATCAGGCAAAGGCTACTTATTCAGAGCTGGCTGTCATGAGACTCATCCTCCATCTATTGCATTTGGCAGAGACACAAAGGCAAGAAGAGGCAGCTGTGGGTGAGTCCTAATAGAAGATAGTTGAGTAACACTAAATAGAAGAGGGTGTCTTTTGGGATTGGTTAATAGGACATGTTAGCCTTGCTCTGATTGGTTCTGAATTGAAAACAAAGACACAAATATAAGAAAGCTGGAAGTCATATGACCAAGTCTTGACTTCTAGGGGCCAAATGCTTCAGAGGTTGTGTGTCTGTGGCTGGTTGAGCGGAGTTTGTATTCTGTGTGCTGCTGTCACATGTAAATGGGTCATTTTTATATTCATTTATATAAGGTAGTGAGCCTTGAAGCCTGCTATGGAGTCAGAACAGAAGATTTTCTCCCTCTTTTGCAGTTGAATCTCATACACAAAGAGGATTATGATTCTGACCTAAAATACACATGGTGGTCTCAAACTTTTCCACCCATTCACTTGCCAGTACAATGCTGAATATAGCAAATTTTTCAAAGTATGTGATTGTGATAGGCACAAAACTGGGAAGTGTGAGTCCCGGAAACTTCAAGCTTTCTATTGATTTAACCTATACATCTTTGCAAGCCATGTTTCCAGGACTTTGTTTTTTCATCTGCAAACCGTGCAGTTCAAGTTCCAGTTTCCAAGATTTTATTCTCTGATTCTAATCCTAGTGACCGTTCAGCAAGTGTGACTGAAGCACAAGCAAAGGGTAGCAGGCACTATTCTTGTTTCTAGGGCTCTATCTCCAGTAAAGATTCTCTTTTCTTCTGCTATGAGCTTGTGACTAAAATGATATGATACTGTAGCTACAGTGTCTAAAGCTTCCAAATTTTAAGATGTACGTATATTTTGAAGAAGCCTTTTAAGTGAAAAATCTTCTATTTTATAGGAATGAATTGATTCTCTGTACTTAACCTTAGCACTCTGTTTAGTACAAGGCCTGAACTTACAAATAATTTGTCGGTGAACCCAAAAGGGTTTTAAACATTAGAAGGATAATGGCCTTACAGTTGTTTCTTAAGCTAGCAAAGCATATGAGCCCAGTTGTAGTTTGAACAGCTCTCTCTAACTTGGGATCCTATTTTCTTAATAACAAGGAGAATAAATTCCTTTGAGATTTTCATCATGAAGATTTTATCTTTAGTGAAGAATGCACAAAATATTCCAGAGGGAAGAAAAACATTAACATTCTCCAGGTGGTCAAACCTGGAGGCTCTGTTGAAACCCACTTGAGTGGACACCTACAGGCAGGTGTCTTATTCCTAATAGCCACCCCACCTTTGCAAATCAAACCAAACAAGAAGAAAAGACACAAAAGAATGTAAAGCCTGTCCAGGTCCCCAGTCCCATAGGAAAGGGCTACATCACCAGAAGTCTGGAGCCTTTCTGTAACCCAGTGGTCTTCAAACTGAAGAACAGTGTGAAATCCATACTCTGTGGCCACAGAAGCTGTCACTACCTGTTCTCATCAATTTTTTCCCTCAAAAAATGAATTACTTTGGTGCTGTTTTATAGCAGGGAAAAAACTTCTCATTTTCAGAAATTTCTATTACATTAAACCCTTGTTTGTTATACAATTTTTCCTTATCATCTACCTTCCAAAATGGTACAACAAAAACATTACAACACAAACTAAAACAAGGATCTTATTTAAAATATAATAACTATTAGAACATGGGTATTCCTGTTATACATTTTCTGAAATCTTTTCAGTATACATTATTTTCAACTAATTTCTAGACAAATTGTCAAGTGTTAGAAATCCACACACAAGGTGAAGCTGTTGTGGTAGCATTTGTATGACACTTTATGCTGCACAAAGCACTTCCATATCCAATTCTCAAAGTTCATTTCCCCTTCACCATAATCCAGCGAGGAATCTTTGTTCTATTTCTGACTTTTTACATGGGTAAATGAAGAGGATTCAGGGAAAATTAGACCCCAAAGCCGGGCACAACTCGAAGAGGGTAACTTTAGACTCCAGGTATCACACTCTTTTCTAAGCACCTTATTTATATCCTGTGCAGCGATGTGGTTTCCTGGGCTGTAAAAGAAGCCTGCTTAAATGTGGCTAAATAAAAAAGGATCAAAATTCTATGAGTGATGCGGTGAAAGCCTTCTGAAGACACTATGCTCCAATCACTGTCTTTCATGTTTCGCCTGAACCCTGCGTGCCACCTGAATAAAAAATGATTAGAGTAGATTGCCACTAAAGAGGATGCTGCTTTCCATCCAGGCAGCAGGGCATGATAAAAGAGATCTTCAGGATTCTGGCAAATGAGAGCTGCAAGTCTGCATTTTTTTTAATTTTGTGAGCTGATACAAATCACAGGGACCTGTCAGGGAGCATTCAGAAGCACTGGGCAATTTGACTTCAGAGATAAGTGAAGACTGAAAGCAGCTCAGTGCACATCACAATTAAAGAGCTCCTTGTCTTCAGCAATTTCAGCTCTGGTGGGACTTTCAGCGGATTTTTCTTTTATTTATTTATTTAGTTAGTTTTGAGCTTGGAATAAAGAGAGAGGGAGAAAAAAAGAGGAGAACCAAAAAAATGTTTTCTGAATTCATAGTGGAACATTTATGTATGTTTGTAAGTATGCATGTATGTACATATTTGTGTGTGTGTGTGTGTGTGTGTGTGTGTGCATGCAGTAATGTGTGGTTTACTCAGCTGACAGTTAAATGCTTGGGTTTGAACCTCGTTCTTCTACTACACAAGCCTGACAAATCACAAAATCACTCAGATGCCTCAATTTTTCTCACTTGAAAGAAGAAAGGTGTGAGTAAGCTGATCTCCCAGGCCTAACACCAGCAATGTGGGATTTTATGAAATTTCTCCTATCAACATTAAATAATTATTTTTATTCCATCTCGCTTGGATGGAAGCTCCCATATAAGGCCAGCAGATAACTAACTTACAGATCAAATTAGATCTATTCAGCAATGCTACTCTACAAAAGATAGAAAATAAATTTATGGTATAACAGAACAATTGTGTCTCATCTGGTTTTTATTTTATTTTATTTTATTTTATTTTATTTTATTTTATTTTTTGCAACCCTCTCTAGCAAGTCCATGGTTGGCAAATTTTTTTTTTTTGGATTCTCCTTTTGGTATCTCTTGCTTTTATTTCTGATGGAGGTAGACATCTCACTGAAGCATATACAATACAATCACCTATGAGCTCATCCAGTGGCCCCAGATTCCTGAGTTTTATAGGAATATTTCAGCTCCAGCAACTGGATGCACAGTTCACGGTATCTGAAATTCTTCCTGTATTCCTCAGATTATGACAGCCCCTTTAAAAGCCTTCACACAAATTACTGTTATTTTCTACTGAACATGACCTCATATCTACACAAGCCATGCACGTCTACAAAATGTCCTACCCGTCAAAATAGGCTGTAAGATTCTCTGGCCAGAGATAGAAATTTCTCCCAAGTATCATATTTTAAACACATTATAAATGTAAGAGAAAAATATAATGGACAACCATGTACCTTCCACCCTGTTCTTAAAGTTTTACTAGGCTCAATTCAAACTTTTATTTTTATAAATAAATAAATTATTAATAAAATAATCAAATCCTGTTTTCCACTTTCCCACTTCAGATGTTTTCTAAAGTAGAAGGTTTGTCTTTCTCATTCAAGTTTTCATATTTTACTGCATGTACATCCAAAAATAATATTATATATTGTTTTTAAAATTTATATATATGCTGCCTTATTGCAATTTTACCTGTTCACTAAAAATCATGCTTTTGAGATTATCTGTATCATCATATTTAGATGTAGTTTGTTTATTTCAACTCTTGTTTTGTTCATTATGGAAATTTAATAAAATTTAGTTATCTGTATTTTTATTTAGGTTATCTGGTTTTGATTCACTCTTTTAGATTTAGATGATTTATAATTTTTTTCTTTAAATATTGTCTTCTGTTCCTATAAACTAGTTTTCAATGGCATGTACTTAAAAATTAGAGTGATACATTTTAGGCTTATAATTCTAGCTGTGCATATCTCTACTCTGCAGTAACATCACATCTCACTGCTAGCTTAAAATCTGCAAGGTGAGAGTAGTTGTGTCATAGACACCAGTGAACCCTGCAAGTCTGAGGGTTTTCATTTTTCTGGAGGGCAGTTTTCAACTACTAGCATATCACTAATCATATCAGCAGGAGAGAAATCCCAATTATGTTTTAGCTTGTCACTGATTATCACATATACGCACACAAACACACACTTTGAATTGCTTTTTCCAAAATTTACTGAGTTGAAAATACTAGCTAATTTCTATTTAGATTTCTCTCTGCCTAGTCAGTAGTTAGGTTGAACATCTTTTCCTATGTTTATTAGCTATTTGACTTTCAAATTTTTCAATTTCTTATTTGCATCTTCTTTGATTCGTCAATTGAGCTGGCTTTTCCTCACTCACTTGTCAGTGTTCTTTGTATATTATCAGTAATACCCCTTTGTATAATCTATCCATAGTCGTCTGTGGGTGGGTGAAATTCTTTTTAATTTGGATTCCCATGTCATCTAAATTTCATGTAATCTAGTTATGAATGCAAATGTATTCAAATTCACAAATGTTCCATTTTAAGATTTTGTAATAATGTATTATTTAAACACTATTTATTTGGAATATTTTAATTACTCTAATTTTATAATGAGACTCAAGTTCAGAAAAAGTAAGACTCACTAATTTGTTTTTCTTATAAATCAGCTCAGCTATTCTGGGTTACAGTTCCAGAAAATAAGCCTAATTGTTGGACTGTGGATTTAGCTCAGCAGAGTAAACACCTGCCTTACAAGTGTGAGGTCATGAGTTTGATCCCTGATACCAGAAAAAAAAAATCATAATTGTTACTAAGTACCGAGACACATTTGCTTATATTGTATATTTCAATTGATAATAAATAAATAAATATTTATTTATTTATTTATTTATTTCAGTACTGGGCATCAAACACATTACCTTGTGCTTGCCAGGCAGGTGCTGTGCTGCTGAGCTATATCCCCAGCCCTTATATCAATTTATTTGACTATATTTTTTCTTCAAGATTATTGCTTATCTTCTATCTCAAGCAGTTTAGAACTCCTGTTGGGTTACTTTATTACATATTTTATTTTTCTAATGTTAAATAGTTGCATTCTTTAGATAAACTCAGTTTTTAAAAACATAAATGTTAAACTTCTATTACTGGGTTTATTTTGTTTGTGAATGCTTTATTCTTTTTACCCTTTTTCAGAAGCGAGGTTAGTGTACAGCTTTATTTACATTTTAATTTTTGTATGTTATTTCTAGTTTCACAAATGAAGTCAGAAAAATTTCTCTATGTTTGAACTTTTATTATATAACATTCATTTTTCTTCTCTAAAAGTTCAATATAGTTCAAAAAGTTTTTAATGAGGTAGTTGGGATAATTTATGTTTTCCTAGGATGTTTTCAGATATTTTTGCATGAAATACCTTTTAATATTGTCTTCATTTAAAACATCTTTTTGAAATGTTTTATCCATATTTTTATACATTTCTGTCTTTCCAATCTCTTTTATAGACCTCTTTTTTATAAAGCTTTTCATAGTTACCATTTCATTGCAGACAGTTATAGTTTATGATTTTCACTGTTAGAACTAAAGGATAATTTTTTCAAAGATGATACTTAATTCTATTTATCGGTCTGGCAACAAATAAAGAACTGAACTGTCAGCCACAACACTTTACAAACAGATTTGGGAAACAGTGACATTGCCTAACCGGCCTCTGACACTCAGATAATTTGTGAGTCCACCTGTGTGAGAGGATGCCATTCTGACTAGTGGTTCTCTAAGCATATGCCTTATGTTCTTTTTCTTTTTTTGGTACCGGGGATTGAACTCACAACCTCGCGTTTGCCAAGCAGGCACTTACACCACTGAGCTAAACCCCTGGCCCTTGCTTTATGTTCTAATAGAGACCAACTGTGCACCAGTTTCCCTACCAGGAAGGAATTGCCCTGTGCTCCTTCTACAGAATTGGTGATGGTGGCCTGGCTGTGGAGGCTGCAGAGAAGGGCTGGCACAAGATCTGCCTGGGGTTCTGTGAGAATGAAAATGATCAGTTTCCAGGAAGCAATTCCTAAGGCTTACTATTTTAAGGTTTAAAACAAAAGAGAGAATTGTTTCCTGGAGCTCTTCCCTAGGTAATACATATACCTCACAATCCATTGAGAAGCACAGCTACGGTTCTCTCAGAATGTAGTTTACACTCATGTTGGCCTGAATTAAAAGGAAAAAAGTTACAATTGGGGTTGGAGCACGGTGATAGAGTGCTTGCCTAGCATGTGCAAGGCCTGGATTCGTTCACCAGCACTGTGTAAAACAAACAAGCAAGCAAGCAAAAAACAAAAGACCCACAAGCTTTCATACATGGCACATTTTATTTATTTATGGCAAAAGTAGAAGAAGTTTTCATTAATGTCTCAATTTAAAAATAAACAGTGACTGGCTAATGAACTTGACATCTGATGATTATAGTGTTAAAATGCACAACCAAAATACAATCCTTAGAGGACTAGATTTAATCATCCTATAGACAGAGCAGCTCAAAATGCTGAGCGGAAGCATTTGTTTAGAATAAAGTGCAGTTGTTTTCATAGTTATTTTAGAGAGAAGGTTATAAAAAATACCTAGGTTTATAATTTCATTGGCAAATTATTTTAACAGTAATCTCTTATATTTTTAAATGTGTAATTTCATAACGGGAATAAATTTTAGCAAAGAGCGATTCAATGCAATCACTTTAACTTTGTATAAAAACCAAATAAAAATCACATTGCTTGATTTACTTCTATGTTAGCATTTGATTATATCCATTCGATGCCTCCCTATCCAAGTACAAGAGGCAGATATCTTCCGAGAGGCACAAGAGTTGTTCTTTCATGAATGCGCTCTAAGAATGGTGACACCCAGCAGTTTTTATGGATGCGTTCATGTGCACAAGTATGTACTGCAAAAATTGAAGCATCCGTTCTTCATCCATTGTCAACTTAGGGGTAAGAACAGGGGCCACAAGGCTGCAGAGCGCTGGAGGTCCTGAAGGCACTTGGTAAGCGTCACTGGGAGTAGGGTAGAGTACTGGCCTGGGGTACAGCCCACAGAGCTGGGGTTCTGTGCTGGTGGTCCCAGGGACCCGATGACACAGTGTCCCAAGGAAAGGGTGGTAGGGCTCCGAGGAGAGGGCCTACTGCAGGTAGGGTACTGTGCCTCCCTGCCTGGGGCCCAAGCTTCAGAAGACCCTGTGCAGGCGGGGTCTTTGGTGCTCAAGGTTGGGAGTTCTGAAAAGGGCGCCTATGGTGTGGGCGTGGAATGCGCCCGGGGGCCTAGGGCCCTGCAAGGAAGGGTTAGGGGGGAGCTGTGGAATGTTCATGGTGCTGGGGCAGGGCGGGGGGTGGTCTGGCCAGCGACGAAGGTGGAGCTTTGGGGTGTTTCCGGGGCCGAGCCGGGTCACCCCAGGAAGGTTGGCTGGGCTCCTGCAGTGTGCTGCCCAGGACTATCATCAGAAACCAGGCAGCACACCAAGGGCCACGGAAATGGGCCCAGAGAAGGGACACTCTTTTTCTGTTAAATCAGCCTGTTTCATAGATTTATTTTATATTCTATCAACTTCTTCTCTCGTACATTTTTTATTTTCAACTAGTTTGATGGTAGTCAATTGCTCCTCTTGTGTTAATATCTTAACAATAATGCCCAGTTCATTCACTGAACATGCATCATCCCTGTCTGTATTTTCACTAAAAATGCATTTTAAGTATAAGTTTCCCATAAGCACTAGCTCAACTTTATCCCATAAGTGTTATCTAATATCTTCTCAATCGGTCTTTTATTGCTTCCATTTCTTAACTCATTTACAGAAATTATTCCAAAATAGATTTTAAATGTTTTTGTTATAGGAAATATTAAATATGGACATATTTTATCATGAAAAAAGTTATTTTTGAATGGTGTAGACACAGTTTCATCAGTTATGAAGTCGTCACCGGTTTCATTTCAATGAAGCTTTTACTAAATTTCTTTCTCCAGCACTGGATTTCTTTTGGTAACGAATGTGAGCCATTATACTATTCCAACTAAATACCTTTCAATGTATCCCCATATTTCATCTGTTTTCTGCTGTTCCCACAAATAGCTGAAGTTGGGCAGTTTGTTTGGATCATGGTTGTGGAACCTGGCAAGTCTAAGACCATGGAGCTGGCTTCTGGCCAGAGCCTGTGGACTGCATCACTTTTTGGTGAAAAATCAAAGTGCAGACAGTACCCAAGGAGAGGGATGGGGTTTGCTTTAGACTTTCATCTCAAACTCACTCCCTCAATAACTAATCACAAGAACTAATGCCATGATAGTGGCTTTCATTTACCCACAAAGCCAGAACCTTTATGGTATAATCACCCCATGAGGTCCCATCTCTCAGGACAATTGCACTCACAGATGAATTTCAACCTGAGCTTGGAAGGCACAAAGTAAAATCAAAACTACTCCAAAGTTTTCTCAAATATCCTCAGGAAAACAATGATACAGTTTTGAATAACATTGCATTAGCTTGAAGGATTTTCTTGTTCATAACTGAATTTAATTGTATCAATTATTATAATTTATTACAAGATGCTGGTTTCAATCTCTAAAATAATTTCATCTCCATATTTTTAAAATATATTTATTTATATTGCAAAATATCTAATCCTGATTAAGCTAATGTCTCATTTCTACTTTTTTTAACATCTTCTCATTAAAATCTCAGTTCAAGTAATATATAGGTGTAGTTTAACTTGTTTCTTGAGTTTCTTTTTCTCAGTTTTCTTTTGTCTCTCTCCAGTTTTCTCTATCAATATTTTACTGAAGAAACCTGTACTTTGCATTTTTTAGTTGTCCAATGATACAGATTTTTTGGACTACACCACTGAGGTATCTATTAATATATCCATTTTCTGAATTTCCTATAAAATAATAGCTAAATCTAGACCAGTTTCAAATATTTGTCATATAACTTCATAGGTTTTAAAAGATAATAAAAGAGCATTGTCAAAATTTCTACACATGTCAGTTCAGCATCTTAGATAAACATGGTGAGTTTCCAAAAATAAGTCACCAATTGTCACCCAAGAAAAGACAGATAATTTAAAACTTTTCCAGCTAAAAATGCTCAAAAAATTTCTTATTTTTATAGATACATTTGTAAAAAAAGTTAAAAAATAAAACACAGTATCTTCTGATTAAAAAAGAAAAACATGAGGAAACAATTCTCAATTCATTTTACGAGGTCAACATTAGCCCAGTTCCACAACTACGTAAAGATAGTACCACGAGATAAGATCACAGACTAATAATACACCTCATGAACTAGATGCAAAAACTGTCAAAAATTATCAGCATATCAAATCTAATAATATGTAAAATGGTATAAAACGCTGTGACTACATGGCAGTTATCCTGGAAGTACAAGTCTGACTTGAAATTATTGACTTTTTAAAAACTATGTGGGCTTTTAAAAAATTAGACAACCTGGTCCATAATTTTAAAAGACTAAAGAGTAAAAACCACACAGTCATGTTAAGTGAGGCGAACTGCAACATGGGAATCCAAGCAGCCAGATTGATAAATTTGGAATTTAATTAACTGAGCTCAGGACCACTCATATAGACCCTCTTCAGAGTCCAAACAAGTGGCACTGAACTAGAAAGTTACAGAGCTTTTAAAAGAGAGAATCACAAAAAGGCATCCTGTTGGAAACAATTTAGCTAGAATCTTACATTAAGTTTTGGTTGACACCTGTATCCTGCTTCCTTTGTTAAGCAGGTTAATTTTTCTCCTGTGGGTACAGCTCATTCTGCTTTTCTCATGGGAATTATACCCTGAATAATTTTCCATTTTCCTGGGTCAAATATAGGGCACTAGTTAAATGCAGGGCTCAGAATGGCATCAGTTATGCCAAGCCACAACATTAAGCAAAGTACAAGATCCATGTGACCAAGTCTACACACATTCGTATTTTAAAAACAGAAACTTCCTAAAGGACAATTTCTTGTAACAACAGAGCAACTGGGACTTTCGGATATTGCTGATGTGAACGTAAAATGGCACGACTTTGGAAGAGATGACAATTTCTTATAAAAGTAGCCAATACTTCCCAGCTGACCAAACAGTTCCACTTACAGATGTGTGTTCTAGAGAATTGCATGCCAATGTATATATAAACTTTACTTATTCTGAATAAACATTGGAAATAACATAGTATCTTCCAAAAGGTCAAAGAACAAAGAAGTTGCAAACAGTGAAATATCACTCCAAAATATATAAGGGATTCTTAATCTACTGAAGGAGGAGGAATCTCAAAGACATCAGGAACATAAAGGAACTCAAACTAAGAAACTGAGCATGTCTATCCAGAGGATATTCTAGAAGAGTGAAGAGATCAGTGCTCACCCAGGGATGGAACTGGGAGAGGGAAATTTGGATTAAAAAAAAAAGTAGCACAGGTATTTTTTGGGGGTGCAGAGGGGATGAAGCTCTAACATTTCTTGATTCCAGACATAGTTACTCTGTATAATTGGCTACATTTTCACCCAGATTCTCAAACCAGATACAATTTTTCTTGCTTTTTCTTTGGGCTGGAAGACTGAGCAGGACACCTTCCAGCATCTGTCTTTATGCAGGAGGCTGACTCCAGATTTCTGCTTGATAATGGTTTCTGTAAGGACATTGCAAGGTATTGCAAGGACAGAAATTTCAGGACAGACAGTCCTGAAATCAGCCCCAACCCTAGGATGACAATTTGAATCTATAGTCAGCAGCCACAGAATCAGGTTGTGCATTTACTTACAGAGTTGTGGGTGTCCATTTATTTCTGAAAATCAGTCGTATCTCTTCTTTATAAATTCTTCTTTGTTAAAAAATTTAAACTAGCTTTGAGTTTAAGCATCGTCTTCACTGTGTTTTATACATTCCTTTGTATTAAAGGCCTTGTAGGGAGGCATTTCACTTATTTCACTAAGCTGACATTTTCTTCCCCCCCCCCCCACTTTATTGGTACCGGGGATTAGTGCTTGTGTCACTAAGCTAAATCCCCAGCCCTAAGCTGATATTTTGTGTACGTGGGTCAGTCCAATGTGTTATACATAGTAACTATGCAGTAAATTTGAGAATTATTTTTCATTGATTATTTTAGTAGGATGTATAAGCACCAACACTCCCTTGGGATATGGTCAAACCAGGAAGTTTCGATGCATGCACTGTGCTCATAGGAGACTCAGTGGAGAAGCTACTACCGTAGTATACACAGAGCTTAGAGCTTAATCAGTTACTGTGTTATCTCACAATGGGTCACTTTGAGATTACTGGTCTTAAGGTAAAAGCTCACACATACATGTTAAGGACCTACTGTGGACAAAGTATTGTGCTGTTCTGAGGAATTTTCCTGATAAAACAGTCCATTTAATCCAAAATTCATTGTATTCTAAGCAATCTACTGAGCTCAGGAATGTATGTGCAGTTAGACACTCAGCAAGGGACTTTCTTGATTAGTCTTGAATGAATCCTCCCTCCGAGAAAGGGGAGGATTATAAGACCATTAGATATACATTCCTATTTTCAAATTTCAAGAGCCCTTGAAATGCTTTGGTAAGAGTTGCTGTGTTCTGAAGGAGAACTGAAAAACAACAGAGGAGTTTTTTTGTCTTTTATGAACTTTCCCATTTTTCAAAGTGTGATTGTATGTTATTTTGCACGATCCTTTTACCATCACCAAAAATAGTAAAGCAGCTAACACCATCACCATTTTTAAAATGAGAATATTGATAATCATAAAGGTTAAACAATTAACCCTATGTCACCCTAGTACTTCTAAATGATGAAACAAAAATAAGACACAAATCATTGAAAAGCTATCTGATGTGCTTTATGATATAGCATTGTACACTTCCACCTGAACTATTTTTAAAATGATCTTTCATGACCTTTATATATTTTTTAAGTTTGATAAAAACAAGATCAAAAATATCAGAGATTTTTTATAATACATAACTTCATGATTGCTTTGTGTCAGCCTCATTATTAATAATCGGCCTTTACATCGTCTACATAGAAATTTGGGCTTTGAAAAGACATTGCTAATTGAATAATTTTCCTCCATTAAATGTGAATTAAATCTTGTTTATTACCTTCCAATTTTTCTTCAAGCCATCATAATTTCATTTTAACTGCTTAAGGGAAGATACATTCTTGTGTTGATTTTTAAATGCATAACTTAGGGAAAATGACTGATAAAATCACTAAAATTAGGAAGAAAATGGAAAATAAGTTATTCACCTCTATTCAACATTTTCTGTCCTGAAGGGATACAGTAATATTACCCTATTAAAGTACTAACATTTAACACTGTCAAAAATTCAAAATGTTCACTCCAAGCATAACATTCATTCACATTGTTCTCTTTAATGCAGTTTGAAATATAATTTATTTTTTCATATTTTCCATTTTTCCTTTTACTAAACACAGATTTTATGATTAATGTCCTAGAAAATGCTAGATCTTTCTAACAGAGAAAGTGCTATTATTTCTTTGCTGAAATAACATTACAGGGTAACAACCCTGAAAGTGCCAGAAGTTTAGCTCTTGGGGCAAAATTACTGTAACCTAGCATTCATTCTCTGGCTGGGAATGATTTGTCTACTTGTTATGCCATATTAAACACAGTGTGAATGGGATTTGTACCTGCAGGAAGGAATATCTCAATGGAAATACAACATTATTTTTATGTGAGGTATGACATTCCAAGCCAAGATAAGCCATCCTAAAATGATATCACCCAGCATACACTAAAAATAGTAATAAATCAATCCTCCCAATCAGCTCTATAAATTGAGGTGACGTTATTTCGCTCTTCATGAGACAAGTTACATAATAATCAAGTGGAAACTTGATGATCGGCTTCTCTAGGAATTCCTGAAGAGCTTGCATGCACTTTCTGCCTAATTTCTCATATGTTCTTCATTGCAAGCAAAGAGCAGCATTTAATCCAAAGAGGATAATTTCATGTGAGGAGATGAAGCAGAATGATGTCATTTACATTTTTTTTCATTTACATTTTTCCTATATCCAGCCTGTTAAAGTGATCCTGGAAGCTGTGTTAGGTAGAATTAACTTGCGCCTCCATTTGTGATGGCTTAAACTCACAAGTACTATGTTGGCATTTCATTCAATAGCCCAGGATACACTGCCCTTTCTAAATTTCCCCATCTACACAATATATAACCCCAGAATTGATTTAATTTAATGTCAGAGAAATTAGCACCAAATGCCAGATAAAATGCACAGAGAGTGAAGAAAATGAATGGCAATTTCTGAAGCATTTCTGCACCTATTATCCATGTAAGTAACCTGTCTTAGATGAGTTTGCACCTATTGCAAGACAGGTATGCAATCCAACCCTGAAACACCCCAGTGGCATAAATCTAGCAAACAAGCAAAATTTGCATATTCTAGGAACAAGTCTACGTTAGATACAGTGCTGAGTACCCTCAGAAATACAAGAACATGTTATATTAGTGGGGAGGAAATCACCCAGAAGCAAACTAGACAGCCTTTCTGGTAAGCCGTGAAAGCCATGCGAGGTCCAGGAAGAGAAAAGTCATATAGCACCTTGCATGAACCTACTAGAGCAAAACTGCCCCACCTCCCCTTAAGCAACAGGCTGGTTCTGAGGACAGGCTGAGGTGATGACAAGTAAGGTACAAAATCAACTAAATGCTTGTAGTGTTTCGTTGATTTTGCAGGCTGGGGGCCAGTGGTCTGAGCATCTTTTGGGAGGATCACTGTATGCAATATAGCAAATATTTCCTTCTAGCTTGTCTTTGAAACCCAATATTGTTCTGTTTTGTTTTGTTCTGATTAATCGTTCTGGTTTATTCAAAGTTCTGTTTTGGTTGGTTTTACTCTGTTTTGTTTTGGTTTGATGTTGCTATACCTGATGGAATGGACAATTATTGTGAAGAAAACAAGATATACTCTGGTAGCTACTGTTGTTTTCCTAGTATTCTGCTTTGAAGTTCTATACCAATTCTGCTTCTTTGTTTTGATTGGCTTTGTTCTGTTTTGTTTTGTTGGATTTTATAATCTTTAAAATAAAAATTAAAATATGAGTAAATGAGCAAATAGAGCTCATGGCTGATTGCAAAACATTAGTGGGACATGAAGAACCAAACATATACTTATGCAAATGTGTTATAAGAGAAAATACTAGCTCAGTAAAAAACTACCTAGGACAAAATGAGAATAGTTTCCAAGAAAATAAGAAAGACAGAACTAGACGTTTTTGGGTAACTCTAATACAGTTAAAAAAAAAGGAATATATTGTTATTGAAGTAACTGTGTTGGAGAAAAGCACTGTGGAAACCAGCCTTTTCAAATCTCTTTACTTGTAGCTCATGACATCATTTCTAATAAGAGAAGAGATCTTGTATAAATGTTAATTTCTGTGGATCTCAATCTACTCACTGGTAAAGTCTGTATGGTTATGCTTTACCTTTATGTTTTGAAAGATTCTTTGAAGTTCCCTAAGAATGAGCGTATCAATGTGGGCCTTATAGACACTGTCTGATTTGGCCTGGTCTATGCTGAACTCAGTTTAGAGGGAATGGTGATGGAAACCTTTCAGGGAATCTGAGGATCTGACACTAAATTTTAGATAAAAGGCATCTTCAATACCCAGAAGCAATGTGCCTCAGGAATTCTGTTTTCCTTTGCCTAGTCTATGCAAAGATAGCAACTAGAGAAATCTGAGATGTAGTAAAGTGTATATGGTTGATTGTATCACTGGCTTTCCTTTAGTGACATTTTGGAATAAGAATTGAGTGGTTTAGAAGATGAGAACATACAACACTATTTCAACATTCCAGAATGGCGGCCTCTTATGTACCACCCACTTCTTGTCCTTCCGTGGATAAAATAATTTCTCTTTTGTTTCTTTGTACTCTTTTCTTTCAACATCCTGCCCACACATACATTCAAATCTCTCCCTGTTTTATAGGACTATTTGGAGCCACCTTGAATGTCTCATCAAGGAGAATGGTTTTGAAAAACAGGAAATCTCCTTAGTATTTTCAGTGGGACGACTGTATCAGATTCATGAACTAAAGCCTCTCATTTCAAAACCAAAGGGATGGAAATTAGCCTTCTCAATGTCTCCCTCAAGATAAATCTTTATGAAGAAATAATGCTTTCAAATAAGCCTTATTAAATTGAAATTGTTACATGTATTAAGATGAAAGTCAAAGGACAAAGTCTAGAAAATTAAAGGGATAAAAATTTCCCTTTGTTTCTTTGAAGAAATAGAAAATGTCAAATAAATCATCTTTTGCTTTGCAAAACACCATCATAGAAGATAGAGGAGTTAGAACATTATTTCTGTTAGATTGTGTTACTTTTCAAGATTCAAAGGACATAATATTGGCAAATCATAAATGTTTTGAATTCACTACCACAAGCAAAAAAGAACGGAAAATAAAAGAAAATCATATCCACAATACAAAAAGCTTGAACATCTCCGGTTTCACTGCTGTTTTTCCTCATTTTTATTAGATTCCCCAGTGTTTGAAAACTGCAGACCAAGCTAAATAACAGCAGCTAAAATTTGAGCTGGACATTAAAGATGTCAAAAAAGCTAATGCCAAGAAAAGACTCTGCCTAAATATAAGGTCACCCACACACTTCCTTTAATTGTCATGTAGAATCCAGTTGGCTTAGTTGGGGTTTTGTTTGTTTGTTTTCAAAACACTTTGGGTTGCTTGACAGCAATGCCATTTCATGGAGCCTTCATTCAGAATAATTTGGGACAGGATAAAGAGCAGCTTTCATCCAAGTGTCCTTTGTTCATGAAAGCATTGGAAATAGTCAAATAAATTAATGTATCTTAGATGAAAATGTCTAGGACTTAATTTAAACAAAGCCCTAATGATTAATTAATTACAGCATAAAATAGAGCTCATTTGATCTATTTTGCATGATAACATGCTTTGGAAATAGTCATTAGAAAATCACGTAAATGTTGTTTAACCCAAGGGTGAGACAGAATGGGGGTAATTAACGGGTAGAAATAATAAACCAGCACTTATTAAGTGCTTATTGTAAGCCAAGAACTCTAGTATGTCCTTTACACGTGTTATCATATTTGAGCCAAATACGATGTTAAGTATTGTAATTATCAGTTCTCTTTGTAAGGAAAACAGAGCAAAGAGAAGTTAGAGAAATTGCTCAAGAGCCTCTATTTGGTAATTGGTCTAGCCTAGATTCACACTTAGGCACTCTGACTCCACAGCCTATGCTATTAGTCATCAAGAAAGGCATCAAATTAAATCAGTTACACTCTTAGGTGCTACTTATAGATTTAATATTTAATGCTGCTCATGCAGTAGTTTTCTTGAAGGTTTTTCCTAAGTTGTAATTTGGGATTTTTCTGAAACAAAATTTCAAACAATGGCCACTACCAAGCTGGTAGGTAGGAGGGATTTTTATCTAGTTAGTGAGCCAAAGCAAGCAGCTTCCTCACTCCTATTATCACCAGTTGCCACTCATGCTTCAGGTGAGTCAGTCCTCTGAAGGCAAAAAAAGTGGATAGTGTACTCTTAAAAAAATGATCTGGAAAATAAAACAGTAACGGTATTGGGGTTGGTCCCTGTGGCTCAGTTCTCCCGACTGCTGTCTACTGCCCTAGACTCTCCAGACCCTCTTAATAGATGTCAGTGCTGGGCCAGTCACATGGACACAGGCTCAATGCTCTCCCAGCAGCTGGCCATATGCTCCAGACCAATTTCCATGGCCTCAAGGTCTAGTGGACTCAGGTCTGCTGTAACAGATCTAAAATCCAGGCATGGGGCCTGTAGATGCCAGTTTTAGGCCTTAAGCCCACCAATATAGCCTGCAGGAAGATCCCACTTCATATCTGTCAGAATGATTGTAATGAAAAGGATGAAAGATAATAATGGTAGAGAAAATATAAAGAAATGGAGCCTATTTTGGGGACTGTACTATTTTGGGGAGTGTAAATTTATACAGTCATCATGGAAAAGAAGTATGGAGGTTCTTCAACTGATTAAAAACAGAAGTCCCATAAGAGTTAACAACCCAACTAGGGGGCATACATGCGAAAGAAACGAAACCAGTATATCGAAGGTTACCTCTTGTCCCATGTTTATTGCATTACCATTCATGAGAGCTGAGATAGGGAAATGACTTGAGTGTTCATCAGTGGATAGAAGGGTAAAGAAAATGTGCTCTTTTGGCACAATGGACTACTCATCAGCCTTTTAAAGAGAACGAAATCCTGTCCTTTGTAACAGCAAGGATGACTCTGGAGGGCAGTGTATTAAATGACACAAGCCAAACTCAGAATTGCAAATACCACGTCATCACTCATATGGAATTGAAAAATATTGAATTCGTGGAAATAGGGAATAAAATGGAGTTATCAGGGTTGGATTTTGGAGTTGGGATAGATTAGGGATATGTTGGTTAAAGGATACAAAACTCAGAAAAGAGGAACGAATTCAAGAATGCCATCACATGATGTTGTAGCTACAGTGAATGACAAGGTACTCTATTCTTGAAAATTGCTGAGAAAATAAATTTTAAGGGGTATCACCCTAAAGAAGGTTGCAAGTAACACATATCAATTTAGTCATTATATCTTGCATATGTGTTTCAGATGTCATGTTATAAATTTCTTGGAGGCCAAGAATGGAGGATCACAGATTCAGTCATCTTAGGAAAATTGTGAGACCCTATGTCAAAATAAAATAAAATGTCAAAATAAAATAAATAAAATGGCCTAGGGATGTAGTTCAGTACTGGTTCAAACCCCAGTACCAACCATAGATAAACACACAAACAAATGTCTACATTTAAAGAAGTGGGTAAAGTTGTGAAAATATTATTGCTTTCTATCACCCTTCAAAACTTTTTTTTTTTGGCATGTCCCTGAGATTGAGTTCAGAGCTTTTGCACTAAGCCACAATCCCAGCCCTCTCTTTTTAATATCATTTTATCTTTTATTTTGAGTCTAGGTGTCACTAAGTTGCTAAATTGCCCAGGTTGACCTCAGACTCTCAATTCTCCTGCTTTAGCCACCTACAATGCTGGAATCACAAATGTGTGCCACCGTGCTTGGCTTCTTAAAAAATACTTTTTAAGGATTTGTTTTCTGTATATTATGTTTTGACTTCTGAGTTTATTTTGCCATTTCCCATGACACATTCCACATACCTTCATTGATACTTATTTAAACACCTCACCCTAATGTTATAGTATCAGCTTTTTGTAGTGAGAAGCTTGAGGGGTTTTTTGTTTTTTTCTGCTTGTCCTTACTGGGAACATTTATGCCTCATGGCTCAAGCTCAATATTTTTTTTTTTTTACTGTGAGAGTCTCAAACTGATACTCTGGCCATATAATTAGCAAATTGCATGTTCTATGAAGAAATAGGACTTTGTGTGCCATTTATCAGTGAGTAAACATTATTCAATAGAGTCTATATTGCATAATCCCAAATGCTATCCAGCAGGTGGAAAAGCAGCCCGCTTCAAGATTCAGAGATCCCAGCTCCCTGAGTGTGGTGGGTGCCCTGGTGGGCCTGGATTGTAAGAGGTTACATTCAGAAGATGTTAGGTAGGAACAGCTACCCGGGACAGAGAGTAAAAGGCATTGACCTGAAAAACCTTTAAAAGAATTCTATTCCAAAGTGGTTGAAACACACAACAATGCTAAGAACAGTGCACCATGTACAGGCCTCTGTTGCTTGTTGTTAAACTGTTAAGACAGAAAGTGAAATGGCAGCCCCATTTAATCAAGAGATCTCATTGAGAATTGTTGATTCCACTGCACAAGTGCGGTTTCCAACAAGGAGAGTGTGAGTCTACCATACACAGCTTTGTGAAATGGCAGCAAAGAGAATCAGGTGCACCCAGGAATGAAACGGAAAAGCTTTGTTGAGAAATGATTCTCCAGAAGAAAGAAATGAAACACCGGGAACATAAAACAGAATTTGTTAAAAGGGCTCATCCCAAGGCCAATTTGAACTTATAGTTTGTACCATGTAAGGACAGGTTTATCACACTGATAAAATATATTTTCCATCCTCTTTTTCTTGGTGCATATTATTAAAGTTATAATAAAAATATATATTATTTTAAGAATTGAAGCCAGGACCTTCCCACGGAGTTACGTGACCAGCTTCTTTTTAGGTTTGGTTTTTATTCCAAGACAAGTTCTCACTAAGTCACTCAGTTGCCCAGGCTGGGTTTGAGCTTACAGTTCTTCTGCCCCAGCCTCCCATAGTGCTGGGCTTGCAGGCATGAGCCACCACACTTAGCCTTAAAAGTCTATTTTAAATTGGAAAAGAGGCATCTTTCTGATCAGGTATTATAACTGGTTGAACTAGTGCTTTGTTGATAAAATTTCTTGCTTTTCCTGGAGTGGGGGTGGTGAAAAATTTGATCCTGTGAACATTTATGGAGAGCTTTTATGTTGGCTGTGGAACTGTACATTCTTCCAGGTCTGCAGGCAGGTGTTTTTAAGATTATGCATGAAATTGTAAAAAGATAAGCAAGAAGAATCTCCTTAACACTAGATGACCAGGAGATCAGGAAGCTTGGGTGCAAATACTGTGTCCTGACAGGTGAAAGGAAAATCCGTGGTGGGGGCAGTGGTCAAAGTGCATCAAGGGACAAGGGTCTTTCGACGCGTGCTCTGGCCCATCCTGCATCTCTTCTTTCTTTTCTCTTCTGTCACCCACCTGTCTTCTTTCTGTCTTGCTCCCATTTTTCTTCTTTTCTGCCCAAATTTACTGATTCTGTAAGTCTGGTCTCCACCCCTGGGTATGTGTGTGAATCCTTTTCCTCCCTCCCTCTCCATCTTTCTCTCTCTCTCCTCTTTTCTCTGTCTGTATCTCTCTGTGTCTTTATATCTCTGTCTGTCTCTGTCTCTTTCTCTCTCTCTTTAACCATGTTGCATAATTACTATTTGTGTTCTATTGGTATCTAAAAATCAAATAATTATAAGACTTGTTACCCCAACTAGATTGTAATTGCATAATCTCAAGGATTTTATGGAAAGCTGCAGAATACTGGAGAAACAAAGAAGGAGAAAAGAAAGAAGAAATGAAGGAAGAAAAGACAGAAAGAAGTGGTGAGTTTATAACAACTGAGATGATGTACAATAAGAGCCTGGCACATAAATACACTCAGCAACTGCTGGCTGCTAAATTTCTGATACGAGATCCACTTTTCAACAATATCATGTTACTTCAAGTGCCTTCCCCCACCCTCTCGTATTGCTACTCTAGTTTGAGAAAAGCAGTTATTTTGACTTGTGCAGGGGAATTGAAAACAAACCCATATTTTGCATAGATTTGACTTGTAATTAACTCAGTGAAAGAAAAGCAGAAGACAAGCCACACTGATAGGAACCTGGCAGCATCCAGGAAAAGTAACACAGCTTTAATAAAAAATATAAAGTGAATCAAAACACCACGACGTGTAGATCTGAAAGTGTTACATGGATGCTTAAAGAGTTTTTTGAGAAGGACTCATCATCGCTTTTGGGTGCTGATTAGTTGCTAACTTCGCATCTTCTGATACTACAGCACTCGGGCCTAGTTATTTAGTTTTTATTTCCAGGGGCTAATGAGCACTATTTCCTAACTGCAGAGAAAAATCCATGAAACCTGGGATGAGCCAGGTAGTCGGGGCTGGTCACTCTCCGTTCCTTTCTCACCCTTGCCCAGCCACCACGACCCTGGGCTGTCTCTCACTATCTGCAAGTGGTGCTGCATTTCCCAGCCTTCTAGGGTAACCACTTTCTCTGGTTTCAGCAGGAGAGTTTGGAGGGCAACAGTGAGGTAGCAGGGAGGTCTCCTGTCATTGCTGGCTCCTGCCCTTGTCAACATACTTCTTCCGCTGTTTGGAGGACCAGCACTTCCTTCTCCCTTGGCTACTCTGTTCCTTCATTAACTCTGCACGACCAATTTCCTGCCTCAAATGCAATATTTCTTGCTTTATTTTCATGATTCAATTCTGCCTGATCCAGTTTTACACATTTAGAGACAATGAGACACCCTGTGCTTTTAAAAAAAATACTTCCTCTTATAAAAAGTAGAGGAATGAATATTTAGTTATATGTCCCTTTATTTTAAACTATAGTTCATATAGTCCTTCTCCTTTCAAAGTTCCATTCCAACTTACATGTAGCTATTTGTCAGAGAGAATGTTGCTAGCCACTCTTGATTTGGAGTGCGGTGGGATATGGACAGAGAACAGCTGCGTGTTCCTCCAATCTGGTAGCTGCCTCATTTCACTTTGTGGCTGAGGCTTCATCGGCTTCTTCCATGTCCAAATCTAAGCTCAATTATAAGGCATGAAGAGCAGGAAACAGGCCTAGATCTAATGTTTAATCTCAAAAAATTATAATAGTTGCCAGCGGTGCTGACACATGCCTATAATTCCAGTGTTCAGGAGGCTGAGGCAAGAAGATCACTGCAAGTTCAATTCCAGCCAGGAATTCAAAGCGAGTTCAAGACCAACCTGAACTGCATAGTAAAACTCTACCTCAAAAAGGCAAAGTAAATAAATAAATAAACAAATAAAAAAGTAGACTAGCATCTTTCATGTAATAAACGTTCCCTACATGCTTGTAGAATTAATAGTGTTGGGAAGAAAATTATCTGATTCTTTCTGCGTGGTTCTAGCCTATCAGTTTCTCATTAATAATGAACTGTTTACATAAGCATCTATCTCCAACCCGTTCAGCTGGTTGTGCACAAATTTTCTTGGGCGACACAAATGTAACTTGAAGTGCACTGTTTGATATGCCGACAGAGATGGAAATTTCATTTTATGCAAAACTAAGCACGGATGAAAAGTATGAAGCCAGACATCTAGTCAAATATTGGTTGCCTCATGGATTCTGATTTTGGTCTGATGTTTCTGCCTCTGTTAAATCCTAACCTGATTTTGATTTCTTTCAGTTTATTTATGAGCTTTGTTGGGGTACACAGAAGCAGAGCCTGAAACAAGGATTCTATTAAAATAGAATAGGTGGGAGGTGGTCCCACAAAGCACACTGTAGGAGGCTGGCTAAGTGGGACCGGAAGGGAGAGAGCTACTAGAGTGCATGCTCACAAACAGAACAGCTCTACAAGTACTGAGGGCCCCATCTTGCTGAGGAATTCTAAATGACCACAGGACAAGGAGCTGAGGTGCTTCCCCTCAACTCCAGCCACTTCTGCTTGAGGGCAGCTCCCTCAGCTTCAACACCATGGCCCTGTTAGCCAATCCCATGCTCAAATCCAGCATAGGACCTGAGGCACACAAGGCCTTCAGAGAGAGGACCTTACATTCTTGCAGCGAGAAGCCATCGGGTGATGAGACCAAGGGGGTATGGATGGGGCACTGACAATATCTTTTAAAAGCATAGAAAATCATGATATACATTCAAATGAACATTCAGTCGTAGAAAGTATCTTTATGTGCATGGATTGGTGGAGAAGAGGGTTTGTTTGTAGATATGGCTACTGGAACATGTATGTATGTATTTCACACCTTAGGATCGGTATTAGAAAGACAATACAAGATGACAAATGTTTTTGATCTTTTTTGCTTGAGAGTGAAATCATTTTATCTAATTATTTAAATATATACTTCTTATTTGTCTTATTGACTTTACATATCTAAATATCTGTCTCCAGGTCATGGCACCTAGTGTGCATCTATATTTAGCTTTTAACACCTAATGGTACATAATATGTTTTAAATGCACTAAAAGTTTAGTATTTAGTTAGTGAATGAAAAGTATTGTCAATTACATTTTCATTTCTAAAATACTGACTTAAGTCCTGTCATTTCCAGGGAAGTGTTTGCTCTAGTGCCCTGTGATATCCTATCATGGGCAGGTGTAATCCGCACTACTGGATGGACTTAGGGCTTTGCCATGTGACTTGCTTTATGCAATAAGATATTAGCTTGTGTGAGGCAAACTGAAGCTTGCATGCTTGTGGTTAGTTTCTTGTGATTCTATGTTTTTACATGAAAAAGCATAGTCAGATAGTCACTGGTTTTAAGAGAACAAAATACACTGGGATTAGATCTGGGTCTACTATGTATCTTGAGTCCAGCCCATCTGAACCAATCTTTGATTGCATTGCCTATAGATATATGGACTAGATTAAAATGCTATTTTTTAAATGACAGCTTTGTTGAACTAATATATATATATATATATATATATATATATATATATATATCATACAATTTAAAAACTTAAAGTGTAGAGTTCCCTTGATTTTAGCATATCAGCAGAGTTGTACAATTGTGACCACAATCAAATTCAGATCATTTTTGCTACCCCAAATCAAAAGGATTATTTTGGGGGTTAAGTTTTGGGGAGCTTTTCACATAGTACTCTGTAGGAATTAGCTGAGTGGTATAGACATTAATTCTTTTAGAATTAGAATGAGATAGGATTGGTTGCTACATAGTCAGTTTGTAAAATATTAGGAACAATAACAAGTGGATATTGTTTTAACATTGTTTCTCTACTAATAGCATTTGATTGAAAGACTTTTATTAGTGCTATTAGCCTAGTACTAATGATGAGGGCAGAAAAGTAACAAAAAACAACAGAAGCTGTACTTTTCTCTTTAATAGCACAAAAGAGGGGCAAATGCCACTTGTATGCCATAATATCAATACAGCCCAAAATGTTCTCTTAAGACGTAAGTCAGATTTTTATAATCTTATACAGATCTTTTCCAATGATTTTATCTAATCCTGCTCCCACCTACTCCTCCTATTATTTAGTATCAACTAATGTTTTTCTCTGTAGCATTTATTACATTTCACAGTTCTTTTGTGTATCTGTTTATAAGCTGTGTCCTTTAGTAGAATATAAGATTATTGGGACATTATTCTGCCTCTTTTGCTCATTTTTGTGTCCCAACCTACAGTATCCAATATATAGTAGGTATTCAATTAGTGGCTTTTAAAAAAGTTGTTGACTAATCGTTACCAAGAATGATGATGCTTTCAATATTTAGTTTTTCCTAAGGTATTTTTGTTGACTGCTAGTTTTAAATTTCTGCTCTTTATTAATTTAGTAGATGCACCAACCTTCATAATGAGGTGTTACAGAATGCTTTTTAAAATACTTTGAGCTGCATTAGATTAGATTTCTGGACAGAGATCCATTTTTATTTAGCTTAGAGTCCAGTGAAATGTATTCAGTGGTTTCAGGTATCTGTCCTTCATCTAAATGAAACTGCACCCAAATGAAGAGGAAATTACCCACAAGCACATTTAACCTTATTAGGATTCTTCTGATCTTGTTATTCATACCCTCTGGCAGCTGGCTTCAAGACAAAAAAGGAAGCACTACTTTCCAAATTGCATTTTTAAAATGTGAATATTGTGCCTGTTACTTTATGTTTTATGCATTGTTTGCAAATAGGAAACACAGTCACCTCATATTTTATGGATTTTCTTTGGAAAATGATTTCAAAGAAAGTTCAATATTGGGAATATGGAGTTTAGTGCTAATGTTGTTATTTTTCTTCTAGACAAATATTTTCTTAATCAAGATGATAATATAAAGTTATACTATACTCTTTGGCCTCATTACTATAAAGTGGTGAGGACAAGAATTGAATTATATGTACTTGATAAATACATACATAACCAAAACACTATAAAGGGGCTGTGCAGGCAATGAATCCAAACAATACTTGTTTTTTTCAAAAGACATCAAGAAAAATTAGAATTGAATAACATGTCAAAGGAATCCTGGTCAAATGTGATAGATTTTCATATAATTGCAGGTTTCAGAACCAAACTGATCAAAAATCCTATTATCAGTGGAATCACTAAGTTAAAAGGGGCTCTTTATCTAGGGTTACACCTCATTTTAGAGCCTCTTAATATTCAATAGGAAATCACTGTATGACCCAGCATTTTTGCTCCTAAGCATCTACCCTAGAAAACTGAAGATACATACCCACACAAAAAGAGGTACATGGACATTCATATTAATCATGTTAATAACTATAATAAATGCAATAATTATAATAAAAAGTCTATAATTCCAGGTGAAAGAAGATAGACACCAAAAACTACAAGTTGTATCATTCCATTTATAAGAAATTTCTAGGATGAGAATATTTACAAAGTCTAGCTCCCTTGCCTTGGATCATGGTGAACTCCAAGGTGTACCTTATACTTCATTGCTCCTTACAGGATCAGACCAAGACTGGGGTGCCTAAAACCACACTTTTCACAACTTCTACTTCCTTATAATTTGTTCCTAGACACCATTTCTTCATAAATGACTACTGCACAAATTGTGACCGCCGGCTCTGCTTCTTAGCTACATGTGCTAAGATACAAGTGCTAATCAGAAATGCTAGATTTAGCTGCATGAGATGGCAAAGAGAAAAAACTCTTCCACCCCTATCCTTATTATGCAACACTGTGAAAGCTTGAGAAAAAGGTAATATGACTAGATACAAATGAATTTAATGCTTTGGACCCAGAACTATTTTACCAGGTACAGCCTGAGGCAAAATAATTGATTGCTACTTGGGCTAGGAAAAGACTAAGAAAACTCGCTGTGACCTCAGCAGAGATTTGTGTGATATTTTTGAGGACAAAGACAAAGCTCATATTGTTCTGGAAACAACAGAGGATTATACTAAACTCAGAGTAGCTTAGGAAACTTTTTCTTGATAAGTTCTTACCTATCTTTCATGTGCAATCAGCTGGACAATGAATATCAAGAATAGCACCATAGTGCTTTCCAGTGTAGATGACTTGGCTTCATGTAACGTTTACACTGCCTTCCACCTTCAATAGTAGATGCATAAGGATACTCCCAAAGGATTCTTAGATTTATCAACAAGTGGAAACAGTCATGATTTGGACACGGTTTGAGGATGTCCCTCTAAGATTCATGTACTGGGATTTTGATCGCTAGTAGGTAGGTTGTTAGCTAGTAAAACCATGAGGAGAGGAGGTTAGAGGAAGTAATTGGGCCACTGGGGACATCACTCTCATGAAAAATTACAATAGTTTTTCAAAGACACTGGTTAGTTTCCAGAGAAACTAATTGTTATAAGAAGAGCAAACTCACTCCTGAATCCCTCTGTTTTTTTTTTTATTGCTTCTTTTGTAGGTTTTTTTTTATTTAAAGAGAAAAAAAACAGGAAAAAGGTAGAAATATGACAGAATTTCAAGAAAAGAAGATAAACAGTAAGAAATCACTAGTTGATAAATTACATATTGTTCTTTTAGAAATAGTTATTCAAGTTACAGAATTAAAGCACACAAAGTGGACACTCAAGCAGTGAGAGTGCAAACAGATCTGTTCAACAATCCAACAAGAACCTAGAAATATGGTTATCAAACCCACACACCTAAACATACATGCAGCTATATCTTTTATAGTGCTTCCTATTTCCTTTTTTTATAATAACAATTATACATTTTTAAAATTTTATTTAAAGGGAAGAAAAAAGCAAAACAGAAAAAAGGGTAGCAACAATACAGAATTCTAAAAGAAAGAAAGAAAAAGGAAAATGAGAAAAAGCCCCACTAAGAAATCAGTAATTTATAAGTTACATACTGTCATCCTGGATGTGGTTGTTCAAGTTACAAAGTTAAAGGTTACATAGTAAGCATTCAAACAGTCAGACTACAAACAGTTCTGCTCAAAGATCCAAGAAAGATTCAGCAATATGGTTCCCTCTGGTTTCTTGACTTGCCATGTGGTTCGCTGTCACACACATTATCATCATTGCAGTCCCATCAGCCATGAAGACATCACCAGAGCCAAGCAGATGCTGGCACCAGCTCTGGAATATCCAAAATTTTAAGATAAAATAAACTTCTTGTATGACTATGTTATCCACACACAGGTATTTTGTTATAGCAACAAAAACAGAGTACTATAGAGAAATTGAAAAAATATCCAATTTGACAAGACTCTAAAATGTTTGAACTATTACATTAAACTATTGGATTACACTGTTACTATTACATTGTCGTACCTCAAATAGCAGAGTAGAGCAACACAGTAACCAATTGTCAAACTACAAATCCATTCCAGTCCTGCCTCCTTGAATCCATCCACTTTTTCCCATCTCTTTGCTCGTCTCTTCAGTAGGTCATCTCATGGCCATTTCTTATTTGGGTCTCAGCAGTCTCCTTGCCTTTATGTTTGATTCAGTCTAATTGATTCTCCATATTGAGTACAATAATTTCCTCAACACACTCTTAAGACCTTTTGAAAGCTGAAGACTCACCCGTGTCTCCCCACTACCTCCAGCATGAAGTTGGAACTCCTCAGTGTGCATGAGAGGCCCTTTCACGATCCTTCCCCTGCCTAGTTCTCAAGGTTCCTTGCCCTCTTCTGCTGGTGTTGCATGGCGCTTCCATCTCTCATCTGCCTTCCTCTCCACTCTGGCTCACCCTCTCCGCACTCTTCAGATAATCCCGTGCCTCAGTGTGCCCCAGTCCCTGGAACACTGTATAGTTTTACAGTTTACATGGACTTTCCCTCTTGTTTCACAGACCAGGATCTGAAATCTGCTTTCATTCAATAGCAGGCACCTTGAAGATTTCCCTCCATTTTTGAAAGCACTTTTAAAAAATCAGTATTATTATTAGTATCACAAGGCAAATGAGAAAGGACAGGTTGAGACAGGCTTTCTCTTAACTCAGTTGCTCAGAAAGCCAATCAAAAAGAGATAGATGGCTTGGTAAAAACAGTTCTGCGGCTTTTGCAACAGGCACCTCCCTATACATTCAACTGCAAAAGACTCTTACTGAGTTAAGGAAAGGCTTATGCTTACTGAATGCTGCAGATTCTTTTCTGTTGGTTACAGATAAACTTTCTCCTCAACTTACAGTGAGGTTAGGCCCTGAAAAGTCCATCATAAACTGAAAACATTGTAAATTGGAAAGGCATTTAACATACCTAAATTTGCAAACACCTATCTTAGCCTTGCTTACCTTGGTATTCTCAGGGCACTTGCATTAGCCTACAGTTGGGCAAAACTCATGCAACACGCTATGGTTTAGTCAAAAACTGCCCCCCAAAGCCTTATGAATTCAGAGGTGGGATTTTGGAAGGTGACTATATCATTGAGACAATATAGCAATTCCTAATTACAACTGGCTGAAAGTGGTCACTGTGGGACTGGAGCTCAGCAGGTCACGTATCCCTGTCTCTCTTTCTCTTTCTCTCTCTCTTTCTCTTTCTTCTCTCTCTCTCCCTCTCTCTCCCTCCCTCTCAGCTACCATAACATGAGCACTCATCCTTTATCTAGGACCTTTACCATAACATTCTGCCTTGGAGTCAAGACCATGGACTGAAATTTTGAGTCAAATAAAACTCTTCCTTTAAATTGTGCATATCAGATATTTTGTCCCAGCAATGAGGAAAGTGACTGTGACAAGAATTTATTTCTAATAAAGTGTTTGCTATCTCAAGATATAGAATACAGTACTCTGAAGGGTACCAGATGTTTCCTCTCATAATTGCATGCCAGACTGAAACTATAGTGTGCATGTCAGTAGCCCAGGAAAAGATAGAAGTTCTGAATTTCAAGAACATTTCCTACTGAACACATGATGATACTATCAAAAACTTAAGAACTCCCTGCTTGTAGTTAGGGGCTGCCTTGTAGTTATAAACTAGGAGGGTTATCACTATGTGGAGAATCACTATTGACTCTCGTCCTACCTGCCCTAGCTCACCTTGCAAAAGCTCCCTTATGCTGTTTCCACCCCATTTTGTGGTTTTTCTTGATGATGATTACAAGGTTGATGACAGTGATTTGCCTGCAGCTAGTGAGGCTCACACAAAAGCAGAAAAATCCATGCAGATTAATCTCCAGAAAATGGCTGCCTTTCTTCTTTCCTTTCTCCGGCTCCTTCCTGCAGTATTGATCCCACCTTTATCCCGTTCACAAAGCCCTGCAATAACCTGGCTCCCTTCACTACTGGCCCCGACTTTGTGGGGGGATTTATGATGAGCTCTGGTTTAAAGGCTTTAAACAGTCTATTATCCTGACCAGACCAGAGACCAGGCAATCCCAAAAGGCTGCTAAATGAAGCATGACAAATGCACTCTCATTTAGTGTGACTGGTGACAGCTGGGATGGTGATGTATCTATCCCAACAGTGGAAACAGGGTGTTTATTTAGTAACATCCTTCATCCTCTTTCTCGTCTTAGCCCCCGGTCCAACACCTAAATATCCAACTTCTGGAGACCATTATTCATTCAGCTGAATTTCAGTCCTCCCATTCCCAGAATCACCTACTTAAAAGCATCTTCAGGCATGGGTATGCCAGCCAGGAATGTGAATGGATGTCATTTGTTTCCCTGCCTGGGAATGCGGCAGCATCACGGAGGCAGGACCCAGGGGAGCCCATTATCCCAGCCTGCAATGACACTCACAACTGAGCATCCTGAGCCTTCCAATTTCATTAAGAAAGAGAGGAAAAATAGCATCTTCAGAATTATCATTTTTTAAATTGGCCTAATAAAATTATGTATGCCCCTTTCCCCTTTGGGTAGGGTTGTTAATGATGTTGCTTACATTTGCCCTTGAAAATTGAAAAGACCTGTTATTGAATTAGAGAGAAAAACTCTCCAAATGTTAAATCAGGACACGCCAGCTCCTCTTTGCCCTGCAGTATGCGTTGGTATCTCTTTGTCATGTTAGTTTGCATTTCCCTGATGACTAATGATATTGAGCATCTTTTTATGTACTTATTCTTCATTTGCATATCTTCTTTAGTGAAGCCTCTATTCAAATGTTTGCCCATATTTCACTAGGTCATGTGTCTTCTTCTGATTTGTAAGAGTTGCTTTTTGTATTCTGGTTACGAGTCCTTTGTCTGATATATATGTGTGTTGCAAATAATTTCTCTTTGTGACTTGCCTTTTTCTTTTCTGAATAATATCTTTTAAAAAGGATTTTTTTAAAAAATTCAGTTCAATTTGCTTGATTTTTCTTGTGTGGTTCAGCTTTTTTTTTTTTTTTTTTTGGTACTAGAGATCAAACTCACAACCTTGCACTTGCGAGGCAGACGCTTGTGATGCTGAGCTAAACCCCGGGTCTGGTTCAGTAGTTTTTGTTTACCCAAAAGTTGCAAAGAATCTTTTCCTGTTTTATTCCAGAAATTTTATAATTTTATGTTTTAAAGTTATACTAATGACATATTTCGAGTTACATTTTTTGTATAGTAAAAAGTAATGATCAATGTTTATTTTTAAATTTCATATGAATATCCAATTTTTCCATCATTTGTTACAAAGATTCTCCTTTGACCCCTCAATTGCTTTGATAATCTTGTCATAAAACAACTAACTGTGTAAGTGTGCTTTTTATTCTATTTCATTGATCTACTTGTCAATATTTTCACTAGTACCAATTTGTCATATGACTGAAATTTCAAATGCAGCCAGACTGGGTTTTGAAACTTACTTTGTTTTTTATTTTTATTTTTAAAGTAGGAAAATACCACAGAACAAGATGGAACAAAGCCAATTGAGACAGTGTAGTGAAATTGGTACAGAACTTCACAGCAGGTTACCTACCGGGTAACAGTCATAGGTTCTATAGTATATCTCATTTTCTTTACAATAGCTGTTCTTTCAATCAGGTGTAGCAAAATCAAAGGAAATAAAGAACATTACAGAACTTGTGAAAACACAATATTGAATAGAGCAATACCATTAATCAGAACAAAGCAAAACAGTGATAAAAATATTTGCCTTCAAAGAGATGGTATAAGGAAATCCCCCTTATTTTCTATATTGCATATAGTCAACCTTGCAAGAGATGCTCAGATCTCTGGCTCCCACCTGTTAATGGGGTGGAGGGGGCAATGGATATTTGAATCTCAGCCTGTGTGCTGGTAAGTTCACAGCCACTTACCAGGGCGGCGAGCTGGCTGCTTGTTTTCCCAGCGACCTAAGTTCCAACAAGACGCAGATCTCAGGAGACACTGATGGTTCTTGCCCTAGGGTGGCCGCGGCTTGCCAGGCCACAGCCACTTGAAACTTACTTTGAATGGTCTCTTTCCGAACTATCTTATCTATATTGATTCTATTCACATTCTTTTTTAGGTCCTAAACCAGCATATAATCTTGTAGGATTCATGATCCACTCATCTCAAATGTTAAAATTTACCACACCATTCTCTGAAAGCCCTACTATATCCAAGGGCTTAGTTTAACTATGATAGTACTTGGTAAGGATCTTCCCTGTCAGTTTGTTCTATATTGATATTTACACAATTATATATATAAATGTATCAACTTTTAAAGGCAATATCTTCATGCAAAAATGTAGCTTTCATGATAGTAAGTTGAATCACCATTATAGATTTTCTAGAATAAGGGCCACATGTTGAGATTAGGTGTGCCATTTTGGCAACTCTTAAATCAGTGTTTCTCAAATGAATGTACCTGTACCAGTGGTGACTAGAGAGAGTTTTTAGATCATATCTTTATATTTTATTTAAATACAGATAGTTATTCAAGTTTTGACTATGTTTTAAGCATGCAACACCTAAAACATAAACTTTATAGATGTTATTGCTTATCAAAAGTATAATTTTAAAAAGTGTGGATTTTAAGAAAAATGTTGATTATATGACTTTATGATAATGATGTATACACCAAGGTGATACAAATGTAATCTACAAATGACTAAAATGTGGGTAATACGTACAGTATTTAACCTAAGCCAGACAAATACCTGTCATGGGCAGCGAGGAAGAGTAAGATTGAATTTGACCTCCATCCTTTTGGGAGTTGTCAAGATGCCACTGCTAGCCCTCCTGCATTCCCTTTATTGAACTGGTACCCACATTCTCCAGCCACTGAGTGGTTAGGCTGTGAACAGCTCACTGATACCCTTTCTCAATGTTTACACCCTTAATTCCCCTATGCAAAAATTATCCACGATGCTACCAAGAAGCAGGAAGACAAATGTCACTCAAGGTGTAGCAGTCACTGTAATATGGGTTCATGGTGTGGGGAAGAAATGGGACTGGAGTCTGAACACAACAAGGAGAAACAGAAAGGCATAAGCCATGGGATAAGTTGGGATCAATGGATGGAACATTACTTAGGGGAAAACCAAGTCTAAGGGACAATTCTGGCTGCATCCACTTAGCAGAATTTCTGTTGAGGGGCTAGATATCATTTAGCAGATGGTGGAGGATGATAGGCTGACTGTTATTCAGGGTATTCTTACATCGAGGATGGAAGAATTCCAAAGAGACTGACTTGGCAAGATTCTTGCTAACCTTGGACAACGTGCAAACCAACAAGCATGATCTTTCAAATCAGAGCCTACTTGAAACGAAAGTTCAGAGAATCCTGGCCACTTTTTGTTTGAAAGAGAATGTTGTCATCCTGTCCTCTGGCAGGCTTACAGTGTTTACTGATATAAAAGTTCAAAATGTACTTTCTCTTGCTCCTAGGTAAGATCAGTCTGGGGGAGCCTGGGTTAAGCTGGTAGCAGGGCTAAGGCTGCGCCTGCATCCCTCTGTCTGACTTTTCACTCTGACTTCACTTACTTCCTTCATTCCCTTACCAACTTCTTCTAGATTTCTTCAGGAAACCATATGCAAAGGAATCCGATTTAAATTCTGTTTCTAGGAAATATGTTCTAATCTCAGGGGGTATATAGTTAGTTGTTCCTGGAACACTGAACTGACGACATACATTTCTAAATCCTGTAAATAATATGACTTTCTTTCTTCTTTCTTTCTTTCTTTCTTTCTTTCTTTCTTTCTTTCTTTCTTTCTCTATCTGGTCATTTATAGGAGCCAGTGGAGCCTTTGAAGAGCTATTGTCCACAATATTAAGTGCTAGCTGCTCTTTTTTTGTGCCATACCTAAACTTTATTTTTTCTCTTTTACTTGTCTTTTTCTAGCCCAGCTCTCATAGGATAAATATGCCTAGTCTTTTATAGTTCAAGCCATCTTGCTTACATTGTCAGTTTCTTCATGAACTTATATGGATCTTACTATTTTTCCATTCATGAAAATGCTTCCAGGATCATTAAACTGTATGGACAGAAGGTTCTCCCATGTAGGGTGCTTTTAAAGGTACAGGAAAAGCTCCATTAAATACTTTCTTATCTTTGAAAGCTTGAGGCAGAAAGAGTTCTTCCTTACTCATTATAGCAATTATTTTCTTCCTGCCCTTAAATATATCTGAAGATTTCAAGTCATGAGAGCAATTTAGCTCTCAAAACTGCCATAATATAAAAATAATTTAAATTCAAACCAATTGACTAAAAAGGATGGATAAAACAGCATAGAAAAGTCTGTTTCCATGCTCCAATCCAGGCAATCTTTATTTCCTCAAGAAGACTGATCTTTTACATCATTAAATATTTATTCCTATCATTCCTAGCTTGTTTGACCTACAGGGATTTTCCAAAGCCTCAACTTTTACTTTTAAAATTTTCAAAAATTGTATTGAGATGTGATGTGCATGCAGGAGGGGGTACACATCTTTGATAAAACTGTATTCTTTCCCACCTTGTACAATCATCACACAGATCAAGATGTGTGATAGTGACAGCAGTGAAATATTTCTGCATGCTACTGCACTCAATAGCCCACAAAATACTCCTTATCCTGAGCTCAATTGCCACAGATTCATTTATTTCTTGCAGTTCATATGAGTGGAATAATACAATAGGTACACTTTTATATCCCACTTGCTTTTCTGAATACGTGTCTGTGAATGGTATTCATGCTTCTTTGTGCACTTGCTATTAGCACTTTTCCATTGTTTTTTAATATTCTAGCAGTAGATATATCATTATATGATGATCCATCCCACTGTGCCCCATAAGCACATGAAAAGATGATCAACATTATCCATCAGGGAAAAGCAATCAAAAAGTCAAATTGACTCAATTTGGTACACACCAAGATGGCTAGAATAAAAAAGACAGAAAATAACATGTACTGGCTAGGGTACAGTGAAATCAGAGCCTTCATCCATAGTTTATAGGAATGTGAAATGGCCCAGATGAATTGGAAAACAGTCTGGTGGTTTCTTAAATATTAAGTGTAGCATTACCATATGACCTAGCATTTCCATTACTAGGTGTATATCTAGTAGAAATGCAAATATATGTCCCCACAAAAGCAAGCACTTGAATGTTCATAGCAGCATGATTTATATGGAATCAATGTAAATGTCCACTGATGAATGAAAGAAAAAACAAAATATGCTATATCTGTAAGAGGAAATATTATTTGTCCATAAAGAGAACTGATGCATTGATTCATGTCATAGCATGGAAAAACCTTGGAAATGTATTAAGACAAGACAAAGTCACAAAATATCGCATTTTAATAACTTCATTCATACTAGACATCCATAATTGATGAATTGATAGAGACAGAAAATAAAACTACTGAACATAAATACTGCATAGAGATGAAAGATTTTAGGACAATCTGAAAAGATTTCAAGCTGCCAGGATTTTGAGGGAATAATGAAATGTTCTAAACTTGGCTGCGGTGTTAGTTTCACAACTGTGTGCATATAATAAAAACCACTGAGTTGTGTATCTTAAATTGGTGATAAATGGTAGATGAAATAAATAGCAATATAGCGCTGAAAAAATGTGTGTTATAATACTTTTATTGGAAAAATGTTCTCTTTTATTTGTTTAACTTTCTTATCTAGGCCTGTAATTTACCAGGAGCTAATTTTTTTGTGGATGGTATGAATTAAGACTCAAGATTGTTTTCCAAGTGGACATTTAATTGAAACCAAACTATTTATTGAGCCGTCCTCTTTCCACTATACTGCAACAGCCCCTATACAGTAAAGTAACATTTTTTTGTGTGTGACTGTGGTTCTGTTTCAGAATTCCCTAGCATATCACCATGTCACCACCTTTATAAAATTTATTTCACATTTATGGTGATAACATGTGTACATAGTAAGGAGAGACATGAAGAAGAAAATATCATGCACAAACTTAACAGTGACATTTCATTTACCTTTGCCTGTAGTTTGATATTTCTCTGCATATATATCAAATTGAGATCTAATATAAACATTCTATATACTTTTCCCACATAATTACATATTTAAGTATTTTCAAGTCATTAAATATAATTTGAAAATTTTAATGGATGAAAATTCACAAGAATAAATTCCTTTGTTATAAAAATCCAGGGTCTTAAAATATTTTGCCTTAAAGTAAGTAATAGTTATTTAAAATTTCATTATTAAAAAAAATAAATATTTAATTTAATTAAAGTTAAATAAAATTTAATTATTTTGACCATACAAAAGTATGAGAATTCAATTATTTTGGCCATCCTCTGTTGAAATTAAGAATATTGAAATTTAGATAAAACATTTCATCACCTGATGTTAATTAACAATTAATAAAAGATCCTTTTAGATGTTAGAATTTTTTAAATTTAAATCATTTTTATTGACTTTCTGTTCTGAAAGATAAGAAAACTGCTATATCCTCTTGATGTCTTTCTTAACTTTTGATATTTCTTCAAATATATATTTTCATGTACATATATTTGGGCTTGTATATTATGTTTGCTCTGCTATAAAGTCTTTTGATTATAAATAATAATGCTTATTATTTGATTTTGATTTAAAATTAGGTGAACTGGATTCAGTATGAATCATGTTTCCCTTTTTGCATCAGTCTTCTTATTCCTAAATATTAAACTTGATTTTATTTTTAGATTAACTTGATATCATCTTTAGCAATGTTCATAACTTCTTTGTTCCTAGATATTGCAATATTAAAAAGTCTCTGGATAAAAACTTATGCCTATGCATAAATAAAACGTTTAGTAAATTAAGAATAGAAAGGAACACCCTCAAGTAATAACATCAGTTAAAATAACAACATTTTTGTAACATCCAACGCCAAATTATAGAAATAAATTTATGAATGACATTTACGCCTTAACTCACTGAAAATGGACAAAATATTGCTGTGAGAAAGTAAAGATTTAAGCAAATAATATATCAGATTCAGTAAGACTATTAATTATTTATCTCAACTCTCTCTCTAATAAACTATAATCAATTTAATGGGAAAAATATCTTCAGTAAATAAGTGCATGAACAACTGGATGTTCACATACATTAGGCTATGCATAACTTATTTTGTGCTACATACAGATCTGCATTTGTAATAGGTCATAGATTAAAATAAACCAAAATTTATTAGGAATAAATGCAAAATGCTAACCATAACTAACCAGATTCACAAACAAGATATCAAAATTTAAACTGTCTGATAATCAAAACAGAAAAAAATGGCAATAAAAATCATAGAGTAGGAGAAAATATTTGTAACATTTAATATAATAAAACACTATCTTAATAAAGAATTTCTACAAATCAAAATTAAAATAAAGTGAACCTAACTCAAAAGGGCAACACACTTAAATACACATTTCACAAAAGATGGATGAAGGCCAAAAACACATGGAAAGATAATCAGTGTAATTAAGGATCAAAGTAGTGTAAAATGACATCCTTAAGGTGATCCACTGCATGCACTTATAAAATATTAAAATTATAATGTCTAAAAATAGTCAGCATTGGCAATTAGAGTGCCTGAAAAGTCTCACACATTGCTGATGGGACTATGTAGTAATATAATCACTTTAGAAATTAGATGGATGACTTCTAACAAAGTTAAACGTGTATCTCTTATGAGACTTATCACTCTGAGATGCATATCCAGGAGAAAGAAATATGTTCTCAAAATAAAAAAAAAGTTCATAGAATTTAATTTATAATGCTATAAAGTATGAAACATCCTATATGTTTATCAAAAGGTGAATAAATGAAAATTAATCCAATGCAATAAAATACCACTCCAGAACAAGAAGGAATACATTAACAACAAATAAAATACCAAGCTGAATGGATAAAGAAAAAATGTACTCTATATATAATGGAATACTACTATTTAATAAAGAAGAATAAATTTTAGTCATTGGCAGAAAAATAGATCCACCTTGAGATCATAATGTTATGAAAACAAGTCAGTCACATAAGCATAAATATCATTTGATTTCTCCTATATAAGAAACCCAAAACATAGACAAATAACAAAATAAGAGACAAGTAACTGGAAATTAAGGAGATAAATCTTTTTCAAGGGAAAAGAGGAACAAGAAAAGGAGAGAGGGGAAATGGAGGGCAGGGAAGGGGATAATAAACGAGTTAAGAAGTGTTACAGAACTATACCAACTCTCCACAGGGAACATAACCATTGTGTACTGTAAATGTGTATTAATAAAAACCAAAATTAACACAAAAACTAGCATACATATGTAATAAAGAAGTCATAACCAATGAACAGATAATCCTAGAAGTTGCAGTGGGTGCTCTATGAAAACGATAAATGAGAAAAGGATTCAAGGGAATTTTTGAAATGCAAGAAATGTTTTACATCTTCACTGGGGTGATAGTTACAAGGGTTCATATATTTGCCAAAATTTACTGAACTGTGTACTTCTTATTTGTGCATTTCCATATGTGCATATTATATCTCTCATTCAAGTAGATGAAAAATAGTGGTAAATTTTGTCAAACAAAAATCATTAATCTTCTTTATGATTATTAAAGACCTACACGTTTATATTAAATTATTAAAAGGGCAATACTGCAACATAAATTAAGAATATGAACAGCTATTCCATGACACTAAAGAAAAATGTTCTATACATTTACAAAAATTTACTCAACCTTGTTTATTTTTAAAAAGGCTCCCTTAAATAATCAGGTAAGCACATGCACCTCTGAAGGTGGCAGCAGCAGTAGAGCAGTGATAAAAATTTAGATATGTGACAATACATTCTAGCTGTGAACATGTGGAAGAGCCCTCCTCTCATATATTTTTTATAAGCATCTAAAATTCACAAGCTAGGTGCACCGTCATTGCAGTTCGGTCTAGCAATGCCTTTCAAAGTCTCAAAAAGTAGTGTTAGACATGTAAATTCTTCTTCTGGAATATCTCTAGATATTCTCTTTTGAGTAAATCCAAAGAAATATGTAAAGGAATATATACTCCTCCATGGTCTATAAGAGCAAGAATAAAAATTACCATCTCTAAGGGAATAAGAATTTAAAAAATAAATAAATTAGAAAATGTGCCCCTAGACTTCCGAGGAAGTACTACTGTATTTTTAAAATTTAAATACAAACTTCTGTGCTCACACAGAAATTCCTTCACAGTACAATGCTAATTGTGAGGGCACAGTGGAGGACTGACTGTATATGTAAGACATAAAGGATGATGAAGAACCATGGTGAGTGTTTGAATCTTAAAAGTTAAAAACAAATTGCCGTTAATCATCTCCAAAACAACCTGCCTCACCTTAAACACACTTAACCCATCTTTCTTGCCATATTTCAAAGCAGATCTGAAGTCCTTTTTCTTGAGCTGCTATATCATGTCTGCCTCAGTGCCCTGAATTAACTCAAAGCACCTGCCTGGCATGGTCATTTTGACCTTGAGGAAGAGTCAGGAGGCCCATGGTGCCAAATTCAGTGAATAAGGTGCAGGAGGACACACTGGCACATTTGCAGAAGCCTTTCTGTTGGGTGTCACAGGACAGCAGCATTCCCATTTCTATCACACCTTGTAAAGACACTTAGTGGCAAGAATGATGGGATAAGTGTTTTGAAAGTGAGCTAGAGTATCTTGAGAGTGATTAATGGGAAAGTGTTTTTACTGTAATAAAACATTTTATTTAAACACTCACTGTATACTCTGTGCTCTGATTATCCCATGTACCCCATCTAAGGGAATCATGTTTTTACCCCGTGTTGTTATTCTCTCCTCATTTGGGCTCACATAGGCACCAAATGATGGGCATCTTCGAAGTGTCCAGCATCATGTGAGGTTTATGATGTCATGTCCACACTCACAATGGTGGTCACTCAGTTGATACCTTGAGGTTAAGCACATGGAATCTGGAGCCAGACCATGCAGACTCACATCTGCCTCTGTTGGGCAGGTTTTGTCTTCTTTTCTTTTTTCTTGACTTTTAGTTTCTCCTTTTATTCAATTAATAACATGAAAATAACTGCATAACTCACAGGCTACTTTGTTGTGTGGAGCAAATTAGTTGGTATTACTTTGGGCTCAAAGCAGTGGGTGGTAAGTTTCTGAGAATCCCCTGTGTAGAAGAAACAGAAAGCAACAAAGCAAAAGGTGCCGATAGACCAAAGAAAAAGGCTGGTAAATGCAGTAGCACGCAGGCTGCAGTTTACTTGGGACTTACGGCAGAAAAGCGTCTTGGGTGGCAGGAAGATAGGAAGCTCTCCAGAACCCAAGGCAGGGGCTTATAGGCTAAACTAGGCAAAAGTGGCTTCTGATCAATTGCAGTGTACCAGGGTTTTCTCAAAAATTTATTAATACGATAAAAAATTATTAATATGTCAGATGTCACTTAATAATTGGTTTGGGCATCAGTGGCTAGCATGAAACACTTGGCTGACTATCTTAATGGTTCTGTTTATTTTACAGGGTTTGGAATACATCCCAGGGCCACCTGACGGGCAAACTAAGATAGCTATGCTCATGTCAAGCTGGGTCCCTATAACCAATTACATAAAAGAAGATGTTATCATAGAAAACTGGAAGAGTTTCCTTCTTTGCCTGCATGACCAGACAGATTTTCAGTCTACATCGAGGAATGATTCCTCAGGAAGGGTATGTGGATAGAGAATTACTAGGAAGCACTGCGAGATAGCTTTCATTGGTGACACAGCTGTCCCCTAGCCATTGTGGATGTGGGTTGTTTGCAGATGACTGTTCCCCTCCTTATCCCAGAGCTTGTCCCTGATCTACAGGAGCTGTAGCACTGAATGCTGTTCGGGAGGTTACTCAGTTTTGAGGGACAGACTACAGCTGCTTGATAAAAGTTCTCTGCCTTCAATGAGTGTCCGTCTCTGGTTCTCTGTGCTCTGGAGCCCCTTGGGGAGCAGCTGAGTCAAGCTGGCTGAACTGACAGTGCTGTTCGGAATCTTCTCTTGTCCTCTCCTACTGTCCTCCTTCCCACTCTCCTAAGAGCCCTGCCCCAATTAATTCTATGCATTCAAATTCACACCTCAGCTTCTACTTCTTGGGAAACCAACCTAAGATAAGTAAGAAATTATTTCCTGACCTTGTCTCAGCAATCTGTCAAAGAAGTTCAGAATGATTTAGCAAACCAAATTTGAAGAGTGACAAGATAATAATGCAACAATTACAGCAACTACCAGTACAAGAGATGCTCTTTGCAAGACCATTCAACAGAGGAATAAAGTATAATGCAGACACAACCAGACAATCTTCTTTCTGCCTGTATGAGCATCAAGTTCTATTGCACAAAACACCTGCTTCCTCAGATCACCCCAGGGTAGAAGATTGGGTCTATGTGGTTTTCAATGGACTCTTGCCACAATGCAGATTGGTTGTACAGTTCTTGACAAGGAATCATGATATGAGCAATAATTTTGCCCCTACACAGTCTCTTGGGCAGGGTCCCTCCTATGTTAAATATTGAGTGACAGCAGGACTCCTGGTCTTACTAGTTGCCCTGACACAAATCACTTCTTTCAATTATCAACTATCTATAAAGGTATGAGTTTTGGAAAGCAGATGTCATGGCAAGATCACTCAGTGTCAGATACTAAGGAAGCAGCAACTATGTTCAAACAAGAGGCTTCCCCATGAGGGAAGATGGGGGGCATTTAGGGACTATGGGGTAGTGTATCTTACTGCCACACAAACTCAACCAGAAACATGGTTAAAAATTTTATATCTGAATGTCATTCATTTTAGTTTTGAGGTCTTATCCTGTCCCCAGCTACAGAGGAGTCTACATAGCTACAGGCTATTCATCCCAAATTCCCCAAACAGAAAATCTAGGAACAATAAAATAGACTCTTTAGCTTAGTTCCCTTCTGGGCTTCCATTGCATGCATTTTTTTTTTTTTGAGTCAAGAGTTTTTTAGCTAATGAATAAAAATGTAACAAGGAGTTCATTTTCTGTATTTATTTCTTGATTGACTGCTGTGAAGCAAGCTCTGCTCTGGGCAGTGGGGATCGCTCCCTAATGTCAGGCTCTGATACCCCTGAGGGGGAAGAGGATAACTGCCAGTAAATAGAGATGTAGATGGCAACAAGGTGCAGGAAGAACTGAGAGCCAGAACAACAGGATAGGGGCACAGTCAAGAACAGAGTCTCTGATAAGTCAGGTTTCCAATAAAGCCAAATGAGGTCTGAGTGAATAAGTCATTATTCCTGGAGGAAGATATTTTGGAGAGCACAGTGTGTGCAAAGACCCTGAGGCAGGAGCATGTTAAAGATAAACCAAGGAAACTGGCTTGACTGAACTTTAATAAGGGGCTGGGGAAAGAAGTGGGAGCTAGTTTTAGAAGCTTAGCTTCTTAGAATATAAGATTTTGTTTTAAATGAATCATGAAATAAATAGAAGGGTTGTCAGATAAGAGCAGATGATACATTATTGGTTTTAAGCAGTCACTCTGACTTTCTGCATGCAGATTATTAAGGAGAAAGAAGCAAGAGCTGCAGAGCGATTGCTGATGCAGCTGAAAGCTGAGAAGGACAGATGTGGCTCATTGCAGAGAAGGGCAGCTAAGGTGGCAGGGTCTTGCCATGTATTGAATTTGAGATGTGAGAGAAAGCCAAGGATTGTTGTAGGAATTGGAATCTAAAAAAGAAGGAGAATGGATTTGCCACTTACTGATGTGGGGAAAAGTGTAGGATAAAAAGATTTGGAAGAAAATAGAACTTTAATTTTGGTTGTTTGGTTTAAGATACCTTTTTAGCTCTCAAAGTAGAGACATTGTACGACATGAGTCTAATTTTTAAGTACAGGAATTTTGGACTGGGGATGTAATTTTAGAAGCCATCAAAAAGCAAAGATGAGATCAAATAAAGATTATTAATGGGAACATTATCCTATGACTGTGTCCTTGGAAACTCCTTGCATTAGAATTTAGTGATAAGAGAGGAAAGTAGTAGCAAGAGGTGTAAGTAAATGCACCAGCAATATGTCCATGCAGGAGGTGATCAGGAAGAGTTGGTGAGGAAAAACTACATTTAAAAAATGAGATGGAAATACTAAGCAACCTCATCGACTATTATGGTTTAAATCTAAAATGTCCCCCATATGTCTCACATGTCTGGAGACAGGACCTCCTCAGAAGAGGCAGGCAACTGGAGTATGATCTAGAAGGGTGTATTTTGTTTTCAGCTCCTTCCTTTCCTCCATGTTTTCTGGCTGTCATAAGGTGAAAGGTGAAAAGCTTTACCACATTCATCCACTGGGCTATTTCTGCCCTGGAGCCAATCAACCATGGACTAATCCCTCTAAAATCATGAGCCAATGTAAATTTCTCTTCCTTTAAATTGAAGATGATGGTGTTTTGTCCCAGGGATGGGAAAATGAGTGATACCTGATTGTCACACACTATGTACATATATTAAGTTATTATACCATGCCCCATAAGCTTGTACAATATAATAATTATAATTTTTCAAAGTATGAAAAATGGATATGATATAATCAACACTTTCTTAGTCAAAATTCAACAATTTGAGGCTCACCATTAAACTTTGTTTTTCTCTATTTTAGGAAAATGCATGCTAAAAATGACTCAATAAGAGAATAAAAACATAAAGGATTTTGTACAACAAAACAAAACAAAACAAAACAAAACTCAATGCCTGGTTAGGCAGGTACTTGCAGCCTAAGTCCTGCAGTTCTTTTATTTATTGTCATAGTATTATACCAGAATTTGCATTTAAAAAGATTGCTTCCAGGCCTCCATGAGTACATAAATGATCAAAGATTTAATTATTTGCCCCAAATAGTCATGCCTTTTAGAAAAGTTGTTAAATAATAAATGCAGGTATTTTTAAAATGATGCCAAAACATTCTTATCATGTAGTGTGGTAGAACTGTAAGAAGAATACATGAATAAACAAAAACCAGACGCATCTGCATTTCTCATCTTCCAGTTTTCTTTCTTTATTTTCTCAAGTCAAAAACTAGGCTTTATTACAACAGTTAAATAGAGAGAGGAAGATGTTGACATCAATAATTCATATCACTACAGAGAGACCCTCCAAATTCTACCATGTAATGTTTTCACTTCCTTTGTCTAATGGTATTATGATCTAGAAATCAGAGGACCACACATTAGAAACTGTTGATCTTTGAAGATGCTATCTGGACTTGAAGCAAAGGAAGTGGTAATAACAGAAAACAATAACAATGGCCAATACTTGCCATTTACATATTGGGACAGCCCTCCTCTTGATTGAGCAGCTGGCTGCCCTTAGCATTCTGCAATCCCTCTTCTCTCCCATGGTGGAAATATTTTTGCTCATCTGGTTTTCACAATGATTTATTAAGGGACTCACTCTAATATCTAGTAACAGTCTAGCTTCCAGAGCTTAGTCCAATGTTTTCTTAAATATTCTCCATCACTCATCATCCCTATTTTCTTCCAGCACCTTCATTCTATCCCTTCCCATAGGATCTGGTTCCATTTTCTACAAAAATTCAGTGTACATCCAGAGACCTCATTATGTCTTCAATGAATAGAGATGAAGATTAACATCCAATCCCTGAAGATCAGAGAGTTCAGAACTCTTGCATTTTCTCTTCTGGTGACCAAGTCTTCCCTACCTCACTCCAGGATGGCTCCCTAGGTTGACATAAGCTAATAATCAACTCTCAGCAATTGCAGTTTGAAAAGATGTGGCAGAGACCTTAGAAGAGGAAACAGAATCCAGCAAGAAGCTGAAAGTAGAAAGGAAAAGAAAAGAAAGACAATAGGCCACTCGTGTTCAGTACTTTTAGATGAAATAATCAAGAAAGCATGACCATGGTTCAGGCTTTGGTCTTTGCACGTGAAGCCACAAATACTCCAGCCACAAAGATTTACAGGACAGACTTCCTCTCTGTTTCAAGCTGTGTCTTGTAACCAGGGCTGGGAGTGGGTGAAGATAAAGTGAGGCTTCAATGGGATGTGCTATTTATCTGCATTAATATTCTGTTAGAAAAACATAGGCTAAAAGATAAGTACATGCCTGGAATGTTAATGAAAAGGAAAGAAAGACAGGCAGCCTCAGGTTACTTTCATATATTTATCTTACTCTTCTGCTCAGTCAGCACTTCCCCAGAACCCATCTGTCCATAGTATTTATAGGAGGATAATTCCTTTCATAAAATGTTTGGAAAATCTCAGAAGAAAGGAAAGCAAGAAAAGTGGAGGCATGGCTGAATAACAAATTTTCAAGCTGGAATATGCATCACAGTATGTATATTTGCTCAAGGAATAAACATGGAGGGAGCAGTAGATTATCATCTGTCCAGAGCTTGGTATGTTAATTCTTTTTAATGCCAGCACTACTGCTAGAACTTGGGTTTGCTCTCTGCCATTCATTTTATTCCACAATTAGGATTTTTCTATCATGTACCATCATGCAGCCTTGCTGCTCTCACACCTAAAGGCATGCTTTGGGAATGATGGATCTCACAGTAAGGTACAGGGTTAACATCCCAGGCATGGTGACGGAGGGAGAAAATATCCTGTAAGACCTGTGAGCTTCCTAATCTAGTTGAGTTTGTAGGAGGACTCTGAGCTGTGTTGTGGAGTCCTGAGGAAAAAGTAAACTCTAACTTTAGAACTGATCGACAATCGGTGGTCACTGAGCTACCCCCCTCCATTAGACAGTTTCACCTCCCATGGACTTTTTCTCTCCCAGGAGGGGCTGTTCCCACCCTTGATTTATTTAATTTTCCCCATCCTTTCTAAATTTCTCTTCTCATTTGTAAAGTGAGTACAGCAATGCCAACTTCTTATGATTCTTAGGGGACTTAAATGAATAATTAAATGAGAATGTTTTGTAAGCTGCCAAATAGAATGCCTGTGTTGGTCGATGTGTTATCAACATCACTAAATGGCAAGGGAGAGTGTGAGCCAAGTCCAGAAGTCAATTGGGTGGCAGAAGCAGAAATGGATTAAGGGAGTTGGAGTTAATAGTAGTGGAGACATAAATAGGGAGTTTAGACCACTCCATACATTTTTTTGTCTGACTGTGATGAAAACTTTCCAAGAATAGGACAATTTGAGAGGTCCCCTGCCTCTTCCCTTAGAAATTCGGTCATCCTTTAACAATACCCCTCCTCCCAGCTACACCCTTATCCATAGCTAGCTTTTGTGTATGTATTTCCAAGTTAAGTGGAAATTTGGCAGCTGTTTGCTTACTTTTTTCAATGTCTCCAGCCAAATTGAATTGATCCAAAAATAAAAATAGCGAGGCCTGAATTATCTGATTTAGTTTTCCATGGTGAGCAAGTTAACCATTCAAATGTCAGCCAAACACATTGTGTTGAGACTACAGCTGGACCGGGGGCTCCACTAGGTGTGAGGATTATTTGGATTTCTGGTTATCTTTCAAACAGCAGTCTCGCAGAGGGGTGACCTCATTGACAGCCTTGTTGAAACTGGCGCAGTCAGTTGGTCAAACTCCTTGCAATACCGATGGCAGCCCTGTGCTTTCATTTGTTAAGCTTTATTTATTTATTAGACCATGATAAGACTTGCTCTATGCCTTATGTGCTGGCAGCATGTTTCTTATTTTCATGTTACCATGAAATCTTTCTGCGATAAGTAGGTATTTTAACATCTATTTAAAGACTAATCGGCGGCCTGGCTTAAGTTTAGTGGTGTGGACAATGGCGGAGCTGCTGTTGTCCCAATGCACACTAAAGACTCCAAACTCAGTGTGTGTTGCACTCTGCTAGATGTACATTGCTGGAAGTGGCTCCAAGGGCCACATGTCTGTACACAATCCATGACTTTGCCTGCTTCATGACTCCTGGGACTCCACAGATACCTCTGAGGTTCTACCTGCTCATGAGCCATGTTATTAGTACTTCTCTCCATTCTCTCCCCACCTGCCCTCCTGGCTCTCCACTCCTCACCTGCACACTTCACAGGCTTCAGTTATCGGGCTCCTCCCTGCTTAGCACGGATACCACATACCCGGGTGAAAACTTGTGTGCTCGCTTCTGTCCTCAAAGACAGGTGGGAACTGCCTTCTGGATCACATCCCTCAGCCACCCCACTTATCATAATGTCACACATGTAGTTTGTACTCTAAGTCTCATTTTTAAAAGGCAAAGTTACCAGATTAATAAGAGAAAGAAGAGGGTGAAGTTCTTCTGATTCGAGCATGATTGGGTTGCTTAGCAAAGAGCACGGTTCCATGTGTGGTCTTTCATTATACATTTTTGCACCTTTTATCATACATTTTGCAAAATGTCTTATTTTCCATTTCTTCAACTTTACCTACATTTCCCATTAGCCTTGTAGTGAAGCTGCTAATTTTTCATATCAATCTCTCCAAAATGAAGTCTGTGTGATAATACACCCTGGGAAAGTACAAGTGTTATACGTTATTTCCACATGGAGATACGAACGATCATTGTAATTATCCTTCAGGTCCTGGCAGAAATTGGGGCTATGTCTACAAAGAATCAGGCAAGATAGAAATTTTCACCATTTGATTTGCAAGGGCTCTCTGGGATAACCTTTCTGGGGCTGGATTACCTGAATTGTGTGCCATTCACCTACTTCCGCATTCACTCTACAAATATTTATTGAGTTCTTACTCTATGGTAGGGCCTGTGCCAACAGTGAGGTATGACACTGAGCACACAGACACAGTCCCCGTTTCAAGACACCAATTTAATGGGTATCTGACCTTCTTGCAGGATAAATGATCCAGCCCCCTTCTAATGCCCTGGGTGAGCAGAGCCACCTGAACCTCAGTTCAGAAGGGGACATTTCCAGTGAAATTCTACTTTTTGTGTTGTTGCCCACAGTTGTAAAGATCAGTACCCAAAAGCAAAGCTTTATTTCTAGCTAAATTTTGTTTCTGAGTAGCACCTCGGCATGTAACTATTTAGTATCCAAAGTACAGCCTTGATGACTTTAAAAGAAGCATGACAAAGCATATTTCTGAGTTGAAACTCACTTTAGCTGGGATTCCTTGTGTGCCTGTGAGAGACAAAGACAGAGACAGAGAGAAAGAAAGAGGAGAGAGAGAGAGAGAGAGAGAGAGAGAGAGAGACCCCTAACTGTTTAATTGTGTATACTCTGTACCTTAAGATGAACTTCCAGAAACTACGATGGCTCCTTGTCAAACACTAAAGGCTTTATGAGCAGTTACCATCCATATCATCAACGTTATCTTTAGCATCCAAGATGTGCCTCTTTACATTGAAAACATGATGCTATTTCATGGAGGTTTTAGTGACCAGTGGCCATTAGGTTTCTAGGCTGGTTCTTGGAACCTCACTAGCCACTAAAAAACAGAATAAATATAATTCAATTATGTTCCAGGAGATGAACTACTGATTAATTTCTCAGAGCTTCATATATATCTTTTCTTTATTGTTAGGAGGTATTAGGAAAAATGATACAACTAACATTAATTCAGTATTATTATGTTCTTGAGTTCACATTAATGCTGCTACATGTCTACATGCAGTCCTTACAAGAGTTCTGAGTGTTTTCTATTGGTATTATTGTTTTCTAAATGAAGAAACACTAGGTGAGAGATGCTAAAGGATGTCCACAATGGTTCTCTGATTCTGTCTCTATCCTCTTTGTCCTGCTGTATCCTAATTCTATAAATTCTCCTGTGTTTAGCAACCTACCAGAGATAGACCCAGAATGACAGTGAGTAGGAAAGAGCAACATTGAATTTCAAGCCAGATCTGAGATATTTCCAGACTATACATCACTTTAACATCGTCTCAGCTTCCTTCTAATAAGGTGCATGACTAACTTTATAAGCCAGGATGAAATTACAGGGATGAGTGCAAGTCTCCAAAATTCATTCCTTTGTATCTCATGCAAAGCATGACTAAAAATTTCCCTGATTTGGTGGTCTGGACACATCTCTTTTTCCCTCCTACTCTCAAGGCTATGCAGGAGGTCTGTTCAGAGGTCCAGGGCTGCAAACATCTCAGGTCCTGTTAGTGTAGGTCTCTAAAAATAACCAACACCTAAGGGCCATAAGAAAGTCTTAAAGAAGCCTGAAGTGCTTGGATGATGAGTATGAGGTATAATGTGGTGGGTCTCTCTGACCCAGTGATACACTATAACAGACTAGAATCTTCCAGAACAAAGTATGCATGACAATTCTAGAATGCAGAAGAATTCTAAAAGAGCATTTCTCAAAATGGAGTTCGAGGACTATCAACAGTGGCATCCCTGGGGGCAGGGTATTTAAAAATTGTATTCTGGCAGGCTCCATTCTATACATAAAACAATTTGATTACTGAAGTGGAATCTGAAATCTGCTTTACGGTGCTCCTTGGATGATTCTGATGTATGTTAAAGCTGAGAATCCTGATCCAATGTATTAGTAACTGACCAAACTGTCAATATACTATTAATTTCTAAGGCTAACACTGATAAGGCATCATCCCTGCTACCATGTAATCTCTAGGTTGGCAGAGATAGACAAGAACAATATATTAGTGTAACAGGGAAGTGTTGACAAGCAAAGCTGACCTCTTGGATCTAACTCCTCCAGTGAGTCAGCTTGGTGAAAACCTCAAGATTTAAGAATTAAAGATTTCAATGTCCACTTCTCTTTTACAGAGTTAAATTACACAAGTTAAAAATAAAAACAGATTTTTTTGCATACCCAAAACACAAACCTGTAGAAACCACACAAGCAGTTCTGAAATGTCATAATTCAAAATGTCTCTGGTAAGTACTGACAATACTCCTTTAAACCCTCATTTCTAGCTAACCCATCATACCTCTGGGACATCAGCCACCTCTGTGAGCTGAATCACACTTCCCTCTTCCCCAATCTTTGTGTCTAAATCACTCAGTGTTCCATACTGGGTTCCTTTAGCCACGTGCCAGGCATGGGAATCCCCCAGACTGGACCAGATGATGACCCAAAGGTCCTGAACAGTGTTGCAGAAGTATCTGAAAACAGCTGAGAAGGCTCAGGCTTTAAGCATTGCCTAGATCCTCGCTCAGGCTGATTGGTTTCTGTTTGCTGCTTCTCCCCTTCAGAGTACCTACCTCTCAAGCTGTAGTCACCATTGTCACTCTGAGCAGACTTTTCCTATAGCTTCAAGTGTCAATAGATATGTCAAAAGCTTTTCTCCATTTTCCTGTCTTTCTGAGCTCAACCTTGGTTTCCTCATTTCCAAGATGAAGACGATAATGTTCGAGAAAGAATGAGATCTGCCAGAAATGAAGGCTTTCAACACATTGCCTCACTGGGCGAGCTCTAGGAGTTAGTTAAACCTAGCGTCTAGAGAAAGTGCTTGGAATACTGTTTGGCACAACATAATTCTTCATAAAATTCTAAGAATAGTAGTGGTGTTGTAGGCAGCTGTAATGGTGTTACCAATGACCGCTGTTGCTGGTTGGTAATTGAGACAACTGGTAATCTCCAGTGTGTTACAGCATTCCCTCTTCCCAAATGGTAAAGCAAATAAAAAACAATGACTCTCCTCTATGACCTCTCTGGTTTCACCCTGAAGGCTAACTGAGAAAAGGAACTATCATGTAGATATAAAAGAGTAATCCTAGAGTAATCAATAGATGCCAATATTTCTGAGGTGAAAGAAAACATGGTTTTGTTTCTTGAATCCAGTCCTAGAGTCAAAGACAGCAGTAACACCATCAAACAAGGGGGAAAAAAAAAGAAAGAAAAGTGGAGATGTATTATGTAAAATTCCCAAACCATACACTGAGTAGCTTGAATTTTTCCCAGTCTTTACCTATTTTGCTGAGAAAGACATCATTACCCTCCAATTCCTACAGAAGGCAATGGAGACACACATTGGTCAGTCCAGCAGCCCAGGGTCACACAGACAGTACACATGGGACCACTTTGACATGCATTTTTGTGCCCCCAAAGATTCACATGCTGCTCACCATAGCTTCCCATACTCCTCTTCACCTTTGACACCCTCATCAAGGCTGCCAGCCTAGATTCCTAATGGACCCACTTAAGGGACAGAAACTTGATTCAAGTTAGCAGGACCTATTGTACTTAAGCAAAGTAAAAAATAAATGAAAGGAAGAAGAAGGGTGTAGAAAACATTGTAGTAGACTAGAATTGGAAAATGACTTTCTGTGGTCATTACAGTCATTCTCCTGGGCCAATCTATATGTTTTCCATTTCAGAGAGCATGAAAAGGCAATCACTTAGTGTTCTAATGGCAAAGCAGGGACTGTCTGTAACAAAAGGGGTGCACAAGGTACCATACCACAAACACCCTCTGCAAGGTCATCTGTAAAGTTGTGAACACATTCCAAGTGTTTACAGAATCCTGGTCATACAAGTGTACAGTTCAGTGTGGAACACCTGCCTTGTGAATCACAAAGGAAGACCCTTTTCCTGAGCAACCTATTGGACAAATCCAATTTAACAAGCTGCCTCTGAAAGTGGCTGACTTCCTGTTTACCCAAAGCCCTGAAGACCTTGCCAAAAGATGAGACGGAATTTTGCAATCATTTTTGATTTGTCTTAGCTGTGATAGAGATGTGTTAAATTGTGCATATCAAGGTCATTTTATCCTCATTTTGCAGCATGGATTCACAAATGTACTCTTCTCCCTGTATGGGGAAGAGAGTGGGTATGCATGACACAGTTCCTTGTGACACTCAGAAGCAATGCATCTCCTAGTACCTGCAATTTGCAGAGTTGCGATAGAGAGGATTACTTTGCCCTTTATTTTGACCTTGACCCACACATGACAATATAGAGACAGGAGAAAATTGAAAGAAAAAGTGGGTTGGATTCCTGCATCTCAAACAAGTGAACATAAATGGCTTTTTCAATGTCGCAGAAAAATGTTATAAAACTTTCTGAAAGTCCTTTACTTTGTCCCAAGTTGTAGGAGACATCTAAATCCAAAACTGTTTTTTTTTTCTCTTAGGAATAGGAGAGCTGCAGAAATATGAGATGATGTATATATACTATAGTCATTTGTTTCTGAAGCTTTCTTATCTGGTATTTATAGGTTTGAAATCATGAAAGTTTCACTTTCTGATTTAAACTATAATTGCAATGTAAATATAAAGTTGAAGGTAAAATGTAAATTCTTTCTTCAACCTTTCTACAAATGTACTAATACATTGTCATCTCTCAGGAGGCTAATTTTCATAACAACTGTTGCTAGAATTTAGCATTTCTTAGTAATACTTTTGTTAATTTATATTTATTTAAGATATCCATACTATTATACATTTATTGAACTACTTGAGGCTCAGTTTTCTAAATATGATTTTCTGTTACATGTTGTAGAATGCTTTTTCCTTTCTAATATTAATTAAATTAACATTCAATATATTTTTAGAGTGACAGAGTTCAAAATCATGTTACTTATGAAGAATGACAGTTTAGTTGGCAGAAATTCATGATGTAGACAATATTTCAGGGCACAGATACATTTCCATAAGAAAATTTAAATCATCAGCATTGACACTACCAAATCCCAATCTCAACTGCACTCCCTTTGCACTTTCTTATAGCTACAAGCAATTCTGGAACAGGAAATGTGTCCCCTCAGTGAAGGAGACATGGCTGGGTGTTTTTCCAAATCATACCATTGTATGGTAACATGATAATAATCCAGCCCTTACTGTGTTAACATAAGGGACAGTAGACCTGCAGCCCCAGAAGTAGAAATCTAGACCCAAAACTAGTTGGTCACACCCGTTCCAGGTAGGTATGCTGAGCTGACAACTCTAGATAAAATCTGTATTCTAGTATCTGCAATCAAACGTTGCCCCACAGCTGTGCCCTACAACTGCTTCATCAGTGCCCATGAATGTGAGCCCAAGGCTGGTGATTCATGCCACTGGTCACTCAGGCAGTGCAGAGCTTACATTCCCCTTCAGCAACTGCCCTACTCGGTAGCAATTTTAAAAAGATAGAGAGCGCTAAAGTACTCTTTTCTTAGAGAAGAAATTAACATAAATAGTAACAATTCATAGTACCTCATCTGTTCTTGCCAAGAATTTGTAATAGATTAAAAAAAAGTACACATTTTTTCCTCCCAAATTAGAAATTGCAGTGTTGTGGTGTATAGTAAATATGTTAATTCATTTTAAGCTGGTTGTCACATGCCACTCAAAAGGGAACTGAAAAATAACTCGTCAGAGGTCAAAGAAAAGATCTTTTTAGGAAGGGTTGAATCCTTTTTCCTTCAACAGTCTATTTCTTACCTTAATGATCTGAGTTAGTTTCTACTTCTGTGTCAATGGTTTACCTACAAAATAAAACATCCAATTGACATCTGTCTTTATTAAACTTACTTCTATCCTGAATTAGATGTGGCCACAGGTAATCATAAAAAGTAATACTAATAATATAAATACTACCAATGACAGCAATAATAATTTAACTCACATGACAACAACTGTTAAAATATGAGTGTCTTTATTCCCATCCCACAGATGAGAAAACCAAGAATCAGTTACATAATTATCAGAAAGAAGAAGAAGAAGAAAAAAAAACTTTGTCCATGTCTTTTAAATCAAATGTGCTTTATTAAGCCTGAGAGAGTCATGGGCACTGCAGAGTTTATTTCACTAAGAAAATCAGGAACTCATTTGCCAGGTATTTGCTTTCTGTTTTTATGCATAATTAAGAAATTATATGCTGCTGATAACCTGAGTAATGTAATGCCTACCCTCTCACAGTCTTCCTTGATTGCCATGCACAAGATTTAAAAGAGATATTTTAGAATAATTATCCATCAGTAATCATCTCCATATAACACATACCACAGCTGATTCCCCATTAAGATGGACCCAGGAGAATGAGAGGTTTTCACTTCAGAATGCTTTCTGCAGCAATCAGGTTAATTCCATGTTTCCATTCCATTGGTCTTCTGAACTTAAAGAAGGGAAAAAAACAAAACAAGTTCTATATAGGAGATAATCATGTGCCATCCATGTCTCTTGATTGGCGGGTGGAAAGTGCTTCACTATTAGCTTTCTGAGTGGAGTACTACTCACTTGGAGACATCACCTGCCATGGGGGATTCATTAAGCTAATAGGGGTAGGCTTTTATTATTGCAGAAGGTATTTTACACTAATTCATTCCAAAGCTCAGGCCTTCACAAAATCAGAACAAAGACATAAATGCCAACCTGCCAAAGATAATGGATAACATTTTGTAATACCAATAAATAACCTACCAATCCATGGGGTTATATTATTTCTGATTTATAAATATATTAACCTTTTATGATGAGCAATAGATCAATGATTCTTTCAGAACACTTGCCAAGGTTTAGCTGTTCATTTCCCCTTTACTTGAGTAATACTATAGCCTTATTCCAGCATTAATGTCTTAATCTGTGAGATCTGTATGTTTTCACTATTAATTAAGGGACTTATTAACAATATCGTGGTCCAACATACACTTCCCCTAAACATGATTTTCATTCATTCATGATTTCCCTGGAAAGAGACAGTAGTTACCTTTTGAGATTAGAACATGTTTTTCCATGTACAGAATACCTGCTTGCCAAACATATGGACCAAGAACTATTTTCCTTATCCTGTTGACACTTTTTTCTCTGTGTTTCCAGTGTCCCTCTATTTCTGGTCCCTACAAGAGTGTATCTTGAGTGCAGTCATTGGAATTTAAATCAGTTTATTACTTCCCCTAAGAGTTTTTAATTTAAGTCATTTTCTTCCATTTTGTTTTTACCCTAGTAATGGCACAGCTTTTTTTGGGGGAAAGGAGTACATAATGTCAAATTTATGATTTTCCTTAAATTACAGAAACAATTCTATGATCTTCATGTATTTTATGCATTTGTGGTATACTTAATAAAGTCATAAAGTCATTAAAGTGCTGTAAGGAATACTTTGCAAGTGAGCATTTATATACCTAATATACAAATCAAAAAATAAAATCTTACCAACACCTTTAAAATTTTTGTATGCCCTTTACCAGTGGGAGCTCTTTGTCTCCCTCTGCCAGTAAAAGATCCCCTGAATTTAATGATAATTATTTCCTTTAAGCCTTATCTTGTACTATGCATAAAAAGCCTTGCACATGTAAAAATAATCATAACTATTCAATTCATGTAGGGGAAGTTTTATAGAACTAAGTTCATTTCACAGATATTTATGGCATATAGATAATGTGACACACATTAAGCTAGGAGCTAAGTGAATAAAAATTAATAAGGTAGAGCCTGCCCCTCAAAAATTATAGGGCATTGGAATACTTCATTGGAGCTCAGGAAAGCTCAAAAACAATGTCAGTTGACTCTAACTGCAACTCAACTTTTCCAAGGGGAATTGGAATGAGAATAAAGAAATGTAGCAAGATTTTTCTTTGCTTTGTCCCAACCAACACTTGAACTGATCACTGTTTAGATGGGAGGAAAGTATGGTCAATCTTTCCCTAAAAAAGTGAGGTACTGAGTTGATAATTATGTCCTTTATTGATGTCATTTCTTTCTATGTTTTAAAGACACACACACACGCATATATCTAGTCTCTGACATTACTACTAAAATTATGGCATAGTTAATAAAAATGAAAGTTTATAGTCAGGTACAGTTATAAGTTTAAAATCTGAGTTCATTGTTTTATAATTAGGTGATATGCACAAATTCCTTAGCTTCAATCAAACCCATTTGTGAAAATCCACATGATAATAATGCCCACTTTTTAGCTGTATTGAGAAGATGAAATGTAATAGTTTACACAGTGAATTCATAATAAATGGTAGCTTCAGTTATTTCCTTCCCAGTTGGATTCTAAGTGCCAAGACTGCACAGACCTATGGAATTCTTGTCTAATCATCCTCAGAGCTAAGCAATGAGTCTGCAGAGAGTCCACTCAATAGATGTTTGTTGATTGATTGCTAGAGATCTAATACTGCACCAAACCTGTCTCCATCCCCAGTGATCTGCTGCTTTACAATCTGAAATACTCTAATTTAGAGTCAGTTACAAGTAGAGCATAACAATACACTGACAGGGAAGCAGACAGGACACTTAGAGACAGTGTTTATGGGTACTGGTGATTTCAGAGCAAAACCATTCTGCTTATTAAATAAAAGTGTCTAGTTGACAAAACGACTGTCCCTGACGAACAAAAATGATCAATGAAATGCCTTCCCTGTAGGAGAAATTCTTCAATGAAAGGCAAAGCTTAATCCTAGCACTTTTTGGCTAATTGAATTCTTTCAAAAGGGTCTGTTAGCCAAAGCATCTGCTTAATTCTTCAGTTGTGTGATCTACTGTCCCACACTACATGAATCTGAGCCAAAGTATTCTTGTAACAAAAGAGGTTCTGGTCTGGAGGCTGCCCATTTGGATGGTAGTGATGACAATGTGAAAAATCCAAGGAACCTATTACCTCTTTGAGGATTTTTTGTTTAGTGCTAGGAAATTCTCTGAATTATTGCAAATAGAGCCTCGAGGGCAGAGTCACTTTTGAGAGAGGCTGTAGCTATTGTACAAGTCAGTTCACTAATGTGACACCCAGTCATAGATTTGAGATGTTTAGAGTCCATGACTACTTCACCTTGAAGCTAACTTTCAGTGATTTTCACTGGGCAATCCATTGTCAATCTCATCTTGTCATCCTTCAGTTAGAATGTTCTGCCTTTGGCCAGAATGGAAATTGCTCTTCTTACTGCACGGTAGTACATGATACACCTATCAAGAAGAATGATATTCTTTGGTAAATAACTCTAAACTTACGGTCCTATATGTTTTCCTATTTCCAAGTGTTTCCCAAGGGAAGTTATGTAAATATTGTATTTTATTTTATTTCCATTGCCCATAAAACTTTCCAAACCCCTAGGGATCTGTGGTTTTAAATGAAAGGACATCATGGCTTTTGACAACAGAGTGACATGAGGTTGAATCTGCCTCTCATCTCCTAGCAACAGTCTATGAAAAGCACTGAATCTCAGCGTTAACTATAGATAATGGACTTTTGAAAGAATTCCCCAAAAATGATGCTTGGAAAATATGATTGAAATATACTAAGTATTGAATAAATGCTAGTTTTCTCTTAGTATGGAATTGAATTTGGATTAAATTTGCCAGCCTCATCAGGAAAATTAGATTAATTGTACTGAAATCACTAGCCTGTTTTTGACATGAAGCATAACAAGCCACCTCTAGTTACAATTTTCTTCAATTGGCTTAATTTATTGTGACTGTTTTAGCCAGGTTTTACAGGGGAGTCTATTTAACACAGGACACAGAATGGATAGGATTATTTTATAATATTCACTCAAAGAGTCAAATGCAGAAGAGTGCCAGAAAATCTGTCAACACACAAGAGGCCCAAAGAATCCAGCTGAGGGAAATGTCCTGCATGAGTCCATCTGAAGACCAAGAGTAAATGGCAATGTCTCATCCAAGTCTGTATCAAGGATCTGCAGTGGGAAGGCCCACAGGTTTGCAGTGGAAGTTAGAAAATCCGTGCCAGCAGCCTGAAGGAGCTGTGTTAGGAGGCTGAGGGATCCACAATGAAGCCAGGAAATGACACTCAAGTAAGGACCAGAGCTGTTCCAAAAAGAACCACAGCCATTCTTGGTGACAGAGAGGACCCGAGCTCCTCTGATGAGAACAGCTGAGTTCATATCAGAAAAACCAGCAAGACAAGCTTCTCCAGGAGAATCAACAGCACAATATCTTCCCCACCAGTTCCCTTTTTATGCTGTTGGCAACAATCCTCAGGTGGGCCTTCCACACCCAGCACTGTGCTGATTCAGTTCAGCTGGGCATTACAAGGTGTCAATCCACCGCCTTGACTGTTAGGTATCATAGGAAAATCACATTTATTCTCTGTGGATAAATACTAATAAAAATAAAGATGTTTGATTTTAAAAGTGTATTGTGCTAACATAGATTTAATCACATCATAGGCCCAGTCAATATTTGCTCAATGACAAGGCCTTTGTTTAGAATTCTACTCAGAAGGATGAAATTTTCAAAGATGAAGTAAGTTAGATGCTCACTGGGAAATATGAATAGTTATCCATGACTGGAATATGTATTTATAAATTTTGAGGTGATTGTTTTCTAAGTTGCTTGGTTTTTAGCCTTCCATGTATAATGTCTATATTGTAAGTAAAGATAGTCTTCATTCCTCACTTTGAAACAAATTTACATAATGAGATGACAAATAAGATGTGAAATTAAAAAAAATGCTATCCAAGAAATTAGTGGCCCTTAATGCTAAAGGGCAAAAATGATTGTTAAATTCAAATTTTTCTATGAATATTTTCATATTTTCACATGTGAAAATTTACCTATATTATTTATTTTGGCCTCCATAAGTGGGATAAATTGAAAGAGCACTTTTATTCCTCCCAATCTTCCAGCTGCTTTTTGCAAAAATGGAAAGAGGCTTAGTGAGGTCAAAAGCCTCAGGTCACACAAGGTAAAGTGATAGACCCAGGTCTTCTTACCCTGAACTCCCTGTTATTCCCTCCAGATGTTCCTCTTGTTTCTTTTTGATTACAAGGGTTGGTCCTGCCTTTAGAAGCAGAGATTTACAGTTGATAATCATGTTTTCATTTGTTGGTTTACTTTCCTTAATGGGTAAATCATGATTGCTGCACTACTAAGAGTAAGTCTGATATATGAACACAACAGGAATTCCATTTTTATCATAATTTGCAGAGGTCAGAAAAGGCTTTTTCTTCTCCCCTTGCTCTGTTTTTCTGTTTAATGACAGCTAAATTCTCTGCCTGGATCAGGTTTCCTAGAAGCAGAGGAGAGATGGATAATGCTGTGCCATTTTTCATTCTGAGTAACTTTCCAAAGGGTTGTAGGACTAAGAAGGATGTTGTAGGAGGACCCTGGATAATTATGGCTATCCTTGAACAGATCTGTTGGAAGTCTTTAAGTGTAAAATTAAGTGTAAGGTCCTGGATGTGCAAAAGGGCAGAAGTGTTTCTTCCAGTTTGAAGTTCTGGGTACTCCTACACTCTTGTAGAGAGCAGAGTCTCCACTCAAGAAGACTGAGAGCTGGAAGTACAAGGTATAATTCAGTCTGACATTGTGTTTGGAGGCCACTTGTGTGGCCAGTGGAGTGGGTAGGGAAATTAAAAGCGTTTGAGAAAATCACCGTTCTGGGGATGGTCACAAGGACTCCTCAGGTGAAGGTACTGTCTCTCGCTGGTGTTGGTGGATGCTGCGTGTTGTAGAGACAGCTGTGTGGACAATTTAAGTCCATATACTCCTCCTCTTAAGACTTCTCAGCTTCCTTATTGTGAGGTGAATTAATTCTCATTAGTTATTTCTCTCTTCATAATGAGTTAGCAGTTTTCATCACTGCACAGTTACCTCAGGAGGCCTCCAAGGGTCAGGAACCCAATGGCAGCTCAGCTGGGTGGCTCAGATTCAGTCTCTCAAGTTGCAGTCAGCCTGTTGGTTGGGTGTCAGTCATCTCAGGGCTTGGTGGAGACTGAATAATCTACTTACATCCAGTATCACATCCACAATGGTCCTTAGTCCCTTAACAACTGTTGGTTGGAAATTTCCGAGGTTGTGGGTCTCTCCACAGGGCTGCTCAGCATGAGAGTTTATATTGCGCAGGACAAGTGATGCAAAAGAAAGTAAACTCAAGAAGGAAGCAGAAGCCTTTTATAATCTAATCTTAAAAGAAGTATGTTCATAATGCCACATGCAATGTGAGAAGAGACTGTGCGAGAATTGGAGTACAGGAATCCAGGACCATGGGAGCTTCCTGTCACTGTGTGGTGGCCAGAGAATCATGGGTGGATGTGATTCGTGCTACTCTTAAACTGGCACATGAAAAACACCCTCCACCCTCCTGTGTTTTTCTTTCCAAATTATCCAGATGAATCTTTAAGGGTTCAGAAAGGAATGAAAACCAAAAATAATGGGAACCCAAGTCAATGAGTGGCAACACAGAGTGCAGCATCTGTGACACAAGGTAGACATAGATTATTACTGTGTGACATTCTGAGGTTCCTCCTTCTCCATTACACACTTCCTTCTTGCTTATCTCATAGGATTTAGCTGTGTGAATCTTCTTGAGGGAGGATACGTATATCTTTTAAAAAATTACACATTTTGGTTCCTCTTTTTAATATAATTTTTAATTATACTTTTTAATGTATTTGATTTTTTCTTCTGTGGTATTAGTCTGGATTGTTTCCCTTTAATATGTAAGTTTTTAGAGGTCAGGAGTCCTGTGTTCTGCTTTGTCTCAATTTCCCTACAGCAACCTGGTCATCATGTTGTACCCAGCACCAGTGTGATATGACTGTGCCCAACCGTATTTCAACAAGGGAAAAAGATTCCACATAGGATTTTAGCCAAAAAACCATGTTTCAGGCTTTGAATTAAAGAAAGGGATAGCACAAGTTTTAAAAAGTTGGCTGTGGGGTTGGGCGTGTAGCTCATTGGTAACTCAATTGCTTAATATGCAATAGACCCTCACTTCAAATACCTGTACCACAAACAAAATCACTTGGGTTTATAGAAAAAGAGTTAAAATATCAGCTCTAGATTCATAAAAATCTACTTATTAGAAATAAATACACAGCTTTATGACATAGATGAAGCTATGTAAGTATCAATCTGTAACACAAATATCCTTGTAGAAAAAAAACCTATTCTGACCTTTTTTTATTTATTTGGATCAATTCAGATGTTTACTGAATGCCAATATATTCAATCATTTTAACTTTAATATCATGTAACATTATTTTATAGAAGTACTGTGATTAATATATTTTAGAATCTTTATGTCCATGCATGAAGATTTTTATTCTGTCAAAATCATTTGTGGCAACCTTTCACTATATTAGCATTAGCAGTGTGGACATTTTCTCCATCTTCCAGCTCATGCGTTGAAAGCAGAAGGCTTTTTCTCTTTTCTTGTATCAAAGGGTTTCAATTTTTCAGGCAAAGGACATAAATGAAATGCGGTACCTAAGAGAAATATTAACATCATTTAAAACGAGAACTATTTCTCCTTGGAAAGGTTATCTTGATTTTGAAATGTGGAAAGTAATTAAGAACATAAACCCATGTGTAGATTCATCAGTAGTTTGTGACTCTAGGTTTTTTTTTTTTTTTTTTTCTCATCTCTTTCTGGAAGACAGTTGTGGTCAGCCACCAGCACATGACATATTAACTCTTGGGGAGACCAAAAGTTAGGCTAAAGTGGAATCTGTTTTACAAAGTTGATAAAAGGAGAAAATGACACTAGTCTTATCATTGGGCTCTGGTAGCCTAAACGTTTAGGACTGTAGGTAAAATTCATTTTTATTTTTATTGGAACACTGAATTTAATTAAAATGAAGTGTGTGTAGATGCCCTTTCCACTGGGTCTCGTAATTGGTAGCTCTGACCATAATACTCTTTCAAGTACCAAATCATAAATAACAACCCCACCTCTGAGACACATGAGTTTGCCCTTGTCAATTAACCAATAGCAGAATTTTTTCTCAACTCTGATTACTCTGAACATAGATAATGAGTTGGCCTTCCAATTTTTATTGATTTCCTCCTGCTCTATAGAAAACTATTGATTTCCATTTTCTTGTTCAGTTACTGGTTGATTTTATCCTTCATTTAATTTTGCTTACAGCAAAGCTTTTTTCTCATTACAACACAACAAAATCCTAGAAAAACAGAGGGAGTGAGAGCCACTTATAAATGGTCTGGTAATTCACTGAATTGCCCAGGGTGAGCTGTAGAGTAAGACCGTGACCATCTCACTGCCCTCCTCCTCCAGCCTCACCCCTTCTTGTTTCTCTCAGAACCTGTCTGTGCTGCAATCAATACAGAATTGTGGCTTGAAAAACAAGATTTAAACTAATGGGAAAAATCATATCTGCTGTACAAATAAACCGAATTTTAAAATAAAGTTAATTCCCACTCATACTTGCATACATGTACTCACAAGTATATCCATCAAAAATGCATAAATAGGGGATTACTTTCCTTTATTGATCATTTTCAACTGATAAAGTATGATTGGAGGTGAGATTAGATGTACACACCCCAGGGGCTATAACAATACAGATATGATTGCAGTTGTGCTGGAGGTGATCAGCTCATGGTATTCAGTCTCTGTGTCATCAATGTATTGCTCAACATACTCACTACAGATTTTTACAAGAACAAGAAAAAGCAAAATAACCCTTCTAATAGGGTCCCTATGTTTGTAACCCTCCAGAATTTTTGTACCGAAATTCTATACATTCACATACACATATACATACACATACATTGATGATATTAAAAAGTGAGGCCTGGAAGATGATATTGAGTATGGGGCCCTCACAAATGAGATTAGTGCCTTTATCAAGTAAGCATCAGAAGCTAATTAATTAGTTTGTCTGTTTAAGTGAAGATATTGTAATAAGGCACTATGTTTGAGAAAAAGCCCTTACCAGATACTAAAGCTACTAGCAATTTGGTTGTGTACATCCAGCCTCCAGAACTGTGAAAAATATATGTTTCTTATTTATAGCCATTCAATGGTATTTTATTGTAGCAACCTAAACAGACTAAAACATCTCCTCATATCTACGGTCCCTTGTCCTGTGATGCTGCCATGCCTCCCAATAAAATGTGAAGACTATTTCCCTATTTTTGAATCTGTTCTGGCCTCAGGACCTGTTTTAGACTAAACAGAATGAGGAAGGGTGGGCATTTGGAGCTTTTGTCTGCCTTCTTGAGACAATTTCCCAAAATCACCATAAGAAAAAAAAAAAAAAAAGACCATATGGAGAGAACTTCCAGATTACCCTGTGACACAGCTCGGCCAATACTCAGGCAACTCCCCATGTAAAACCACCAAAAATGCCCAGGTGAGATATGAAGAACTGCCATGGCTACCCAAAGAATTGTGAGAAATAAAATCAGCATGTGTCTCTCTTTAGCTTTTAATTTTGAACCAAGTTTGACTTAGCCAGAAGTTTCTGAAGTACTCTGGACAGTTCTCATATAACTCTTACTGAGTTTCCCTCAATATTATCATGTGAAACCACAGTGCAATGATTTAAAACAAGGAAATTTTATTGATACAACATGAGTCACTAAAATTATCCAAATTTCACCAGCTTTTCATTAGCAATTTGTTTTTTTTTTTCTGTTCCAGAATCCAGTCCACAATTTCATGTTGCATCTAGTTTTTGTTCCTTGGTCTCTCCGGATCTGTGAAATTTCCTCGATCTTATTTATTTTTCAAGACTTTGACAATTTCGAAGTTGCTTATAAACTGCTCCTCAGTTTGGTTTTGATTGAGGCTTTGCATGGCAAGAGTAGCACAGCGTTGTGCCTGTTACATCACGTCAGGAGCCCCTCAGGTTATGCTGACAACAAGCAGTCGTTTCGCATGATTGGGAGGTGAAAGTTGGTTGCCTTTTGGTTATCTCTATTCTGAGGTAAACAAACGTCTCCTCGTAGGGTGTAAGTATCTTGAACGACATATTTTAAGCCTGAAAATGATTCCTTTAAACTATTAAGTACTGCAGTAATGTGCAATTGACCATTGACTCATAGATACAGAGATAGATGATAGACAATAGGATAGATAGCTAGAGAGACAGACATGATAGATACAATGATATCAGGCATAAGTAATCATATTAGTGACTTCTGGGGAGGCCGGCAGTGTGGTACACGGACTGGAAGAAAGATAAAGGCCCATGGACCCGTAGCCTTGACATCTGTGACAGCTTTAGTGATAGAGCTGTAGGTGAAAAATTAGTAGAATTCTAGAACAACAGTATGTTTTTCTAAGAACTACAGAAGAGAGAAAAAAGACTGTGTTTAAAGAAACAGAGACATAATGTATAATTTTGTTTGATCATTTTCTAAAGAATAAATTTTTAAAATGATTTTTGGTTATTCTGTTCAATATAACCCCGAAATCAGGACAGGCAGAACCTAGAGTTTATTCGCGTTGCACACGTGAGTGTTTTGTTTCCCGTGATGAGCAGCGGTAGAGCGCTGAGGCCAGGAGAACAAACAGACATTCTTCACGCAGTGCAAGAAGGAGTGGCTGTCATCCTTCTGTCTGTGTAAAGTAAATGGGACTCTGCTTATTGGAAAGAGTCCTCCCATCCATGGATAAAAAGCAAGGCAAAGAAGGTAAGTCAGAATGACTTTTCTGAGAGTAAAAGAGGCTGACGTTTTTATTGGGTCTGTAATAGGGGTTATACGAGAAAGTAGGGCTTGGGCATGACATTGACCTGAACAATCCTCACTGTAGTTCATGAAAGAACAGATAAGACATCTAAGAATTTGAAAAGGAGGACCACATCTATAAGACACTGTTAATAGCTGCTGAATTGTCTGGTACTAGTGATAAAGGAGAAAGTAAGACACACAAAGTTCCTGCACTCATGGAATTTATATTCTAGTCCAAGCGAATGACAATAAACAACTACCTTATTTAAGATATATTATAGATAGTGCCATGTAGTTACAAAGAAAAATAAAAGTGGGATAAAGGAAAAGGAGTGAGAGAGTAGAGGTGCAGGCAGTTGCTATTTTATAATGGATATTCAGGAAAGACCTGCTGAGATGGGACACTGGCTCCCCAGGTGACAGAAATACCATCAGGATAGGACCAGTGGGATCAGGATGCCAGAGTGACCCAGATGGAGCTCTGGGATAAAAAGCTCAAGTATTAGGAGCACATGGTATACCACATGTAGAGGGATGAGGCAGTAACATGAGGTGAGAAAGACTGAGCAGGTAACAGCCAACTGAAGTTCTAGGACAAGGGTCTCAGTCTGGGATCTTTGCACCAGCTGTGTTTAGGCCTGCATGAAGACCCGAAGGAGGGTCACAGATTTGCTTGGATAAATCTTCAGTTGCATTGGATGCCAGTTACTTATAGTTTGGACACAGATCAGAAGTGCTCAAGTATTTCATCGAAAGCTCCTTTTCTTTTTACTCAAATGCAGTCTTCCTCATTGCTATTGGTTATGGTTTAGATTTTAGGTGTCTCCCAACATTTCATCTTCAGAAGTAGGGCTTTGGAAAATGACTGGATCATGGGGCACTGTACTCAGCAGTGGACTGGTACATTGATGAGTTCATGACTGCACTGCTTAGAGCTGGGTTGGGGTTGGAAGTCTAGAAGAGAAATATCAATGAAGGAGCTAGAAAGGTGTATTTTTGTTGCTGATGTTGTCTCTCCTTCTTTCACCTTCTCTCCTTTTCACTTTGTTTCACTTCTCCTTTCCTCTCCTCTCCTCTCTCCCCTCTCCTCTCCTCTCCATCCTAAGACTTTTGACTGATCAAGCTAGTTTTGACCAGTTACCCCAAAATAATACATAACAGCCAGATATTGGCCAACCACAGATTGCCTGACAAATCTGGAGCAAGGAAGCACCTTTCTAAGAAATCTGCTTGGGATTTTAAAAGTAGGATATATAGATCCATAGATCTGTGAAAAGAGGAAGGAAGGCAGAGATGGAAGAAAAAAGTGCAGGCATCACTGATTCATAGAATAGCATAATTTTCTTAGCTGAAGAAAATAATTTAGATAACATCTCTCAAAACTTTATACTTATTTCTTGATAAGGAAATAATTTCCCAAGTCTCCTTGCTATGTGTGTCTGCCAAATGGTAAGCCAGATAATCTGATATGTGGAGCCATTTTCATGGGTCTCTGACTTTGGTTTGCTTACTTAACTTACAATGAGCTTAAATAATATTTTAGAATGGTTGTCACAAAGGTAGCACTTTGAATGTAAATTTCATCACTAGATATCTCTTTGGATTTCACTAAAAGTGTTTTGCTGTCAATTTTATTTCCTTAAAGAGCCGTTTGTATTTTTAAAATATGTTAGAACAGCCATAAGTTACTTTCCTTTTTAGGTTTCTCAAGCGAGGCACCATTGCATTTGCATCTCTGGAAAGGGGACACAAGAGGCACAAATCATCATGGATCATCTCAGAGGCCGTTCTGAGTTTGCAATGGTTAATACAAAAAGGAGGTGGAATTTAGTCAAGTAAGAAAGAACATTCTGGTATATTTGTCAAAAACTATGTGTGTGTTTGTGTGTGTGTGTATGAAAAAATTTAGTACATTTGCCATTATTAGATTTTAAGCATAACATTTTCCAAAATACAAGAGCTACAGTAGACTCTATAAGGTAAACTATATTGAAAGTCTTCAAAAAGTGGTTCATTCATCTCCTTTTTGTCAACTATCAACTTAAAGATTAACATACTCATTGGCAAAGCTAGGCTAGGATTATGAATTGAATGCCACCTTTATATAGTCAGTCACAGTGGCATTCAGTAGAGGGAAGGAAAGAAAGGATGTTTATAGGGGTTTAAAACTGGGGCTGCTTGATTTTTAGTTGGGTTTTGGAAGATGGGGGACTGCAGCTGGGAAGAATTTATGACATAATAACATTGGATTGCTGAGAAAATCTGGTCTTGAAGAAAGATATGGTAAGTAAGCTATTAGTAGTAATTAAAGTAGCTGACAATGTTATCTAGCTGAAAGAAGTATTTTCTGAATCAAATAGCTATATTTTTGTGCTTGTTTTAAGTACTATTTAACAAATATGGAGAAAATTTTCCCTTGTCCCAGTACTGTTTGAAATGGGAAACTATATTGATTTCAGTTCTTATTTCCAAACCTGCAATTCTGTATTTTTTTTGTGTGTGTTAGTATAGTAACATCGTCAAGAAAGGGGTAATAAATTCCTGGTCTCTCCTTTGGCTTTAAAAATCATGTTGATTACTGATAAATGGTTAATGTATAAAACCAACAAAATTTTCTTTCTCACTCTGTATTTGATTTTATTCATTTTATAGTGACTAGATATTTGTTCACTTAATAAATGTTTTGAAAGCACTTTAAATGTCTACTGAATAGTTAGAAAAGCACACCAGAAACATTTTTTTGTGCAAAGATTCATAAAGGGAGATACATTTATTGTAAAATTGTAAAGTCTCTGGTACTAAGTTAATAAATGCCTTTCATAATGTTAAAAGGCCTTTTGTTTGATAATTGATTCACTTGTGTTGAATGTGAGGCTGATTAGATAACTGAGAGTCATGGAGATGAAAACTAGATGCTATGGGTCATCCTGGCTCTCCTTACAGTTTTGGCTCAGATATGTACAGAGCTGAGAAATTATTTCTCCTGTGTGTACAATAATGAAAAGGCAAAGAAACTAAGGACCAAAGGCATTTTTGGATCCATCAGAGAAATGAAGTCACAGGACAAATTGTCACACCAAAATCTATAAAGACAAGCAAATTCAGAGTCACAGCCAAGGTCTATTTAACTACAGCAGAAGGAGCAGGAGCTGTTAAGTTAGTGGAAAGATTTAGAGGAGAATTTTGTTAAACTGATTGAAGCTGTGTGTGGGCCAGCATGAAAATAAAAAAATTAGGCACTGTACTGGGAAGTCTATATATTTATGGATTTTACCTCTTGGTACTCCTCCCAGATTTTCAATGTAAAGATTCAAGAAGTCCCTCACGTTCCTAGGTGCAGGGCTGGGGAGAGTTAACCTTGTTAAACATCTGCAGAGCATTTTCTTAAGAAGGCCAGATCGGGAAAAACAAACTTTGTCAGAGCCTCCACTCTTTAGAGGAAAAGTATCCCTCCTACTCCAGGCTCCTCTGGCCTCCCTGTCTCCCCTAAGCAAGGGAGGAAAAGACAGAAACACTTCTGAAGATTCCAGAGTAAGGATGGAGGTCCACTCAAAGACTGAGAGTTAATTATGACATTGAAGACCCTCTCCAGTTGGCACACGCTGGCATGACACCAACTTTCACCAGTGGAAAGAGAGTGGATCACAGCAGAAAGGCACATGTGAAGGCCAGCGTCAGCAGAGGTGATGGAAGCAACGCACTTGCAGAGAACATTAAACACCGCGCCACTCCAGTGCATTCACACGAAACCTCACACTCACACCTCGCAGCATTCAGTTTCCCCGTTCTGATATATCACGCTCTCTCCCAAGGCTTAGGTTTCACATATGTGTGTATACGCATAACAGGCATAGAGCCTGCAGCGGAACCAGGGTCAGTGTGACAAGAAATTAATGTAACTATCATTCATATAGTGAGGGCTGCAGTGGAAAAGTAAAAAATACATGTGAAAACAAAGATACTGTGTGCAGAGAAAGAGTTAATTAAGGATGAAAAGGAAAACACTAAAAATCAAACTTATGGCAACAAAGACAGTAAGAACAACTGCCTCTGATGGCCATGGTGACCTTGAAAACATGAACAGAAACCTTCTAAATTACAAAGAAAAGCAAGAAAACAATTTGAAAAAGGAAAAAAAAACAATCTTCTAGGATAAACTCAAAAAGTATAACAAACAAGTAATCACATAATAGAACGACAAAAAAAGAAATATTTCAACTAATGACTATGGAAAATAAATGCAGGCACATATTCAGGAAATTATATAAATACAAAGCAGATATTTGCAAACTAAATTCCTATACTTAGGTATATTATATTCAAACTACAGTAATGAAGACTAGTGATAATGTTAATAAGCTGTAAAGGAACAAAACACCTTCCTTACAGGGAAGCAAGCACAAGAACTACATTGGATTTCTCCTTAGAAAACCCGCAGGAAGAAAAAGAGTAGAATGAAATAGTTAAAAGATCTTCAAAAAAAAAAAAAAAAAGGAATTTAAGAGGAGGAATAAAGAATTTCTCAGCTAAACAATGAGGAAATTTGTTTACATAGACTTGTCTTTTAAGGAATGCTAAAAGATATTCTTTAGAAAGAAAGCAAGTAATACAAATCTGAAGCTTGGATCTATATGAAGAAAGGAAGAGCAATTGAGAAGGAGTAAATAAAGTTAAAAAAATCTTAATTTCTTGTTCTTAATTGATCTAATAGCTTGTTTAAAACAATAATGGTAATCATATATTTGATGATTGTAATGATGGTAAATGAAATTCATAAGTGTAATAAAGGACAGGGAAGAGGAGTTGAATATAATCTTTTAAAAGGTAGTGCATCTGAATTAAACCAAGAATAGGAGATATTTTACAACTTGGTGAACAATATCTACAAAATGATCTACAGTTACCATAATTCTTAATTGTGAGAAACAATGTTTTCTACAAAATGAAAAAGAGTTATATAGATTCAAGAAGAAATTAAAATTTATTTGTTTGTATGGTTACAAATTATACAACTAATAAATTTCAGATACTTTATACATCAGTTTGTTGTTTTACAGTTTTGGCTGTAAAACACATTTATTGTTTTTTATGTATGCATATGTATATACATGTTTATAATTTAAAATTGCAAACATATCTTTAAAATAATAGCAGATACAATTAAAAAATATATACAGAACTGATACACTGAAAATCACAAAATAATAATAGAAAACACCAAATATTTAAATGAATGAAGACATGCTCTCCATTTGTGGATGAGAAGACTCCATATTATTAAGATGTCAAATCTTTCCTTTTGATCTGTATATTCAGCATGTACCCAGTCAAAAGCCTAAGAAGTTGTTTTGTAGTAATTAGTAAACTGATTCTAAAATCAAAGATAATTGAATTGAGAATACAGAAATAAATACATGTATAGTTAGTGCACTTTCAGAAAAGGTGCCATGACTATGAAATGCAGCAAATTGTCTTTTCAACAATTATGGAACATCTATCCACATGTGAAACAAAGATGTACCAAATTGGGCAAGGATGGCATATTCCTGTAATTCCAGAACTGGGGAAGCTGAGGCAGGAGGATTGCCATGAGTTTGAGGTTAGCCTGGGCTATATAGTGGTTTCAAGGATGGACTGTAGTACATAGCAAGACCTTGGAACAGAAGAAAAAAGGAGGGGAAGGAGAAGGAAAAGGAGAAAGAGAAGGAGGAAGAGGAGGAAGAAGAAGAGGAGGAGGAAGAGGAAGAGGAGAAGAAGCAGTAGCAGTAGCAGCAACTTACTATACATATACGCAAAAATTAATGCAAAATAGATAAAACAAGAGATAACACTATAAAACTCTTAAAAGAAAATATAAGGATAATCTTTATGAGCTACTGTATGGCAGTAATTTCCTACATATGAAGTCCAAAGACAGGCAAGAAAGGAAAAAGAAATCGGCAAATATAATTTCATCAAATTTAAACACTGCTGTGCTTCAAAGAGCAATGCCAAGAAGCTAAAATGCCAACATAAAGTAGGAGAATTGCATAGCTGATAAGGACCTTGTATCTAGACTTTATAACCCAATAATAAATACACAAGTCAAATGAAAAATATGTAATGAGCAGGGATTGCCATTTCTTCGAATAAATGTACCAATAGACAGCAAGCACATAACAAGTGCACAGTAGCATTAGCCATCACAGAAATGCAAAGTAAACAAAAATCAGCTACCACTTCAAACTGAGTAGAAAGCTGTACTCAAAGCCAGATAGCAACAAGTTCTGACAAAGATGTGGGGAAATTGGAGCCATCACATACGTCTGGTGGATTTGCAAAATAGTTCAGCTACATCAAAAAAAAATCAATCTAGAACTTTCTCAAGACTTAAATATATAGTTTCCATATGAGCCAACAAGTACAGTTCTACGTAGGTATCAAACAGAGATAAAAACATATTTACACTAAAAAAATGCACAAATGATCAAAGCAGCATTATTTGTGACACCTAAAAGACAAAAGTGATAAAATACATATGGACTGATGAATGTATAAACAAAATTGGTTTGTCTACACAATGAAATATTATTTGCCCATAAGAAAAATTATATACCTTACAGATGTTATAACATAAGTAAACCTTGAAAAAATTCAAGGTTAAAAAGACTACATGTTAATTGCTTCTCTGCCTTTTGGCTAAGATCAAGTATAGTAAAAAGACTACATGTTCTATGATTCCATTTATATAAAATATCCAGAATGTAGAGACATCCAGAAACAAAGTAGTTTTGGATTTGCCTAGAATGAGGGGGTGATAGAGAGGAAAATTGAGCATGGAATCTCTTTTTGAGGTTTTGAAAATAATTTATGATTGACAATGGTGGCAGCTGTACAGTTTTCTGAATGTACTAAAAGCCATTAATTGTATTCTTTAGTGGGTGAAGTGTGTGCTATATTAAGCACATTCCAAATGCTTATTACCCAGAAATTGAGACTCATATGTAAAAAGCTATAAAACTTGGATGAGAAAAAAATCAAGGCGAACTTGGGTTGGGTGATGAGATTTTAGAATAATATCATGATCCATGAAAGAATAGAAAATGATAAATTGCAATTCATTAAAATTAAACACTTTCCATCTGGTGAAGGACATCACTAAGAGAATAAGAAGGCAAACCACAAACTAGATAAAACATTTGCAAAAATGTCTGATAAAAACTTCATCTAAAATGTTCAAAAAACTCATATAACCTTCAATATCAAATAAAACAGCACAATTAAAATAGGAAAAGATCCAAACAGATTTCTTCCTAAAGTAGACATATAGACAGCAAATAAAATTTTAAAGAGACAAAACATCACTTATTATTAGAGGTTTTTAAATCTAAAGAAATGGAAGATGAGACATCCTAACAATTGACGGCAAGCCCAAACAGTGATATTGCCAGTTTCTAGAAAACTGCAGACAGTCAAGAATTCTCATTCACTTCTAGTAAGAATAAAACATGGAATAACCACTTTTGAGGACAGATCAGTCATTTCTTATAAAGCTAAGTGCAGTCTTACCATGCAGCCCAGCAACTGTGCTGGTAGTTATTTATCCATCTCATTTGATAACTGACATTCAAAGAAAATCCAGCTTGTGGAATAAAGCAATTTGTAAAATAATTCCCCCAAACCAGAAGCAAAGATTTTCTTCCAAAAGAGAACGAACACACAAATGGTGATACGCCCCACAGAGGCTCATTACTGAGTGACAAAAGGAAATGAACTACCAAGTCTATAAATGCATGAATGAAACTTAATCCAAGCTCCCCAGGGAAAGGAAATGATAGAAAAAGTACCCATGTATGTCACGATTCAAATTATATAACATTCTGGAAAAAAGAAAATCACAGAAATGTTTTTAAAAATCATTGGCTTTCAGGACTATGTTGGGAGATGGGGGTGTTTACTATGCACAGGGAATTTTTTAAGATGATGAAACTTGTGTGGCACAATGAGGATATGTGACACTGCTTGCTAAAATCCAAAGAACTGTCCAGTGCAATGGGAAACTGATGATATACAAATTAAAATCAAAGCATTTGAGAGGTCAGAGGATTCCTCAGATGGAGTACAAAATGTAGCAAAACAACTTTACTGAAAACATAGCAGACAAGTTCACTGAAGGGATTGGGAGTGTGTGCTGAAGAGAGTAGGTGCTTACCTAAGTAATTTCGGAGGAGGGTCTATAAGACGAAAGGCAAACGAAAATATGTGTTATACTTGGCTTAGTAAATTTATTTTTCATGAATGTGTAGTTTAGTGGTTCTAATACTGCTACACATGTACTGGAGTAGACAATTAAGGAAATTGGGGATGGATGGCAGGAGCCAGGTTTATTCAATGATGGAGAGAGATTTCCTGTGAAACAAGGGGAGGAGGGTTGCGTACTCCATTTATTACTGGATCACAGTTGGAGGTGTTGTTCTCAACTCATATTTAGCTTAAGGTACACGTAAGTAGTTACATAGAAATATCGATAGAGATCTGTATACAAAGATTATAACACACATATATTTTCCTTGCTCTGAGTAAACAGGGGCTAAAAGCTGTGACATTTCAATAGGAACAAATACACCTAAGACCCAGTTCGTTCTTGTTGTGCTGCTGTTGCTCTTGGTAAATACCACCTTCTTTACACTGTAAGAAATTCTTTACGCTAGAGAAATTGCTGTTTCCAGGACCAGGATAGGAGATAAGCCTGGGAATCTTGCCAGATCAAAGGGTAAGGAAGTGCTCCAGCAAATAAAGCAATTCATAATGATGGGGTTATATTAAAGAGACAAAGGACTGGCATGAAAAGTCTCTCTAAGGCCAGGTCTGAAACAACTTGACAAAAAAATCGGTAATTAAAATTGAGATTTAATCCAAAGTATATGAGACATTGACCTGGTGCAGTGCTTCATACCTGATATACTGGCTACTCAGGCGGCTGGGGCAGGAAAACTGCAAGTTTGAGGCTAGCCTGGCAACTTAACAAGAATTGTTAGAGACAGATAGATGGTAGATAGAAAGAAAGAAAGAAAGAAAGAAAGAAAGAAAGAAAGAAAGAAAGAAAGTCTGGAGTTGTTAGAGTGCTTACTTAGCAAGCACAAGGTCCTGAATTCAATCTCCTGTACTGAAAAAAAAACCCACCAGGCCATATTCACATTAAAAAAATGAATGAATACATAAACTAACAGAAACAGTCTGACAATCTGATACACCAAAGAATTTCAAATAATTTGTATACTTATTTGGCAATCAAAGCTTACATATGTGCAGCATGTAGTGTCTACAATAGGGAAATGAAAAAAAAAGTAACCTTTCAAAGAATAAATCTGACAAACACTATCCCAGGGAGGTGCTCAATAGTAATATCATAAATAATGGGATTACTTTTGACAAGATGTGACAAGAATAGTACTTTATGCACCTGATCTTCCTCTGAAAGATCCATGACCTCAATCAAATTCTGAGAAAATATCCAGGCATTTTGCAAGTATCTAACTAAGACTCCTCTGAACTGTCGATGTCATCTGAACCAAAGAATGTCTGAGAAACTGTCACCAGCAGAAGAAGCCTAATGTCACATGGCAGGTGACTTTAATTGGTATGTTATATATGATTCTAACTCAGAAAAGGGTACTAGGTTACATAAAGGATCCTAAAGGAAAATGAAAGACTTATGGACTTGTGTTAACAAAAATGGATCAATATTGGATAATTATTTGTGACTATTGCATCACACTAGCAATGTAAAATGTTAATAATGAAGGGAGATGGGTGTGAAGCACATGAAGATTCATTTTAGCATTTTCTTCTTAAAATTTTCTGTAAGTCTATAACTATCCCAGCAATGGTCTGAAACACACAAATCTACCCTTTCAAAAATTTGTTTTTGTTGACCAAAGATGGGGACACTGTTACGTAATTGTGAAGTAGAAGGAAACTACTATCATAAGGAAAGCTAAGCAAATCTCTGTGATGTCGAACCACTTGTATATTTCTTCTAGAAACTCCTGACCACCCAGGTGAGGGATAAAAGGTTGCACCAACATCTGAATTCTATTATTTGCATATTTGACCTTTGGTTTGGGATAGATGTGATCACTTGTTCCCAAAGCAAATCTTTATAATTTTCCAATCCTGAGATTTCACTTAAGAGGTAAGGATGAACTTCAAATGACCTTGAAATGGCTCTACTTGTCTCTTCTACTGTGGCTGTCTATTAATGCTGACATTTTCTTTTGAAAGTTCATTGTCTTGCTTCAGGCAATAGGCTACTGGGGGTGCGGGAGACAGGAAGAAAAGTCAGCCTGAAATTTATGATCTTATTGTGCTTATGAAATTACAAAAAGGAGCCAACCTTGTTCTCGCTGGCCCCAGACAAGTGTAGCTATAACTAAAATTTACAGGATGCGTAAAAAGAATCACATCAGCAAGAGTGCTGTAAATCCTGGCTGGCTGGCCAGTCACCTTAGCAAATTCCTAATGGATCATCATGCCCTCGAGTTTAAATGGTTGTTCTTAAGAAGTAAAGGTAAGTAACAGGTTAGATACATAAGCAAACTGTGGTATCATTTCACTTCCTGAATTTAGAAGGTGTGGGGTGGCAGGAATCACCACTTAGGGGAATTGAAAAGATGTCCTTAGGAAACTTTCACTCCAGTTCCTAATGGGCATCACTCTTTCAACAAGGCCAGAGTGATGCTAAGCTGGAATCCCTATCTGTGCTGTTGGAGAGGCCACTGCTGTGGGTGGAGACGTTGTGATCACCTGTGACAACACAATGAAATGGCTCTTCTGACAGACATAAGCCATGTGCTATGTGAGGTAAGGAGGTGTTCGATAGCACCTTAAGAAGTTTGGTATTTACATTTCTTCAGCAGAAATGTAAATGACATATTCTTTCTTTTAATTTTAGAAATACTCTTATAGTTGCAGTGGGAAAAGACATTAGGAGCTTTCTTGCAATTATCCAGGTGAGAGATGGATAAAAGCTTCAGTTAGGACAGTGGCCATAGAATTGGGAAGGTGAAATCAATTCAGTATTGTTCTTGGATTTAGGCTAAAACTGGAGAGAAGATTCAAAAAAATCATCCCACTTTTCTTCACCGGGCAGCAGGATAATTTGAGTGTGTTCAATAAGAAAGGGAGTAAAAGGGGACAGTAGTAGCATTTTAAAGCTGTGTTCCCTGGAGTAGGCCCTGAGGCAGAACACTTCTTCAGGTGCTCTATTGACAAATGACCCCAGGAGACGCACCTTTGGGGACTTGAAGAAGGCTGTCCTGAGTAGAAGAAGAATCTGTATTTCAAGGTGGGTGCAAATGAGGCCTATATTGGCCCAGAAGTGGCTCTGAAGCTAAACTGAGACCTTCAGAATTGTCTCAGATTGAGAGGACACCAAGCCTTAATATCCCTTTATCAACCCTTTTTCAGCCCATCACCTGGTTCAGGCTGCTGCTCCCCAGAAGGAGACACGCATGTCAGCAAATGAGTTTGCTATAACTTGTGACAACTCCTATTAAGAAAGGCAGCTGCTGATGTCCCAGTAAGCAGGATGGTAACTAAATGAACCCTGAGAAGGGATTTGGGAAGGTTCCACTGTACCCACCATAGGATTGTATGTCCTGGTGAGTCAAAGAGTCATTAATATGGTAGAAAATAGAAGAGCCTAAGCTACAAGAAAGAACAAAAATAATTGTTCTTTGGCTATAGTAACCAGTGACTACCTGAGCCAGTTTCAAATTGATCCCACTTGATGATTATCCAGGTCAGCCCATCTTCTGTCTGTATGTGTGAACCTGCTTCTGAAGCAGTTGACCAGCCACAGCCTGACTGGAGTACCCACAGTATCATTCCAAGCACTGGACTTGTGTGAAATGTCCCCAAACAGGTATTCTGTAGATGTTGGCTGGCTGTACTAATCCTATAAGCTTGGAACAGAAACCTGAGTTGAAAATGTGCTGCTAAATGGTAGTCATCAGTTCAGAGACAGTACAGTGAAAACAGAGAAATCTCCCAGGAGAGTGTAGAAAGTGATAAAGAGGAACAGTTCAAGACATTAAGAAACTTTTATTGCATTTCTTAAAGTTTAATGTGTGTCACCTGTTAAGTCTTCTGCAAATGATTCTATGACTCAGATAGTGGAATAGGATATAAGAGTCTACATTTATGAAAAAGACTTCTAGGTCCACCGGTACTTTGTTATTGATCCAGATGCTATTCCCTAGTATCCAAAGTTAAATATAAAAGGGAGGAAAATGCTGAAGGTGAGGAAGAAGCATCCAAGAAGCTCAGAGGAGGATAAGATGAGGTGATGTTCCAAAAGTTGAGACAATTACAGTTCTGGGAGGAAGGAGTGTTTGACATTTCCATGGGTGCTCAAACCTAAGGATAGTTTGGGTAGTAATGGAAAGGCCCTGGCCTTTTTAAAGGTGCTGATTAATCCATATATTTATTATCCTTTGAGGACAATATAAAAACATATGATCCATCTACCACAGTTGGCATATGTTATGTTACTAAGAAAAGAATGAGCACTGGATTAGGAATAGAGTTGGTGGCAGGAATAGTTCATGCTGATATTGGAGAAAAGAGAAGGGAAAAGAGGAGGCAAAGAGATGGCACCAGCGGGACAGACCCACACTACACAGGGAAGCACAGGGAGAACTGTAAAAGCACAAGAAAAAAAAAAAAACTAGAGAAGAGAAAGAGTTCTATAAGGGCAGAAAAGAAAAAAACATGAAGACTTGGCTATTTGAAATCGTGGGCAAAAGACAATCCTAAACTGAGGAAGCATAAGACAGTAATGTCTTTCTCAAAGAACAAGCAAGCATCTCAAAGACACACATGCATGAATACATATGCCTAGAAGCGTGGGGCTAGTTAGGACTCCCCTGAAAGCAGAGTGTGAAACTTGGGAGTAGATGGTTTATTTTGGAATGGATATCATGAAACAGTGAGTAAATCTGGAAAGCAGAAAAAGTCAAAGCAGTACCATTATCAAGGGCACAGTGTTGACCACGGGCTTGTGAAAACCTTAGGGAATGCCTTCCCAAGAACCTAGCAAAATATGAATGAGGTCCCAGTGGTGGAGCACTGTCCTCTGAAAATATCAAAGTCCTGTGAAGGTATCAAGTTGCCCTTCCTCTGGGTTCAGAGATAAACTACAAGAAGCAACTCACATGCTATGCTGGAGATCAGATGCTGCCCAGAGATGTTCAACTCCACTTGGAAGTGTCTATGCAGTTATAGCTGAGAGGAGAGAAGTAGTACTTGAGGCAGGGTCCTGAAGGCATGGCCTGCAAAGGAATACAAATCATGCCTCTGTCAGCATTTTTGAGACAACGTGTTTTTCCCTTGCCAGGTCCAGAGAGTTTATGCAAAACAGTGGTTAACTGGAGTTGTGGGGGTAGCAACAGTGCAGCAGAGAAAGTTACCATCAGCCTGCTATCTCCATGCAAATAGATGCTCTGGAAATATGTTCCTGGCAATGCTGCTCTTGCTAATTAATGGGCCAAGCTAAACCTTTGCAAGCAGCAGTACAAAAGGTAAACTTGAGCTTGATTCCTGCCAGAATCATCACAAATCCTGAATTAGTCAGATGTGAATTAATGAGCTTTTAGCGGAGCTTAGTTTTTGTCAGACATATTGATCCTGGAGTGAAACAGCCCATTAAAGGCTATAATTAAGATGCAGTTTCTGTTTGAAGATGAAGTGCCTGGGCTGGGACAAATTGTGAGAAGCTCCTTCCTGGGAGGCTGACAGTGGACCAGGGGAGAACTTGCATTCGGAGTTTCTCGTTTTCCTCCTGATAGGAAATGGCAGCCGAGGTCCAAAAGCAATGAATAAAGTTTATGCAGTTATTTCGACCCTAAAACAAGAGGAGCTCAGCACCAGAAATTACTGGTAGAAATTGAGTTTTCCTCCCATGCAAAATGGATCTGCTTCGTATTAAATTCACCCTGCTTCCTGATAATAATTGGGGGAGAAGAAGGGATTAATTCAATCTCATCTCATTAGAGAATTGCATCTGTAAGAAACGAAATATGTGAAGACGTGTGTGGAGTGTGAGCATAAGAAAAGACAGGTGGTGACTCTCAGGGGGGCAGGAGGAGAGCTGGTGGCTCAGCTGAGGGCCTGGGGGTGGGGCTTTAAAGCAAACTGCCAGTGAAGCAGGAATAAATAGTGGATGGCGCTGCATCTCCATTTTGGAAGATTCAAAAAATGTCCTATTTCCCTCTATCCCTGGGGGCATGGATGGAATTTCACATTATTTTTGGAGGAATCCGACAGGATGCTGAGGATCAAGTGAACTGGCAAGAGAGAAACACAGATTGGAAACAGAGATCATAGTACAGCCACTTGACACCAGGGCTTGGTACAGGTGAGATCGTTTGAAGGTTGAGTTTGAAAAGAAAAATACAAGACCCACTTCTGCATAAGGAAGAAATGGGGAAAGAGAAGGAAGAGCAGGGATTGAAGGAGCCAGGCACCGGACAAGGTTTCTTCTCTAGCTTCTCATGCTGAGCCCTTATTAGATTCCTTGGGGACGGGGTGGGTTGGATTTATTCCAGTTGAAAAAACGATAGAATGGAACCATGGTCACTATTAACTGCAAAGTAAAAAGACTAAAATCTGAACACCAGTTTGACCTCAGAATGGTCCCCACATCACACACAACTGCTTTGCAACAATGTTTCTGAGTGTCTTATAGAAGTAGGTGGTCCTATCTGTGAAAGTCTTAAGACTGCTTCAGAAGAAGAGGGTAGCGGGGAAGGGAGTTTGATCTCCCTGCTTCTGGTGTTTTCTCAAAAGCCTAGCCATATTTTGGGGCAGCATATCCTGAAGGCCAGCAAGTGCCTACCAGACCTCTAAGATCTCATGTGACCTGTGCCATCTCATTGCTGGTCTGACTCAATTCTCTTTCTTTTGTACTCACGCCACATTAGTCTTTCACTGCTCCTTAGATACATTAGAAATGGAGCAATCTTAGGCCCTTTGCACCTGCTGTTTCCTTGGTCTGACTTGCTTTCCCTGTGGGCATAGCTGTGGCTTGCTTTTTTTGGTCCTTTACTTTTTTTTTTTTTAAGTTATTTCTCCAGAATGTCTTTTGTGGATGCCCTGGAATTTTTATTCTCTTTCCTGTTTTATTAACTACTAACAATATATTTAATATAATTGAACAGGAAATAGACAAATGAGACTAATTGGGGAAAAAAAGGATAAAAATCCTGTACAACGAAGGAAGTAAAGAATGGAGAGGAAAGGTAACCTACAGAAACAAAGAAAATATTTGCAAACCATTTATCTGAAAGGAGGTTAACATAAAAATATATGAAATGCTTACAACTCATTAGCAAACAAAACAATCTTGTTAAAAATTGGACAAAAATGCTGTGTCGTGGCACATGATTTTAAGTCCAGTGACTCTATGGGCTAAGGCAGAAAGATGACAAGTTAAAGGCAGGCCTAGGCATCTTAGAATCTGTCCTCAATACAAAAATAACAGCCTGTCTTAGTAGTAAAGCAATTGCCTAGCATGCATGAAGCCCTGAGTTCAAGCCCCAGTACCATATACTGTTTATAAGATGGTTGGATGTCAAGGCAGTGAGAATTAGGGTGGTTTGGGGAGCACAGAGAGTCCAAAGGCATTGGCTCACGGTCTTGTGTTCACCATGCTCAGTAGCCTTTCAGTAAGGATCAGCATGCGCTTTAAATACACATTTTGTTATCCTTCAAAATGTTCCTGTATTTTAAGGAGTGTGAAGATATAATTCTTTGATTTTTCTCTTATATCATATAGACGTGGCTCCTGTTTTAGCTTTCCCAGAGCTGAGACACAATCCCTCACATCTGCAAGTTAAAGGAGAGGTTTAATTGATTCATGCCGTTAGTCCATGCTCAGCGGGTTCTAAGGCAGAAACCACGCAATAGAAGGGCATAGTGTGTAAGAACCTGCCTGACCAGACCCATCTCCTAACAGCACACTTAGATATTGAGTTCATTAGTGAATGGGTCAAATGATGAATTTTGTGCTCCATGATTCAATCACCTTCCAAATACATGAGAATTTTGGAGGGACAGTTTAGGTTGAAAACATAACAGCTTCAATTAATAGAATTGAATCCTTAAAGTATTTTTTTTTATTTTTAATGGTGACAATTAGAACAGTGATTCCAACAGTTTACTAAATTTTATGATAATATTATCTTTAGAGATATTTGAAAGAGTTTTGCCCTAGAAGAAATTACTGTATGGTCATAGCTGTGGTCTAACGTGGCAGAAGTCCAAAGCAGGAATGCTTACCCTTTCCTGCTTCTTCCTCAGCCTTAATTACAACTCCCCTTCCCATTTGCATGCAAAGAAAATTCCAATCAGCTCCTTGTGTGTCACCAATGCCCACCCTAAGCACCACCCCCGTCAGAGGTTATATATATATAACCCATACCCCACGTTCTGGTCAGAGAACGCCAGGCTGCCTATGGTCATGGAGTTCTCTCCGCATCCTCAGAAAAAAGGCTACTTTTTATTTTATATCTTCTTTCTTATTGCGCTGAAAACCTAACAATACTTATTAAATTTTTGACATAAGTAGAGAATTTAATGGTCCAAGTTTGTATAGTGCAGCGACAGTGAACATTTTAGAGACATTTTAGAGACAATTGCCCAAACTGAGATCCAGACCTCAAGCTTACTTATTGCAAAGTGCCAATACTGCAATTAAACCTGAGTATGGAGGTTTTAGTTTAGAAAAAAACAACTCATACATTAACATCTTTTGTTTTAGAAGAGAAAAAAACACATGTGCCATAGTTTTGCCACCACTGATATAGTCCATAAATGTTTAGTATACTTTTAAATGTCCTCAAATTTTAACTATAAATGAAACTATTTATATCCTTAATTTTTAAATTGGATATTAATTATAGCCTTGGTAATAACAATTGTTTGCAGACTTTTAGCAAAGTTTTTTTAAATTTAGATGAATGAGATAACCAATTGTCTATTGAAACACTTATAATAGCTAAGAGTTCATTGACATAGAGATGAATGAACAGTAAAATATACCAAAATGTCCAAAATCAAGAGATATTCTAAAATAAATAGATACAATCATATGAAAAAAATTGAATTTTGCTTTCAATCAAATATATAAAGATAGAGGAAAAGACAGATCAGCTGAATCCCACTTGTGTGTATAAAATAAACTTTTTAAAGAGCATGTGGTTCTTGACTTGTTTGGTCATGATGGTATAACATGATTTGAAATCACTTGGCAAAAAAGTGAATAAGTAAAAAAAAAAATGAATCAGTAAACAAACCAATCACCCCCAGGAAAGGACTGACCTACTGAAAACAAATTTGACCAGGAGATCCACGTCTTGCCGTGATATTATGACTTCATGATTCTCAGAAGTAGATTAATATGCAAAATTTGTCAGAGAAGACATTCTGAGATTGGAGTTTCTGTCTCCACTGTGAAACACTTGAGATTACCAACTTATAAAGAAAGCAGCATTATTTGGCTCAGTTTTCTAAGTTTCTGTGCATGGTCATCTGGCTTCTTAGCTTTTGTCCTGGAGTAACACATCAAGGTATGAGAACATGTTGAAGCTGGAAAACAACCAGATTCAAGTCCTGCAATCCTATTCCAGGGCCCTCCTTCAGTGACTCAGAGACTTTCCAGCAGACCCTGCCTCTGGAATGTTCCACCACTTTCCAATCATGCCAGGCTAAGAACCAAGCCTTTGATACTTGGACCTTTGGGGAACTCATATAAGCTAAACTCTAGCAGGACTGAAAGAATTTCTTTGGTGAGCACTGTGGTTCAACTGGAGCCGCATTAATCATAACAGCCTTGTGCTGTAAGAAATGCTGAGCAATCTTAACAGTTAAGGGGATTTGGGTAATGGCTTATTCAGATTTCTCTCTGCATTACACTTGTCATTAATTTTATGGTTCATTTTGCAAGCATTTTGGCAAAAAATTAAACTTTGAATTACATATCTTTCATTCTTATCTCTTCTTTGACTTTAGAGATAAAATTTTCCATTTGATCCTAATCCATTACTTTGCATTTGTTCTGAAAAAATAAGTGTAAGTTTTAATGTTTATTTTTAGATGCCATAAAAGTGCTAAGGATATAGGTTAGTGGTAGAATGCATAGCTACCATGTGTAAGACCCTGAATGAAAGAAAGAGAGAAAGAAAGAAGAAAGAAAGAAAGAAAGAAAGAAAGAAAGAAAGAAAAGAAAGAAACCATAGACTATGGATGTCTTTGAAACATTTTCAAAGGTGTTACAACAGGGATATTTAAAGATGAAAACCTCTCTAGTCCAACAAATTTTAGTTGCTTTAATATGAACAATTATTTTGCATATATATACTTATTAGGATATATAAGTTCCTGTTCTTCTATTTACAGTCACCTATATATTTGCTATTTATGTCATACTAGTATAGGTATAATTCTTTTCTTTGCTTTTAATAACACTTTCACTTTCCACAAAATATTTGAGACATTCATCCTTTTCATCAATTTAGGATATAGCCATATAGGTTAGTAAGAATGAAAGACATTTTTACAAGCAAAACCAATACAAAGGCAACTGGTTTTATTATTTGGATATTGAAAAACCATTGTTAAGAAAATCCACCTCTATTTATAGATTAGTCATGAAGAACTGATCGACCAAGTTCTGTAATCCTGTGCAAAATATCTAGAGAAAATCTTAAAGACATAGCAGATTTATGTGAAAATAAAAAAACTCAAATATTTAAAATGTATGGGCTGTGTATGCCCCCAAAATTGACATTTCTTCTCCTGAATGTCCTAGATTTCCTGTAGACAACTTGCTAAGCCCCTGAGGCTTACCTATAATCCTATGAGGCATTTGAGAAACATTCCATGAAGAAAATCTCAGCTTATACCTCACTCTGAAGGCAAGGGGCAATCAATGCAGACAGTTATCATTTAGCAACTGAGAAGAATCCAGACGTGGAGAATGCTAGGGTTCTTTTTCCCAAATCCCAATAAGTGAATGGTTGCAAGAGAGCAATTATATTTTACTTCAGTAAGAGTCATTTAACATACTCCAATTCCCACACATCAGGCCAAACACAAGCAGTCTAGCCAGTCTTCCTTCCTTTGTCTTTCTTTCTTTCTTTCTTTCTTTCTTTCTTTCTTTCTTTCTTTCTTTCTTCCTTTTCATCTTTTCCATCCTTCATCCTTCCTTCCCTCTTATTCTGCCTACACATAGACACACACACACACACACACACAAATATATATATATATATATAAAATGTCAAACCAAGAATTTAATTTTTCTTTCTTACCATAAAGATAAGCAATAGCTTCAGTTGTATAGCTATTTGAATATTATAAAAATTGTTATTTATAGCAAGAAGAGGCTTTGCTTTGTTTTTACCCTAAGTCCCATTGATTTGGTCTAAAATCTTTCCCCACTTTAATAAACAGATGCTGTGTTTACTGAAGAACTCTACAGCTGAGCCATTTTACTCTACCTCATGTTTGAAGATTCCTTTCAAACATGTACAATCATTTAGATTAGGAAATCACAAACTAACCACAATAGGGCCCAGTAATTTCACTGAACTAATTCATTGAGTATTCTTAATACTACACTATTAGAAAAAGGTAAAATGTTTTATTCTTCAACAAATATGTTTCTCTTCTCAAAGATGTGAGGCATCTAAGGAATCTAAGACACACCCTAAGGCATCCTTATGGTAATGTATAAATAAGAGAATAATTTTTAGTAGTTTTGGGCATATAGTCATCATGGGCCAGTGGGCCCTCTATGAACTCAGCTACAAGTACATATCAGGAGGCTCTGAATTTATGTCTCAGGCCCTCTTTCTTCTTACCTCATTCTAAATAATCTCAATGCCATCATTTTAACGGACCTTTTACTTTATGCCAAATAATTCTTCTTCCTCTGAATTAGGAAAACAAAGAAAATATAACTCATTTTTATAATAATGAAAAAATAATTTAAGCGTCTGTAAAATACATGTATTTCTCCTGAGTCAACTACAGTAAAATAGAGCATAAGGCTGCCCATAATTCGAGTGTTTTTCTTATTTCTCTAAAGCAGATTTTCTCAGTCTTTTCTGTGAGAACTTCGGAATATATTGTTTAAAGTTGATGTCAGAAGTTACCTCCTGCTTTCATTCATGGCAAATGAATGCTGTCACATAAGAAAATGTCCAGGGAAATGCTTCACGCAACAGGAGAGCCATATGTGAAATGGCCTGTCCCTTAGTCTGCCAACTTTTCAGGATGTAGCCCTGAAGCTGGGTGTCTCTTCCACAGGACACAGGCACAGTCTATCCTGAGCTACAGGCCTTATTTTAGTTACTATCTCATTGCTGGCACTAAATACCAGATACTCTGAAGGTAAAGAAAGGAAGGTTTATTTTAGCTTACAATTTGTAGAGGTTTCAGTAATTGTTGTCTGGCTTCAAGGCAAAGCAAGGGGCATGGATGAGAAGAAACAGTCCATGGGCATGGTAAGCAGGAAACAAGATTTCCTTTTTTCCCCTGTTTATTCCATCCAGGCTACAAGCTTATTGGTTAGTGCCACCCACACCCAAGTGGGCCTTCCCTCTTCATAAAGTCTGTCATCCGCACCCAGAATTATGCTAAACCAAACTATGATAATGCATTATCACATAGTCATAATCCAGTCATTCTCAAAAGCCCTACCTGTGAGTGCATGAAGCTTGGGGATGACATTTGGTATAAGCCATAACACGCCTCAATGCTGGGTCCTGTTTGGCTGAAATCAAGAATTCTGCTACAGAACCTAAGCTTATTCCATTTCTAAAGAGAATGCACATGTGCCTCCATGAGCCCTAGTTGTGTACCAGTTTATCTAGTTTGCCTCAAATTTTGTCAGGAGATATTAGCACCTCCTTTTTAAGTGATGAGGGCGTAATACTGTTCAGAGCAGTGAAATATTTTGCCAGAAAGCATGCCACAGTAAAGATCAGAGACGGAATGTGTACCTATGACTTTTGATAATAAATCCAAGACACTTTCAGCTACAACAAATTACTTAAGGACAATGAAAATGCCCTAAGAAGAAACACTTAATATTTTAAAACATATGTTCTACCATCACCACTTGTCATATAATCGATTATAATAGACTTTCTCCATCTGTTATAATTTGATTTTATTCCTTAGAACCTTGACATTCTTTAAGCTCTCAAAAGCATATGTTTAAACAAAATTTCTTTGTGAACAAGAAAGTCTCTATTTAATTAAAGGCATTTGACAGTAGTAAAATATAAGCTCTATGATAGCAGGGATTTTGTCTGTGGTATATAGCAGAATAATCCTCAATGTTTAGAAGGGTGCTTAGCATATGGTAAATGGAGAATTAATTTCTATTGAATAAATGGATAGTTTACAGAAATCAGTATTGCAAGAGATGGCACCAATTTTGATTGGGTGCTGGTCAGAGGGTACCATAAGCAAATAGCTTTTACTTTCCATGCTTCCAATACCATGAGGTTTAAATTTATTGACAATGAGGAAAAAGTCACTTCAGATTTAGCTGCAGAAAACAGAACAAAAAGAAAGGAAGGGGAATTAAAGAATGATTCAGAGTTAGTGTCAGGCCACACAAGATTCCGGGCTCTGAAAGCTATGGGGTCAAGTGAAATTCCAGAGTCTGAGGCTAGTTAGTTTTGGCAGAATCTCAGTGAAAAATCATCTGTGTGCAGTGTCCACAATGAGTGTCCTCAGGTTCCCTCAGGTTAGTACAGAATTATAAGGTCCTGCTCCCCAGTGCCTTCTGATCCTGCTATGTGCTCTTGAGGGTAACTGATTAAGAAAATTGGTATGGGAGGCTAATTTAGCCTGGAAACATCTACACCTAACTGCCCTAAATATGGTGCATGTAATTTTGGCTCAAAATCCCCAAATTTGAATGTATAAGCTTGCCACACAAGGCTTACCTTCCCTGCTTATTCTTACAAAACAAGTAAGGTTGGTACAAGCAAACAGGTCACTTCTGCAGCCAGTAATCAAAGTGGAAACAGACAACAAAGGGCAACCCAGAGTAAGTCCTTTAGGCTGCTGTATAGAAGGCTAAAGAAACCCTAGGTTATCGTGCAAGAAACAAAATGGCATAACTAGAGATGAATAAAAGTCCTGATCACATTAAATTCCCTCATCACAGGCCTTCTCTGCAGTAGAGAATAAAAGGATGAGTAGTCATATCGGTTAGTAGAACTCATTACAGAAATACTAAATTATGCATTGAGGAGCTACTTTAGAATGCAGAGGGACATTACACTGCCTGATGAAACCTGAATTCTGTCTGGGGCTGGGCTGATATTACGGGTGTTCCTTTCCTTGATCCTTTATGAATATAATAAGTGCACTGGTCAGAGGTCAAATTGAGGGTTTAATTAATGTCTTTTCTCTCTCCTCTTTTCCTCCTCTATTTTTTAATATCTTTACAAAAATAATATACGCATATTGTGAAAGATTAAAATAGTGCTAAAGGACATAAAATTAAAGATACACTATCCACCAGCTATTTCTGACAGTACTTTAGCATCACTAATTTCTTTTTATATAGTGATAAAATGGGAGGAACCTCAAATAGTCTATGTTTATTGTTCAGAAACAAAGAAAGATATGACATCCAGAAAATAGAAACAGAATGATATATAAAAAAGAAAATTCCAAAAGCATTGTATAATTTTTGAAAATTAAAAAATTCAGAAGAGATTTTAGAAACTCAAAGTATAGATGAGCAAGTTCAAAAGTTATCCTAGAAACTAGACCAGAAGAAAATTATGAAAATGCTTTTTTTTTAAAGTAAAGAAAACCAATGGATTATTCTAGGAGGCTTAACACAAAAATAGTGACTCCCAAAAAGAAAGAAAATAGAATACAAATTTTACAGGAATAGCTAATTCAATATAACATCACTCACTGCATAATAATGTTTAAGTCAATGAAAAACTGCATAAACAGAAGACAAAAAGACAGGCAGATGATTTATGATAGGATTTATATCATATATTTAATGAAATGCAACAATTTGAGAATCAATGTAAGCTATAATTGCAACAGAATAAAAATATAAAATTTATTTAAATTCATAAGTTTATAACAATAGTAAAATATTCATTGCTTCTGTTACAGAGATGGATCAAAACTGCTTATAAATTGTTCCTTCCTATTGTTTGGAAAATTGATAAATTAAAGGAAAATGTTAAGAATTTTTTATCATTTTTGTGCAATTTATTATATATTAAGAAAGTTAATGATAGAACTCTTCATATGTAACTATCTAATAAGTGAGGAAGAAATTATAAACTATGTATACTGTCATTTTACAATTTGTAATGAGTAAAATTATGTAACTACAAAATAAAATTATAATTTGTAAGAAATAATGGTTATATTACCTTATAAAATTCAAGACAATTAGGTTTTTTGAACTTTGTTGACAGATAGAAATATTACCTATGAAATATACAAAATTTTTGAAATATAAAGTCCAAAACACAAAACATTAATCTGGTCCAGATCATGGATCTAACTAAAATTTTACAAGTACTGTGGAAGACAGAAGAACATATTAAATGATACCATAAGAATACAATCATCAAAATGCTCCTGTAAAGAACTCTACGAGTCAGACTTGCAGCTCCTTTAAGGTAGGATTTTCAAAGAAGCAAAGGATGTCAACAGATCTTCTCATTGAATTAGATATAAGGTATGACTGAATCTGTTTGGCAAAGCAAACATTTAAAAAACTTAACATTCAAGATAATTTTAACTCTGTATATTAGATAATATTAAGAAAGTATTGCTATTTCTTGAGGAGTAGAAATGCTATCTAGAAAAGAAAAATCTAAAAGCATTATATAATTTTTGAAAATTAAAAAAAGATACAGAAGAGATTTTAAAACCTCAAAGTATAGATGAGAAAATTCAAAAATTATCCTAGAAAGCAGACCAGGAGGAAATTATGATTTCATTAAAAACAATCTAAAGTGAATAGAGGTACAAATGAGAATGGTATGCAATGAGTTGGTAATTAGTGAGCCTGGGTAATAATTCCATGATGATTGGTTGTACAAATCTTTGTAGTTTTGCATGTTTAAAATTGGGCCTAAAGACAAGTTATTAAAAGAAGAAGTAAAACAAAAGAAGGGCTCAATAAACCCTGTGAAGATTTTTTTCCTGATTTTAGTCATAAAGGCAACAGCCACTATGTTTTTATCCTTCTTATATTTGCATCACTGTTCTATTATGACCTGCGTATTACAGTTGTAGCACTTGGCAGAGAAGGGCACAAACTGTCCTAAAACTGTTCAGTTTACATAAAACAATCTCATCGTTTTTCTTACTTAGGAATTATTTTTCCCCCAGGTCAGTTATATTGCATAATATCCCCCCTTATTTTCTCAGCTACATTTTCTTTGGTAATTTGAGACTTGGGCCATAAATTACATATGTCACTTTATTACTGTTAACATGGGTTTCTATGATTTATTTTAAAAGAAGGGAGAAAGGGAGAGAGAATAAAGCAAAAAGATTTTTTTGTGCTAGCTTCAGAAGGCCGACACTATAACTTCGCTATATTCTATCAGTCATGCAGATAAACCCTGATAAATTGTTGGAAAGAGGACATAGGGCATTGATGCCAGGACATGGGAATCTTGAGGACCAGTTTAGAGACCAGCTGTCTTACTTTTCTTGTTGCTGAGACAAAATATCTGATACCCAAAATTAAAGGAGGGAAGGTTTATTCAGCTCACAGTTGGTAGAGGTTTCAGTCCACAGTCAGCTGGCTCCAACGAAGGGTGGCATGGCAGACAGCAGTTACAGTAAGCAGAAACTAGCAAGCAACAAGCAGGGGCCCAAAATGCAGGTCCAAACCATTTAGCAATCACACATAATCCCACCATCATATGCTCTAGATTCAGTCACCTCTGTAAAAGCCTAAGACTGCATGAAATTTTGGGGAGTCATTTAAACATAAATCATAACACTAGTTAACACAGGATCATCTAAAAATTCTGCTTTAAGAAACTTGCTTCTTCTATTTGTATTTATTACTATACAAGAAAATTTCCCCAAATTAAATGGAGTAACACAAAAACCATTTGTTAGTCAGCATGCTGTAGGTAGGTAACTTCATTAGGTTCAAATGAAAAAGGTTGCTCTTGCTCTGACAGTAGTATTAGGTGAACTTCCTCAAGGGACAGGTGGATCTGGAGATCCACCTGGAGCTACATGGCCAAGGATGTCCTCATTCATATATCTGCAGGCTAGTGCTGGCCACTCTCTTGGCAGATGTGCCTGGCATCATTCAGTACTCCAGCCCAGGCATGGAGAATCCCAAGCATATGAAGGCAAGTCTACTACATTCTATTGGCCAAAATAAACCATAGCTCACCATGTACTAAAATAAAATTTTAAAAGTTCAAAGACTTATAGGTTAAAATAAAAAGCCTGAGTCTGCTGGGAGATAAAATAGGTAGTACTCCTGAGGACATAGGCATAGGTGAGGGATTTCCAAACTAAAGCCCAACTGCACAAGGAATAATATTAAGAATAAACAAATGGAATCATATCAGATTAAATACATTTTGCATAGCAAAGGAGACAACCCACAGAAAGAAGAGACAACCTATAGAATGCAAAGAAAATGTTGCCAGCCATTCCTTGGACAGAAGACTCACATCTAGAACATATAAAGAATTCAAAAAGCAATTAGATGCTCCAAAATAAAAGACTCAATCTAGCCACTGGTCATGGTGGCCCATGCCTGTAATCTCAGCACTCAAAAAGATGAGGCAGGAGGATCACTGTGAGTTGGAGACCAGCCTGGGCTACAAAGTGTGTTTAAGGCCAGCTTGAACTGCATAGCAAAACTCTATTTCAAAGAGACAATAAATAAATAAATAACCCAATTTTTAAAAATGGGCAACTGAAATAAACAGACAATTCTCAGAAGAAGAAATACAAATGCCCAATAAAACATGAAAATTGTTCAACATCTTTGGCCATTAGAGAAATTCAAATTAAAAGAACACTGAGATTCCATCTTACTCCAGAAAGAATGACTGTCATAAAGAAATTAACCAATAACAAATACTGCAGGGTAAAAGGAACATTTCTACATTATTGGTGGGCATGCGAACCAGTACATCCAACATAGAAATCAGTATGGATAGTCCTAAAAAATCTCAAATAAGAAATTCCATTCTATCCAGGTAAGTATCTTCCCAAATGTTCATATCATATTAGAGTTATACATGTGTGCCCATGTTTTTAGGAGCACAGTTTATAACAGCTAGACCTTGGGAGCTGCCTATATATCCATCAACAGATGAAAAGATAGAGAAAATGTGGTATATTTCTACAACGGAGTACTACTCTGCTGTTATGAAGGATAAAGTTGAGTTATTTGTATGCAAATGGATGTACCTTGAGACCTTAATATTAAGTGAAATAAATCAGACACACAAATTTAAGTATTGCATGGCATATTTTGTATGAGAAACCCAAAGTTTCTCATATAATAATCTGAAGAGCAAAATAGAGGAAAGACAATGTGAAAGAGGGAGACAGATCTTTTGCAAATGGGTATGGGGCCAAGAGATGGAGGGAGAGAGAAGGAAGAGAGGGTAAGGGGATAAAAAAGAATTAGAAATATTACATACACATTCCAGCTCCCAATAATGAATATAATCTTTATGCACATGTACTAATGAAAGTGTTTTGTTACTGGAAATCAAACTCATGACCTTGCACTTGCCAGGCAGACACTGTGCCACTGAGCCATATCCATGGCCTACTAATGAAAATTTTTTAAAAATAAAATAAATCACAAGGCCAATCCAGAATCATGGGGGTGGAAAACAGATTGTGTCTTGAGGCAACATGAATTTATGTAAGCCGCGTTAGTCATTAATGATCCTCCCCTATCCTTCTCTGGTTTACTACTTGATCCCTTAAAGAAAGAGTCCACCCCCAAAAAGAGAAGAGCTCTGTGGAGATGGAGTCTGAATGGCTTTTCGGGTGGTTCTAATGGACGGTGAGCTTTGGGTGCTGGCCAGGTAAGGATAATAACAGCTATGTACACGTCGGAAGAAAAGGTGCAACACGCTATGTGAGGAATTTCTTTCCTTTTTCCTCATGGTTTACAGGCAATGAAAGTATTATGAGAAAACTGACCAGTGAGACTGCCAAGCAGATGGTTTCACTCAGTGGTTTCTTTATCTTTTTTCCTTTTTCTTTTGCTACTGGGAATCAAACTGAGGACCTTGTGCCTTCTGGGCAGGTGCTGTCACTCTGAACTACATTCCCGGGCCTAAACCAGTGTTTTCCACATGAGGTTGACTTGTCATCATCTGTGCTCAGCAGAACAGTGACAAAGTGATATCATCCAATGATATATATAATTTGTCTTCTAAATATATGCCCACCTGTTACTTTTCTGCATAGTACTTCTAATCCTGAAGCTGCAAATACCTTATGTACAGAAAGCGATCAGAGTATATGGACTCAAGCATCAGCCTCTCCCTTCCTGGCCCCTCTTACGCTGCTCCAGGGTCAGAATGACTGTGTTCACTTTCTCTGATCATGGGGAAGAGAATTCCTTTCTGACTGAGCTCAGATCTATCCCAGACTGTAATTTTCACCCACATTTAACCACTGTCTTCCCTCTTTATTCTGTCAGAAAAATCAACTTTGGGACCCTAAATTTAGGGGCATAGAGCCAGGATATGCCTTGGGCCTTATTTCAATCTCTGGACTCTCACTGCTGTTCAATATCTGGCATTTTTATGAAGCATTCTGAAATAGAAGCCATACTGGACCAATATTGTGCACTTTCCCCCCCATTAATTTAGGTCTATTTCATATGCTAATGCTATGCACATTCATCTCTATTCTCAGGCGTGCACCTCTCTGTCTTGCCAGGTTTCCTCCTGAGTCACATGCCCTAAAGGTCACATCCTGTCTGCCAGATGTACATTGCTCTTTTTCACCTCCAGCACTGCTAGCAGAGTTCAAGACCACACCTGTGAAATGACGAGATAAAGTACATTTTAACATGCAACTTGTGGATTGATTCTCATTTCTTTATGGTCACACCTTTAAATCTTAGAATTTAATTTCCAGAAAGACTCCCTGTGTTGTCTTTATTAGTCAGGGAAAATTATATAATCTGCTATGTTTCCATTCTTCCCCTGGGTGCCAGGAAGCTTAGAGCTAAATTAATGTTCAACCATAATTAACACATCAAGCAAGGAGACTGCTGCATGTGCTTTCTCTTCTTTCTGCAATTCTTATCAGGTTTTTAACTTCTAATTTTATGTTTAGGTTTATTGTAAGTCACTTACAACCCAATTCTAAATGTGCAAGCTATAATCATAAATAGAATTTTAAGATCTTTGGGAAAGTTGTGTTCTACACAAGACACTTTGTAAATTTCCAATTCAGAGTTTACTGATGGCCACCGGATCTATGGTAAGTCTGAAATTTGACAGTCCCTTTGGCTCATCTGAATAAGCAGGGCTCCTTAGTTAGCATACTTTGCCTTTCAGTCAGAATATGACACTTGCCACATCTAAGAGGGTTACGAGAGCTGGGGATTCTGCAACATGACAGAATTTAACATAATCCATCAGATTCTGATGTAGCATGTGTTTCTTTACTTCTCAAGAGTGTGGGCCAGGGCAGTGAAGATCAATAGCAAGGCAGCAAGGATATATTTAATTGCATGTTTTGAGTGAAGTGCTGAATATACACTGCCTGACTTTCTGATCACCTTAAGAGTCTGGTGCAGACTTAGATGGAATTGAGGCTCACAGAAACTGCCAACGTACTGGTCCCAAACTCATAGCATGTAGGAGGCCAAGAACAAGAGAGATTTGAATTCAGTTTGCCTGAAATGAAGTCCAGATTGCTTCCAAATCATGTTATCACACCTTCCTCACCTACAAATATATATTATCATATGTTTGATTCATGAGATGGTTAACTAGATATTAGTGACTAATCTTGTAATTTCCTAACTTTTAAAGAAAGTATGCATGCCCTTCTCTAATACATCATATCTTGAATGAGGTGGAAATTTATTTTATTCTTTTCCATGTCTTTTATAGCACATTCATATTTCTGGGGAAATGTGCTAGTAATAGTCATAGACTGCAAAAATTCTTTTTCATTATTTTGATACACTTTTTTTTTTCTGGTGCTGGGGATTGAACACAGAGCCTCAAATACGGTAAGCATATGCTATACTGCTGAGCTACATCCCCAGCTCATTAAGGTCTTTTTAAAAAATTTAATTGAGAGTATACCTTTCTTTCCAAAATTTTTGGGCTTGCTACACTGGCTGTGCTCAGACTATAACACTTGTATTCAGTCCTGAAATATCTCCATGTAATTGTGCTGCTTGGAAATCTAGTTTCAGTAGCTTTCAGTTGGGTCTCTTTCTACTAAGAACAATAAAAAAAAATCAGGATATGATAAAATTATTTCTCTGTGGCAATACTCATCTATGGATTCAAGATGAATGATTGATAACTGGAATTTGAAATAAATCATATTAATGGTAGCTTTCCTGGACCTTATTGAGAAATCTTATTTATTTCCCTGCTGCCCTGACCAATGGATGGGAGAGAACTGGATTGCAGACTCCAAAAGTACCTCGCAAATGGACTCATCTGTCTGATTCATGGGCAAATGCATTTCAAAAGCCAGAGAAATCTCAGGGTTCTACAAGAGTTAATAGCAGAACTGGATCATGCTGCAGAGCAATGGCAGAGGGAGTGGAACTCTTGTTTTATTGCCTGTGTCACTTTATAGTGGTTGGAAGAATCTGCCTTTAACTGGGAATGTTGCCCTTCCTGACATGATACACAATGAAGGCAGAGCAAATCAAACATCTTATGACTCAGTTTCGCTGGCTTGGCATATTTTGCTTTCATGAAAGAGCATCGTACAACTTGATGAATGTTTCTTTTAGTGTCTTTGCATCTTCCCAGTAAGCCTATTTTATTACCAAGGGGTGAGAGAGAATCTTTTCTCTGGCAAATTGGAAGCTGAATTACCACAAAACAACAGCCTTTCATCAGTCTTCAGAGAAATAAACAACTGCTCCCTGCAGTTGCCCTGTGCTGTTCTCTCCTAATGTAAGAAATTTATGGCAGTTCTGATGCGAGAGTTGGCAGGTTGATTTTGCTTCTGCAGGAAAGGAAGGGCTAATCCACACAGCATCTTTGTGTTGATTAAACATTCCAAGATGGACCAAGTGAGACACTGAGTTTATGTGTGAGGGAATTTCTATGAGGCAAGCGAAGAAGTCAGCAAAAGAAAAGTAGGTGGAAATTGGATTTTCATTTGTCATCAGAGTCTCATGCATATAACTTTTGTTGTCTCATACCAGGCTCCTTCAAAACTTCAGTTCTCTACTTTATTTTTTTAAACAGAGAAAGACAGCTGCCCCTTCTTGGATTAAGATGTCACATGAATATTACAGATAGATTTTTCCATAATAGATGCCTTTATAACTTAGCTCCAATTTCAGATGGAACTAATTAAGTCACACTCACTGAACCCTTCCAGTATGCAGGGTATTCACTTCTGGGAATTACTTAGGCACTGGCTTCATGCTGTTCACAAGCTACAGTGACTATCAGCTTCCTAGGGTTGACATAACAAATTACCTCAAACTTCCTAGCTTACAAAATGTATATTCTTTCACAGTTCTGGAGGCCAGCAGTCCAGAAGCACTTTGTTGGCAAAGACTCTAGGGGACACTTTTCTCTTTGACTCTTCCAGCTTACGGTGACTATGGCATTCTGGACCCTGTAGCTTCGTTATTCCAACCTTTGCCTCCAAAGTCACATGACGTCCTCCTGGTTGTGAGCCTTTTCAAGAGACACTTGTCATGGAGTTTATGGCCCATGTGAATAAGATGACTTCCTGTTAGGATCCTTCATTAAACTGCATCTAAAAGACCATTCTTTTGCAAATAAATTCATACTCACAGGTTCTGAGGATGAGGAGATGGACATTTCTTTTGGGGAGGGGCATGGTCCAATCCACTGTTGTGACTATTGTGTCACTAAGATCAAATGAAATGTGGCTTTAAGCATTTCCTTGGTTGGCAATGTCTCTACTTATTGCAAGGGTCAGATAATCAAAGAATCTTCAGGTTGAGCACAACCAGCAGATGGAACTTGGGTGTGACACTACAATGACAGATTTACCTTTCGCATCAATAATGACAATATTAGGGACATGTGGAAGCAGGGACAACAACTGAAGTCCCAAATCAGGAAGGAGGAAGGTGATAGTACACCTCTAAAGTTTGTCTCATAATGCAATGCTTGTCTTCTAATGGGAAAGAATATATGTGTTGAAAAGGGATTTAATTTTGCTAAAATAAACATCAATTTTTCAATTCAATTATCAAGTTGGCAGGATTCCATATCCCACTACATACTAGATATTAAAATACTTTTAGGTATGTCGTGTATATTTAATGAGATGGCACAAAACCAAGTGCCCCTGCAGAGCCAGATCTCCTTGGTACAAGCAGATAACTCATTTGCCAATTCAGGGATTATGTCAAATTCCATCCAATGTTAAAGTGGTAGAGAAGGACAAGGATATATGGATATCTGTCTCTCCAACTGACGTTGCATCAAATGATCTTAGTTATAGTCAGATGGTCTTAGTGCATGTTGCTTAAACTCTTCTAGTTTCTGTGAAAGTGTTCCATTTGGGCCAAATTTGGGTTCTTCACCGTGTATACTGTGTGAATTTATGCAAAACCACTTTGAGGAGTTATTGAATTGCATGCAGGCCATGTGGCTACTTAGAGAGGTGCCACCTCTTCAGCAGTGTCTGTGACTGGTAGGGTATAGGGTGAGGTAGGGCAGCAGGCTGGGATATAGGACATAGGGTTCAGGCAAGGCTGGTGAGTGCCCAAATAAGGCATAATGATGTCACAAAGGCAAATGGGATTAGGAGGTTCTCAGTAAACTCATGCTAAGGAAAAGGTAATATGGCCAACTGAACTCAGTCATGGGGTTTGTGGGTCCCACAGTCAATCTGGTCTGTGTGAGATGAGGGAGAAAGTGACTCTGGATAAAAGAATGGCTTCCTAAACCTGGGAAACATGGAAACCCAAGCTGAACTGAACCCAAGAGGAAAAAATGACTTCTGAAGTAGTTCATAGAAGAAATGGAGGTATAAGCATCTTGGGACAGAGCCTTGTCAATGGTGCAGATGGCCTGACGTCCATTTCAGAGCAGAAATGGCAAAAGAGGAGAGGGAAGAAGCATGTAAGTAAAATATGCAATAAAAAATCTTTTTTATGAGCATTTTTTAAAAGAAACACCCCACAGTCACCATATTATGTAAAGTGGGGGAATATTCCACCACAATTTAAATAAAGACCTAGCACTTAGAAAAACTTCACTGTATATGTTAGTGTGATCTCATATTTACCCACATTCTGATTATCTCCAGATGGTTTGTAAAGTCCATTTAATAAGCATTTCAAAATAATGCTCCTAACTCTGAACAGATAAATTATAGACATACTTAATGCAAACTGGACTAGTTGAAAATGTACAGCAAAACAAAACAAGACTTGCCCTGAAGAGTTTAATACAATGAAATTATTTGAAAAACCATGATATATAAAATAGTGAAGGAAAGTAAATTAAGCTTTTCTTTAACCTAATGAAGTTCTGCTTCTCTGTTCATTTTTAAATATGTTTGCCTCAAGAAGAGTTTTTAATTAACTTAATTTTAACTCAATTACCATGTTATTAAAAATAAGATTCACAGCTGTTAAGTTCCAAATAAAATTTCATCAATATATTAAGCTTGATATCATCCATCAATTTAGCTGTAAAAGAATCTTAACATAAATCATTAGAAAGTATACTCCTGGGGAAAATGAAACCCTTGCTTCTGTGAATTTCTTATCACTCATAAAGTAAACACAAGGATGTGTATACTTTAAAATCAAGGCCAGTGACTGTGCACCCCAATATTATGAGTCTTGGCAGTTTTGAAAAATAAATTGTTACAAAAATTAGGTTGTGTTAAATTCACAGCTTTGAATTTTCTAAAACCAGTGAAATATTTACTTTAAGCAGGTAAATTTTATGGTGTGTGAATTATATATCCCAATAAAGCTATTGTTAAAAAAAGGAAATTGAAGTCCTAATTTAAAACTAGACAATGCTATTAAGTATCTACTGTGCATAGAGTCATTATTAAAAACTCAATTGTTTTGAATTACTAACCATTAAAAAAAAGCTCATATTAACCCAATAGAAGTTTATGTAGCATCCAAAGGGCTTTACAAAAGGACTTTACAAAAGGACTCATCCTTTACAAAAGGACTCACTTTTGTATTTGGTTGTTAATTCTACTGTGACCTTGGATATTTGGTTTCCAGCACTATGGATGTTAAATTATTAGAAGGATTAGAAGGTTCCAAAGGATAATATTTACTTAACTACGATCCCTTGAATCAAAGCATATGCATGAATCTCATTTATGTTCTGTGAAGCCACATAGAGAACTTTAGAACTTTGATATTATTTCATTAGTTACCCTACAAGTTGTTAAAATACCAAGATGCTGCCAGTATTCTGACGGAAGTGAGTCAAGAGCATTAAAAGCTTTCTTTGTGTAAATGAATGTTCAATAGGAGTTTGTGTTTCCATTCACTCCCTTGGTTAACAATTACTACTACTCTCACTGTGGTATGTATGGGAGCACATTTATTAAGCATAAGTGTGTAGGTATCCTGAATTTGGGGATAAGGTTTCCTTGTACATTTTAGTGAGCACCTATTTTGTGTATCTTGACACAATGGTAACACCTTCCTACACATTTTTTTTTCGGGGGACTGAACTTACAACTTTGCACTTGCCAGACAGGCACTTATGCTATTGAGTTAAAGCCCTGGTCCTTTCTAATATATAGTTATTTTCTTTTATTTTGTTTATTTTGGTACCAGGGATTGAACTCACAACCTCATGCTTGCCAAGCATGTGCTTATACCACTGAGCTATATCCCCAGCCCCACATTCGTTCTTTTTGAATTTTTGCAGCAACTTTCCTCAAATTCTGGTCCCTGAGAGGTAATCGCTTTCCTAACTTTAAATCTATGTGAAGCTATATTGTTTTTATACATTTCAAACAAAACACCAAAATATCACTGGAAACTAAATACAGCAGCAGATGAGGGAATTTGGCTGTTTTCGATTGAAGTAAATATTTAAGACAATTGCAAAATTGTGAAATAATACCATTTGCTCACTGTTTGTTTAGGATATATAGTTATTGTTTTTAAGGAACATGTGCTATTTGTGTTAACATATATAATTAAAAATTATAATTGTTAATAAACATTTTATCTTTTATTTGGTTTCTGATACGAATAGCATCAAGAAATATGACCCAAATGTAACAAAACCAAAATTGTTTTGGATATGAAAGAGGTTTTGGCAAATAAGAAATAGCTAAATCAGAGCAACTGCACATAAGAATATGGCCACGCCCATTGCAGATCTGTGAAATGTCACACTTAAGCAGTGAAGGAGCTGCCTAACCTATAAGCTGGTTCCTCTGTCACTGTTGTGCCATTAAATGGGTCCATTTGGAAGTAATGTTTCTCTACCAAAGGACACAATTGCTTTTTACTCCTCTCCCCACAGCAACCTGCTGCAGTGCAGACACAGATACTCTTCTCACCATGCGTACTCTCACTCATTGCCACTGTTTTCCTGGAGACCACTGATGACTGAGCTTCCTTCTTAGGGTGGAGGAAGGTCTGAGGGAAGTGAGATAATTGCCAGAGAAGCTGTGAACAGCTGAGTTCTGGAACCCTTTGCTTTCTACCTTCTCATGACATCCAAGTCCACTTAGGTTCTTGGCTATCATGCTGGGAAAGGTAGAACTTTGCAATCAGTCAACCTCATCTTTGAGTTTTCTCTTTGCCACTTAATTCTTTCACCTTAGTTCCCTCTACTGTTAAATGGAAAAGCGTCTGTTACACAGTGAAAGGGCTGGGAAGATTCTACAAGCTAATACCACTAAAGCACTGGAAGCAGAGTAAGCAAGGAAGAAATGCAGCAACATTCTAGCTTCTTTTCTCTTGATTTGATCTCTTGATCTTTATGAAATGTTCTTCTCCCTTCTCTTTAGCTATATGACCAAAGGAGACTAGAAAAACTGTGAGCTTTTGTAATTGTTATTTTTGAATTTTCTGCTTTTTAGGGGGTGAGTTACAGAGATTTTGTGTCAAGTGTGTCTAAGATGTGCCTTGTTTGGTGTGCAAACTGTATGTCCCAGGCAGTCTATTTCCTCTCAAGAAAGCCCTTACATAAGAAGACTTGATTGTTACTTTGTTATCTGGAGGCGAATGCCCATTGTAATGCAGAAGCTTGTCTGAAGCTGGCTTGATCTGATGTGTAGAGCATCCTTCTCTTTACTCATGTCTCTCACTGCCTTTGGCTTGAAGCAGGATCAGTAAGAGTGATTAATGAGTGATGTATGGGAACATCATGTCACTTCTTTTGACCATCTTGATGCTGTTTCTTTCTATCTATTCTCTCTTGTGAATGAACAGAAAATAAAATGAAAAAAGAACACACTGATTTACATTTATTAGGAAATCTTTAAATTAGTTCTAGATTGCTGGTAAATAAAATATGAAACATATAAAATGTACAATGTTCAACCTCTTGTGTCCTCCAAAAATGACATTTTTTACCTAATAATTATCAGACAAAAACATTTTTAATAGACTAAGAAGAGACCAGCAATCTCAAGATAACTTTTCCTGTTAGTGTATAAATTTTCAGGTTAAATAGTCTCCAGGAAAATAATTTAGTAGAATAGAAGTGACAGGATGAATGATGAAAGAACTACATGCACCAATCAGAAATCATATCAGCAGAACCTCACTAATAGAATAGGCTGAGTTATGTATATAGTCATTTTTAAATAGGATACAGTTTAAGAGGGATTTCAATCATTCTAAAGGAGTTCAATTTAAAAAAGAAGGGGGAAACAGAAACAAACAAGTAACAAGTATCCTCCCTCCAATATGTATGGACCTTGTAAAATTTACTAAGGCAAGAAGCCCTCCTGCTCATGCATTTTCCTATTTATCAGGAAAGTAGTGCTAATGGAAACTTCATTTGTGATAATCTACTCCTTTAGTCTTCACGACGCACTAGAAAAATATTTCAACTTGATATCCTTCCTACTTCATAACCTAACAGCTATTTAATTAAAGTGCATTTAGGTAAATTAATCCACTTCAAAGGGAAGTAAAGAGTCTCTTGCTACCAGAAGAGAACATAGTGGAACTTCCATGGTGGAGGATAGAACAATTACACTAGATCTATACTTTGAAAATTCTGTATTCTACTAAGAATTTACAAAGCACTTTGTAAACCCTAACCAAATAGATCTTCCTTCCCCAAACTTTTCCATTTGGAAGATTTTCTGAAAAAATGACCTTTTAAATATTAATTGTCCATGTTTATTATAGCAAGGCCAATTTATTCAATATATTCCTACTTTTCAAGAAATTAAAAGTGTAGGAACTATGAGATTCATTCACTTCTATGGGTGAATTTAGCTATTTTCATAGATAAGAATTAAGCCATGTGCCACAGCAAAAGAGAGCAATTTCACCTCTTAATGGCAGATAACATTCATTTGAGCTTACAGAAAAAGGACTTGGCATTCACTTTTTAGCGATCTAATTTTCTAAGCGGAGATCCATATTCTGGAAAGTGCTAGCACATCCAGCTTTTACTGACTCAATTATTTACACCAAGGTTATTCCTCCAAGCCTTTATTGGTATGGAAGTGAGCTAGTATGAGTGGTCAAGCACAATTAATACATGCCAATTAATGATGCATTTTTTTCTCTCAACAGTCACAAGCAGAGATCCCAAGAGAACTTTATGCTAAGCCTGAATTTGATTTTATTGTACAACTCTTCTCCATTAATTAGAGAGACTTATCAAGCATATACTTGTCTGCTTCTGCCAGGTCAACATCTGGACCCTCCAGCTCACAACACTCCAAGTGTCTGTCTCAGAAAGTGACTCCAAGTTTCCACCAAGAATGATCAGGACAGAGTTCTGGAAACAAAGAAACAGTGATTTTGAAGCTTCATTCAAGAGAATTTGGATATGAAGTCCATTTCAGTAAGGCTAGACTAAGTTTTACTTCAGAAAAAGTAACTTCAAACTTTTAGTGATGCAGCACAACAAAAAGTTATTTCTAATCCATCCTCAATCAGCCATGAGTCAGGACAGCTCTCCTTTCACGCTGAATTAATCCTGTGGCCCCTCCATGTCAACTTGTTTCCAAGGTCATGAGTGCAGGTGAGAAGAGAGCTTAAGAATTCAGTATCCGCAGTTAGATGCTGCAGCCTAGATGGCAGGGATGGCATACCTATGTACATGTCATTGGCCAAATGAGTCACATGCCATGCTAAACTTGAAGGGAACAGAAAGATGAGATCATATACAGTGTTCAAAGATAGCTTGGAATATTGGAGAACCACAGTAATAGTCAAAGCAAAGTCTGAATCTATTAAACCTGCATTTAAAGCCATAGGATAGAAAATTCTGGAACAAATTCATCTCCAGAGAAGGAAACCTCAGAAATTATCTACCTCAAGCAAATGTAAGTTCCTCCTTAATAAAATAATCTTTATGTTACTCCTCATGTAAGTAACTCGTGTAGATAAATTAGGCTGACTGACTCAGCTGCCTTGCTTGTTCAGTGATGGCTGCCCTGGAAAGAAGGCATTCTCAGTCTCCAAGGTTGGTGCTGTTTGTGAATCTAATTCATGTACTTCACTCATGTGTATGTGAGGCTGGGGATCAAACCCAGGACCTTCTGCATTCAAGGCAAGAGCTCTACCAATGAGCCACATCCCTAACCCCGCATATTTCATTCATGATAAGCTATTCATTTCATGAAAATATCCCATTGAAAACGTAGACTCAAGTTCTCTAACTTTCTCAGTGTTTTCTCCAAGGTCATAGTATGATATTTATAGTTAATATATAAATTTTTTAGGAGTTATGGAAGTTCCCTTGCCCAAACCTAGTCAAGTAAGATTCTATTTTAAACACACACACACACACACACACACACACACGCACACACACACATTTTGGAACATTTAGCAAATTTTTTCACCCTCTTAATTCTTTCTTTGAGTGATCCCTGAATCTCTTATATTATCTTAGTTCAAGGACATGCAGCTAATAGGCAGAAGTTGATTCAATTTATTTAAAATGAGCTGCATGGGTGACCAGAATAGAATATCCTATTTACTGAAGGCAAACCTTGCTACATTTCGCTGCTCACTGAGTTGCATAGAAAGCTGTAATTGGCAGGTAGGGAACAGGAGAGGGGAAGGAGAAGAGAAAATGAATTAATGCCATAACCAGTGATTCTGAAAAAGCCTCATTGTTTGAAACTGATAATTTAGGGTGAGATATGTTGAAGAATTTCAGTACACTGTGTAAAGGGGGCAGTAAAAAGAGGTCAGGCCAAAGCAATCAGTGGAATTTTCTCAAACATCTGTAGCTTCTTAGAGCATTTAATGAAAATTTCCATATTAACATTTGGTTTTACCAGGGTATGCATAATTTTCTACTCAATTTACCTCTGACGGGTTACGGATATGAAGGTATTCTTCTCAAATTGATTTTCCATAATGTAGAATGACATGGAAGTTTTATGATGTACTTTGTAGAGTAAGGGAGAGCAGATCAGAGAAGGAATAACTTTAAGGCAAGGAAACCAAAAGCTCCTTTGAATATCAATCATACTTTTTATTTTTTTCATGAATTTTTAATATTCATCAAAAATGCATTAACTGTTCTATTTCACTTTAGCCTGGGGATCATTTACAAAATAGACAGTGATACTCAGATCAAAACTATGGAAAGTCTCTACCTCAGCCATAAGATTTAATTGGGTTCGTGAAAGAAATCCACTAGTTCACTGGGAACTGGTGATGTAGATCTAACTTTGAAAATTTTTCTTATTCAGATAGGTTCAGAAGAAATTCAGGAATCACCTGTGATAGCACTGAGCCAAAATGGAAGATTCTGAGTTCTTAGTTTCTGTAGGCTAAACACTGTTCAGGTATGATTATCAAGAAATTTATGCCAAAGTATTATGAGCCCTCTGCACCAGGACTAGGAATCCTCATTCACATCCTCTTCTAAAAGAAGATGGAAATAAGCAGACAGGCTAGGTCAGGATCACTGCTCTGTCAAAAGCACCGGAGGTAGAGATTTACACAAAACATCTGGATGGAAGCTACTCAGCTGTGGTTCCCAAGGATCCAGTTCATGGGCTCCTCATCCTTACAGAGGAAATGGCATATTTTACATGGAATTTGTATCTTTAATGACTATCCTCCCTGTATCAAGTAGATCTGGTTTAATTTAATATAATTTTTATTTTTTATTTATTTTTTATTTTTGGCACAGAGAGAAGTCAGGACCATGCGCTTGCCAGGCAGGCACTTATGCTGCTGAGCTAGATTTTCAGCCCTTAATTTTGTCTTTATTTGTGAACATTTTTATTTGAAACAAACCTATTCCAGAGTTCATCCATGGAAATTCAAATTTAATTGCATAGGCAAGAGTCTTTGAAACTGGAGACTAAAGATGTCATTATTTTTTTCTGAAGAAGTTGAAGTAGAAGCAGTTGAAAACTCAAAAAAACATTAAAACAAACAGAAAACTTCCTATGCATAATACTTAGCAAAGCATTTCTCTGAGAACAATTATAAACAACTACAAATGAGTTTAATAATTTGTGGCATAAATCGTGTGAGGATCCTGTGACTTGACCCTGCCCTTCCTTCTGCAGATGATCCAGGAGGTCACCACCTTGGGCCTGTGGTTCTGACTACCAGTGAGCCCAGCATAGAAAAGAATCTTGGTGGTCAAAGTAGGGTAAATTTTCTTTACTAATTACCAGCCTTTAAAATTAATCTATGGTGAACATGTGGAAGATTGCATTTTAGTTCAAGAAGAGAAGGCAAATAATGCTACCCTTGACAATATGAAGTCAAATAAATACCTGACAGTAAATGACACCAAAAAGAGAAAATAGTACAGTAGGCAGATGCAATGCAAGAGGTGATATAAATAGGGGCATAGAACAAGAATCCCTGGGAAATGGGAAGTAAAGTGGTTAAATTCTCATCTTTCATAACAATGAGTCAGCAGACTGCATGTAAAGTTAATAAATCAAGAAGTAATAGATGCACTCTGTGAAGTTAAGGAAGCAACCAAGGGAGGAAAACAGACATGAATCAGGGCTAAAGAGGTAAGGCATGAATTGTAAGCTCTTAAGTACACTTTAAATTTTAAAACCACATGCTTACAATTTTTGAAAAAAACAGTGCAGAACACAGAGGAAGTAAAGGAATGATTGGAGTAGACACATGGCGTTGATTTGCAGTGTGGTACAGAGGAGAAAAAGTCCATGCATAACTCAGAGAGTGTAGAGAGCAGCAGGCAGAGAGGAGGCTCTTCACAAGCACAGGCAGCCATCCTGCTCTGGGGTACAGAGGATGGAAGAGATCAGGCATGGGCAGGTATAGACTAGACCAGGAGTAAGCCTGGGTCCTTGGCTTTGCCTGTTCCTGTTAAGAAGTATGGCCTCTCCCGGGAGTGAATATTCAACAAGGCCATTTAAAAACGCACATGATTTATCTTGGAGCAGCTGTGTTCTGTTCAGGTTAATTCTGAATAATCTAAAAGACATGACTCACACATGCAAATCCAATAACTCATGTAATTAAATAAAAATGAACTTGGGATAAACAAGAGAGTGGGCCCTGTAGAGTGTAAACAGGAGTCCAATATCAGAAGTGCCACTTGATAGAATTGCAATAGAATTGCTCAGAAGACTGAAGCAATCTGAGGATATGGAGATTGGAAGACCCCCAAGCACTGCCTTCCCTAGGAGTCTAAAACACAGATAGCTTACAGGAGTCTATGCACTGGCATGGAAAGTCGCACCGAGAAAGGCAGCTTTATATTAGGTCGCATCAGACATTTAACATTTCTTTCAATTAGGCATGAAAGACACCAATCACAAAAGCCCTAGCAGCCTTGTAGTATCAATACCTGTAGAAATCACAGGTATTCTACATTGCATTACTGTCACTACTGCTATCTAGAATATGGTTTGCACTCATGGTTTCTTTACTATTACAGTCATTCTTGAACTCACCAGTAGATCTTATTATTTAATGTGTCAACAAAGGAGAAGGCTATTCTAACTCAGATAGATTTTCTAAAATATTTTTGCTCTATTTCAACAGAGTTTCCTTTCTAACCCTATGTGTATGGTTTTATTTTATACATTTAAAAATTAATTTAGAGCTGAAATCCATGGGCTTCCCTAGATTTTTCTAAGGTGTTTATGGTAGAAAAATATCAAGAATCTTTAGAATTCCCCTGCACTATTTCCCTACTGTGAAACAAACAAACAAAAAAATTCTCACAATTGTTACATCTCAAATATCATAGTCTCCTTGGGTCAAAAGTCCAGACCCAGTTTAGATGGCTGCAAGGTCTCACAAGGCTGAAATCAAGGTGTTAGCTCAGTGGTAGAGCACTCACCTAGCACAGGTGTTGCAAGGCCCTGGGTTCCATCCCTACCACCAGAAAAAGGAAAAAGAAAAACAAGAAAAAAGAAAAAAACAGACAAACAAACAAAAACATGTTGGCTGGTTCTCATCTGGACAAGTTTTTTCAGTCTTTTGGACAAGTTTAACTCCAAAGGACTTCCAAGAGACAAGAGCTAGGCCCCTTGAAACTGTATTCTTCTTCTCTCTAGATGACAGTCTGCTCCACACAGGAAAGGTTGCTTCCTTTTAAACCAGAGAAACTGACTTCTACTCCTTTTATCTGTGAACAATGAACCCTCTGTTAAGAACTCTACTGAGTAAGACACTCTTATTCCTACACACAAATAATCTTCCTTTTAATTAATTTGAAATCAGCTGATTAGTGACATTTTTGCATTTGCAATATTTCCCTTTTGTCATGTAGCACAGTCTAATCATGAGAATTTCATCATATTGTAGTCACAGGTCAGAAAGGAGAGACTTGCAGGGCCTGCCTATCAGCGAGTAGTTATCCTGGGAGGCACCTTTAAATGGCTTCTCATGCCACATCTACATTGAAGGTGAAAACACAGAGCCCAGAGCACTGTGTCAGGACTACACCACAGGAAAGGCTCTCTGCTCTCCCCATGTCTCTTTTCTGTCTAACAAAGGTTCTAGCTCTAAACCAGGTCTAGGGAAATGACTTTTTCCATATGGTGTTTGACTAGATTCTAGCTATGGCATCTACAAGATGCCATAGTATATGGTATTCAATCTTTGGCAATGTTTTCATGGTGATACACTCATTTATTTAACAAATATGAATTGCATTTCCCAGAGGAACATTTGCAAAGTGAAGTGAAAACTTTAGCTACTTGGAGAATACAGGCAAGGTGCAAGCTTTAGAGACACCCAAGGCAGAAGTGAACAAAGACCAGCTGATGGAAGCCCAGAAAGTCAGGTGTCTTACTTAACTTTTCTCATTGCTGAGATGAAGTATCTGACAAAGTTAAAGGGGGGTGTGTGAATTTTATTTAGCTCACAGTTTGTAGAGGTTTCAGTCCATAATCAGGTGGCACCTAGTCAGGGTAGAACATGGCAGTGGGGAAACATTTCATGGTGCCAGAAAATAGCAAAAGCAATGGAGAGGGAGAGACAAACCTTTTTCTGTCCCTTATATTGTATGCAGACTATCTGACTAGGGAAAGTGTAGGACTCACAGCTTTAATCCTGACACCCTTAATCCCATCATTGCACAACAAATCAAGTATACACTGCAGATTCACCTACCTCTAAAAAAACCCCCTATGACCATATGAGGTTTAGGGGGATATCTAGGCACAAACCATAACACCAGGAAAGGATGGACTAGAATTTAGCTAGAATTTTGCTATCTTATAGTGATTCAGATACATTTGTATGACAGGATCTGACCTTCATTTTGAAAAGAAAAGTCAGGGAGCAAAGTGAAAGGGAGATGCAGAAGACAGGTTGTGAGATTCTCTTTGCCCCAGTAGCTATGAAAAGACCATTGCTATATTGACCCAGCTTCTTAGGGCAAAACATTTTATGAGGATGGGAACATATATGCTCTGTTTGATGCAAGAGACTATGGCTGTTGAGCACCTGAAACATGGCTAGTACTACTGAGAAATTTATTTGACATTGCATTTAATTGTAACTTCTTTAGTTATTTAAATTTAGTAGCCACATGTAGCTAGTGACTGCCACTTTGGAGAACACTGAGCTGGCGAGAAAGCAGTGGTAGCTTGTGCATGCTGGGAAATGGTATGAAGATGGCATGGCTCTGACAGAAGCTTGGAGGATGAAGTGGGCAGTACTTTGTGGCTGGAGATTGGAGTGAGAGAACAGGAACTTGTAAGAACAGCTCCTAGGTGTCAACCAATGGTTCCAGCTTATTGTTGGCAACTGACTTTTAAGTATTTAATCCTTAAAATATCTCCTCACCAGCAGATATCAAGTGAAGGGCACATTTTCTGCCAGGTTATTGTGATCAAACATGTCAGCACATCAGGAGGCTAGGAATAGAATGCTTGAGGAAAAGGGAAGCTGAAAGTTTGGAGACCTTGAAAAGCAGAGGTGCAGCAGCAGATGTTACCTACCTAGCAGTTGTGCCTAGGGCCTACACTTGTACTTGGCTCTGGTCTATTTCTCAAAATATGCTGGGTAAATATTCCAGAGCCCAGAGGCTGATTTTCATTGGATTTGGCTCTTCTGGCACTGTGATGATTCAGCAGCAAAGACAGTGGGTTTCAGATGACACAGCACTGCAGGAGAGCTGGGCTCTGATCTGACAGCTGGTGGGCTTGAGTAGGGCGAAAGCATCCACACTCTAACAACCAGGGAAGAACCCTCCATCCCTCACAATACTGTCAGCAACCAAAGAAAGCGTTTCAATGTTTTTCTCCTTAACAAATCATATTTAGACTAAAATTTGACTGTCATTGCTGCAGTAATAAAATTGAACTGGAAAAGCTATGAATTCAATCACATTAAATCTCCCTGAATGAGTCGAGTATGTCCAATCCTCCCATTTGTTAAATGTCCACCTTAGGCAGGGCAAGTGCCCTTCTAAACACCAGAGTGCCTCTCATGGTCCCTCGCCCCCAGCTTTACCCCAGCAAAGAGCAAACACAGTTAAGATTAGAATGATTCCAATTTCTGCTTCACCAGTAGGTGGCAAACCATTTAAACTGGCTTCTGTCTTAATGGAAGAAAAATGGTGTTTCTATATTTAGAGCTTGTCCTAAAGATCTGGGATTCACAAAGGTGTTCACTCTGGGCTCCTGTAAATCCTTTTTAGAAGCTTAAGTGGTCATTAGACTTCAGGTTATACATATTTTTTTTAAAGCTCACCTTTATTCTAAAATGAAACAACTTCTTTCAGAGAATTAAGCCTTGCTTAAGTGAGTTTCCTTCCACCAGCTACTATTTTCTAATACATGAAGTGAAATGAATAGGGATGCAAAGTAAAATCTGAATTTTAGTGATATTTAGGTATCCGAACACTGAACATGTATATTTGTGATTAGTAATGTTTATGCTATTTCATTAGCATGTTAGATAATAAGTAGTAAAGAGGCTAATAATATAATTTAAAACTAGTAATCAGAATAAGTAACATTTTAAAATAGCTACAATACTATCATGCTAGTAATTTAACTGTGATTTGTATTGATGTCAAAAACCTAGATACCGCTAATACTATTATAATTGGTTGTCTATATAATTGAAGAGAATGCTAAATTCTAGTGAAATAAATGGGATTTTACTTTTTTTGCTTCAAAGTTCCTGATGTCTTCACTCAACTACTCATTTGGGTATGTGGACCTTAGATGTGGAATGAAAATTATCTGGTCATTATAAATTAAATCATTCATGTCAAGAAAGTTCAGTGTTCATTTATACTGACTAAATTACTCTGACAATTACTAAACCCCATTATCTTTTTTGCAATTTCAAAGATTTTGAAAACAATGAAAGAGAATGAAACTTTCTGTAGAATTTTAAAACCATACAAGATGATTGAAAGTCTTTTTAATTTTAATTCTGCCTCTATGGAGTCAAGAATATACACAATATGCAAATATATTCAAGCAGTTTTTGAATTAGCATATTGACCCAGGAGCATTGGTAAATTAAAATAAAATTAAACAAAATTAAAATAAAAATCAGATCATAGTTTTTAACACCACTAAGAATGAGGATTTTGGCCTGCTGTCTACAGGTCAGGGTCCACCTCTTACAAATGTGTCCATGACACAGGGACATATCTGTTCCCTTTATTGACTGTTTCTTGCCTAGAGAAGCTTCTTCTCTGTGGAGAGAAATTCAAAGCCAACACACCTGTGAAAAGATACAAGTTATAGTTTTCTCGAAGTAATTAAGTCCATTCCATCTTATTATGCTTGAGCAAATCCCTAAATACAAAACACATATTTTAATTGCATTTGAAATAGAGTCTCTGATTTCTGTTGAAATAGATACTTTAGTTTAGAAAATAATTTCATGTAGAGTTATGCAGTCAACTCTGTGAATGGCCAGCTTGTCTCAGGAATTCTGCTGGGGGGTGAAGGCATAAGGATGAATAAGAAAAACACATAGTCCTGGTCTCACTATTTGGTAAAAATTCTTTGAAACTGAGGTTCACCTGGGCTCATTGTCCTTCTAAAATTCTTTAAATTTCAATAGAAATACTGCACCCATGATGAAGGGAAATGTATAGCCAAAGCTCTAGAAGACTTCATTTCTCCAAGGAAGAGATGAGACATAAAAATGAAGTTTTTTTCTATTCCAAAATCTTGGAAAGAAAGCAAAGCTGTTTTCTCCCAAGGCACCAGTGATAACAGACAGCTGAAATGATGCCCCTAGCATCACCCTGTTTGACAGAGGATTTGGGGAAGAGAAACAAGTGCCACAAGACATCCTAAGAGGAAAAGTGGAACAAGCATGATGTAGAAAAATGGCAGGCCTGCCCTCCCTCCCCACAAAACAGCGGGTTTCATCTACAAGTTGTGAAAGACCCACACTTTACACCCAGACAAGAAGTGCTAGGCTGCCCCGCTTTCACAGCCACGAGAAACACAGGGGTTGTGCTGATGTGAGAGAGGCACAGAAACCTGGGCCTGGGCTTCAGAAGTTTCTTTCCTAAACTCTCTGGAGGACAGAGACATTCTGAGGGATATCGGGGTCACAGGAAAGCAGATGCATCAGCCCTTTTTCCGGAACACTTCCCTTGTGTAACCCAAGTGCACCTTGACTGAAGAAGCTAAATATGGAAGGCTAGAAATAGACTCTTAACAAAAGCACTGAAATCATAGAACTGACAGTTGTGCGACAGACCATGAAAGACTGAAAATGGCCTGTGAATGTCTTCCCTAGTCCTACTCAGAGAGTGTTTCGTTCATCGTGGGTCAGGCATCAGCCACTTTCTTTTCCATAACATGTATCATCACTCTCCCAAGTTCTGTCTCCAGTGAAATGGCTTGTTGGGGCAGCATCTCCACAGGGCAAATCTCATGGCCCCAGCAATCTGTGGTAGAGAGGCTTTCAGCCTATGGTCAGGAAACCAGGTCTCTAGACTTACAGAATATTGTAGTGCTTGAGAAAGGAACTTATGGATTCAGAGAGTGTCAAAACCCTATGGGCGGGGGAAAACTTGGCATCAGAAGTACCCTGAGAATTCATAACAGGGTAGGAGCTGGGAGCTGCAGAGGACTTAGCAACACAGGACTCTGCTATATAATGTCAAGATACGCAGACAGGATCACACATAAGTACAGGCACACACACAAGCATATACACACACACTTATGACTTTTTCTTAAAACATACAGAAATTCCACATAGACAAAGCCAAAAACTTTTTTTTTCTTTGCAGAAAAGAAAAAGTTGCAGTATGCTACACATTGCTTTGCGAAGAAAAAAAATCTATTTTAAGATCTTGAATTTGCATTAACAGAAGGCAGAGGGGGAGGAACACAGCAGCAGATAAGAAAGCCATGGGGTGCTTCACAGCCCCTGTGGTCCTCACTTCCAGATCTCTCCCTTTCCAGGTGTCAGGGCACATTACTAGGAAACTAGGAAATTGAGGGACAGGTGGGGGCTAGAAATGGGGCTGTAGAATTTGCTCAGAAGCTGCATGCTCTGGATACAAACATTTTATTTAGATTTCCCATCTCAAATTGTCTGCATTCAAATCTGCAATCAAGTTCCAAGGCTGGGAGGGTATTCACTCGGGGTTTTCTGCACCGTACTCTTGGGAGGTTCCACTCTAAATAAGAGGGCAAGTAGCAGTGGGAAGAGGGATAGTCAGAAGCCCTAACAGGTTGCAGTGGCAGCCTCAGACAGTTTTGTTCTGGGGCAGGCACAGCCCTCTTCCTTGTCCTGGCTGAGGCAAAAGGATCAGGCCCTCTGGTTCCTACACTAATGAGAGACAAAAGGATCACACTGCCCTAGTGAGTCATTTCTCCAGATGGAGACATAAACTTGATCAGGGCAGTCTCAAGGCCAAAGGAAATTTCTAGGTAGGACTTTTGTTGTGATAGTCAGCAGCTGAAATTCTTGACAGCTAGAGCTGGAGAGGTTTCCCTGAAGAGAGGGACTGGTTGGTATTCCATAATATCAAGTCTGCAGATCAATAAAAGTATTGGTAATTACAGAGGCCTGAATGGCCCCATGTCCATTACTTTAGGTTGCAATAACATGTACCATAAAGTGGGAGTTTATTTATCAAGTTCTTATGTTTTTGGAGATTGGGAAATCCAAGATCAGAGTCTCAACAAAATAGAGTTCAAAAGGGGCCTCTTCCAGTTGGCTGATTTGTTGCTGTGTGCTCACATGCCAGAGAGAGACAGGGAGAGATAGAGATAGAGATAGAGATAGAGATAGAGATAGAGATAGAGATAGAGATAGAGACAGAGACAGAGATAGAGAGAGAGAGCTCTCCTTTTCTCTCCTATACAAAGGAAGGATCTACTTTTGTGCTTGAATGACCTCTCAAAATTTCCAATCACATATGACCAAATCCTATTACATTAGGGCCTCCGTATTTGATCATATGAACTTTGGGAGTACACAACAAAGTTCCAAAAACATCTCAGACCACAGCTTCCAGTGAGCCAGGCTGGAGGCAGTGTGTTGTGCCTGGTTTCATTTGAGAGCAGGTCTCTGGGTTCTACCATCATCTCTTTCCAGCAGCTACTCACACTGGTCCCCAAGTGTGCTTTCCCAGTTCTCATCACCATCTCTTAGCAACACAGTGACATTCTATCTCTTGCTCCAGGTGAGCCTCTTAGTCTTACAATCATGAAATGTTTATGCCAGAAGGATGTTTGTTAGAAATCTGATACATATTCCTAGGTTTCAGGTGAGAGAGCCAAAAGGTGCATGACATGGCCACATAGCAAGGATAATGCTGGCCAGGCATGGTGATCCGAACCTATGATCAGAGCTTCTCAGTAAGCAGAGGCAAGAGGATTGTAATTTTGAGAAGAGTCTAGGCAACTTAGCAATACTACATCAAAAAAATTAAAAATTAGAAATAGAGAATAAAAGAAAAAAGAAAAGCATAATAAAAAGGGCTGGACCTCACAAGCTCCCGCCACTCCATGGTGAGAACTATCGGTGTTTCCTGAGGTCTGCACCATGTTGGAACTTGGGGTTCTGGGAGAACAGGCCTGCCAGAGGTCTGAATAGTTCTTGGGAAGATGAATGTATGCAGTGTGGCAAGAAAGGGGATTTCCTTCTACCATCTCATTGAAGGCAAATATTTTTATCACTGTTTTGCTCAGTTCTGATTAATGGTACCGTTCTATTCAATATTCTGTTTTTTATAAGTTCGGTATTTCCTTCCATTTTGCTCTACTTGATTGAAAGAACAACTAATGTTAACAGAACGGGATGTACTATTGTGCCTCTTGCTGTTGTCCTGGTGACCTGCTGTGAGGTTCTATGCCAGTTTCACTGCACTGTCACAGATGGCTTTGTTCTGTCTTGTTCTGCTGTATTTTGCTACCTTCAAAAAAATAGATAACAAAGTAATAAAATAGCTCCAAAAAACTCCCAACTCCACCAAAGCTAATCCATGGGGCATGGATGAGGAGAAACTCAAAAACAAAGCAACAGAATTAAATAAGATGATTAAAAAGTAAATAACAACAAGAAAACAGGTCAGTAAGGTACTGAGCAACCTGAAACAGGATATAACTAAACAGATAATGGACTGAAAAAGCAAAAGGAGAAAAAGAAAGTGCTCTAAAGGATAGAACTGCATTTATCATTAAGTGTGTAGGATTGATAACCATGTTGTTAAGTTTTTATCAGATCATTGAACAGAACTGTTTGCAGCCTCATTGTTTGAATGTCTACTTTGTATGCTTTAATTTTGTAACTTGAACAACTATGTCTAAGAAGACAGTATGTAATTTATCAACTAGTGATTTCTTACTGCTTATTTTTTTTATGAAATTCTCTATTGTTTCTACCCTTTTTTCTGTTTTGCTTTTTTTATCTTTAAATAAAATTTTTAAAAAAAGGGCTGGAGTGGTAGGGCACTCTTATGTTCAACCACTAGTAAAACAGACACACACACACACACACACAGAGATACATGAATTGATGTTTGTGGAAAATGAATAGAGGAGAGAAATAGGGAAGGGTCTTAAGGTGGGATGAGAGCTTAGACCTTCTATATAAGCCCTGAGCACTCTGAGAAGTTGGAGAGTGGAAGCAGCACAAATATGGCCCACATAGGTTACAAATCTTATCACCTATTTCTCTTTTCCTTTAACACAGCTGTATCAGGGTTTACTAGAGAAACAGATACAACACAAGATATATAACTGTATAAGAAATTTCAACATTTGTTCACAATGGTCAGTCACAAAGTCAGATGAGGGAGTGTGCAGATGTCTACATGGCAGAGATTGAAGGATCCAGCCCAAGGGCTGGAGCTTACTACAGTGTCCTGTGTAAGTCTGTATCAGGACAATGGGTCTATGATGGAACACTGAAGAAACTATGATCAAAGACTGGAGAGTCCATGATGAAGGGTGAAGAGTCCCAGGAAGAAGAGAACAGTCTGTGCCAGAAGCGAGGACATGGATGTCCAAGCTGAAGGAGAAGACTGGAGCACCTCCAAAGAAGCAATCAGTCCCTCCTCATTTGCCTTTTATTGTATGCAGGCTGCTCCCCTGGGCTGGGTGTAGCACTCACACCATCTGCCTGCCCTCTTGCAGGCTGAGGATGTTACAAACTAGGGACCCTGGCCCCCTGCTGAATCACTTAAAAGTTCTGACCTTTTCAATGTCCTAGAACATAACTGCTGTTCTCTACACCTCAGGATGTAGAGCTGCTGAATCACTTAGTTAAGCTTCTAGACCTCTCAAATTGACGCAATGTATAAACCATAACAACAGCTTTGTGCTTTATGCCCTCAAAGGAAGACACTTAAAACACTGTTATCTTCATGGTATAAATCAGTTAACACTTGATTATTTGTGAGTCACCTACAGTTAGCATGACCTAAGTCCTGTTGGCCTGGAACAGTCCCTTTTTAACCTGGATTAATAATTAAAACTCCATCCCTTCTCTCAAAAGAAGCCTGGCTTGCTTAGTGTGATTACTGAGCTGTGGGCAGTTGATATGCTTCTATACATGAGCTTTCAAGCCCTGCAGCTTCCTTACTCTGCTCAACCTATGGCCACACCTATGTTTAGGTCCTAACAGCCTCTCCAAGGACTCCTCTGCTTCTTGGACACAAGCAGTCTACATGCCCAGTCATTTTTGCACACTTGTCTGAATTTCACTTAGTGCAATATGGGTGGAAGTATGATCATAATTTTTAGGACTTGCCCATAAAATCTGTCCTAGCATAAGCCCCTACTATCTCCAAGTAAAGAGAATGCTAACCAAATGGAGAAAGAAGGAGCATGGGTCTGTAGATGACTTCCTGATACTTACAAAGTGAATTAAAGTGAGCTAGAAATAAGCCATTCTTATTTTAAGCCATTGACATTTGGAATTCATTGATATAGCAATTAGACTCCATGGCTCATATTCAGCTCCCAGATCTACAAATATAGTCTTGGACTGGCTTTCCTAGAGCAGAATCTTAGCAGGGATTCAAATGCACAAGGTTCCCAGAGGAAGGGCTCTCTGTGGAAGAGAAACAAGGAAATAAGACAATAAGGGGAGGACCTGAGCACAGATGGGGCCTGCATTGGAGTCTAGATTTGGCTTGAGCTGTAGACTCAGCTACTTCCCCTAGAGGCAGAGGAGGGGCAGCCTACCTCTAACAATCAGTCACTGGCTATGAGATGCCTCTCCAGAAGTTGGGAAGAAGAGAAGTAAATGTTTTTGAATGATGACATTAACTCTTTGCGTGGAACTAAGGAGTAGGGAGAAAAACCATGAGATGTTAGCAACGGGTACATAAAGTACTTGAGGAAGATGTGCCTGGTTGATAGGGATTTCTGGGAAGAATACAACTGCTTCTCCTTCACCTGCATTGAAAAACATATTTCTAAACCTCTATCAATATGGCTGTAATTTCTGACTTTCCAAAAACTAAATATTGGGACTGAGATAAGAAAACCTAAGGAGATTGGGAAGGGCAAGATGGTCAAATAGAGGTAGCCAGAACTCACCTCGTCTTCCACATAGAAACAGAATAAGTAAATAGCTATATTTATAGGTCAGTGGAACTAGGACCTGCAAGGGAGAGATGGAAACCTTGTAAGACACAGAGACTTCAGATAGTGGTAGGGAAAGTAGAATACAGCACACGAGTAGCCAAGTCACCCGTTTTCTAGCCAGGAGAAACTCCTCACAATAAGGGGAGTGACTGAGCAAAGGCACCCCAGTGGGCACTGTTACAGTTATTACCAACTTTATTGCAGACACCAGCAACCCTAGTGACAGGAAGGACAGGCATATGGAGTCCACTTAGGAAGCTTCGTGTCATCTGCATTCCAGAGAAGAAACATGTATTTTCTCCCTAACAACCTCCATAACCCAGGATGCTACTCCATGAACCACATACAGAGGGTAGAGCTGAGTTGTTTCCCGGGTGCCACTCCAACTGGCCCAAACCTCATGGTCAGCTCAAATTGCCTACATAATTGGCCCAAGCTACTTCTATACCCTGACTAAGCTATATAATCAACTGACCCTCTTTTGTAAATAGCCACGGCCATCATGTTGATGGGACTGAGATGCTGAGTTGGCCCCAGCCACTGCTAAGCCCTGGTTTGTTTTGCATACTTCATGTCCTCTTCTGCTACAGATGGAGCCTTGTCATCTGTATGTCATCTGGTTCCCAGGATGCGATGCCACTACTTTTTTTTTTTTTTTTTTGTACCAGGGATTGAACCCATGACCACGTGCTTGCCATGCAGGTGCTTATGCTGCTGTGTTAAATCCCCAGCCCCATGATGCCACTACTGGGCAAATATCCACCATGCTCTGTGTTTTTGGTGCCACCACTTCTACTGCTGCAATGGCCATAAAGTGGTTACTACACCGCTATTGCTATATTGCTGTACCCTGCTAGGCCACTGGGGAACCCCTGACCCCATGTGGATCCTGGAGATATAGGGGCTTCACAACCTTACCACTATACAAACAGTTCCCAAACCCACTTACTAGCCAATAAAGCAATAGAGATGCTATAGTAGGGCATGTAGTTCAAACCAAATCCAAATAGCTTATTAAACTGATACCCCAACAGATATATATAGAAAGTCATTTATGGTGAAAACCACCTTATAGAAGCAATAGAGACAACTGGTTTACCAAAAGAATAAATCTTAATACAGGTTCAAAAGAAATAGGAGAAAGTCAGATAAAGTGATGTCTTCAAAGAACACATTGACTCTCTGGTAATAAACTTCAAAGAAAAGGTTATTATTGAAATGCCTGAAGAAGAATTCAAAGGGCTGATCATAAGGAAATGAAATAAACTTTAAGAGAGCACAGACAATTCAATGAAATCAGTAAAAGAATTTGTAATAGAAATAATAAATTCAGCACAAAGATATCTTGAAAAAGAAAGGCAATATTGGAAACAAGGAACCCAATAAGTTGAATAAAAACATGATTAAAAATCTAAACAATAGAGTAAATCACATGGAGCAATAAGAATCTGAATTTGAAATGAATGAATGAATCTGTCTTTTGAAATGTCCCAATCAGATAAATAGTCAGAAACAAATAAAAGATAAACAAGCAAATTAATACAATATTAAAAAGAATGAAGAGACCTTGTAGAAATCTGGGTAGTCATTTAACATTTAATAAAGAAAGGAAAGAAAATATTCACTGTCACAACTTTTAAAGATTTAGTTTTTTTATGGAAAAAAGAAGAACTTGAAGAGAAGAAAAGTGGGAAAACAAAGAAAACATATACAGTGAAATAACTAGTGAAACTTTCCTAATCTCGCAAAAGATATGGACACCAAGATATAAGAGACCTTTAACCCAAAACAGATACAACTGGAGAAGTCATCACGTGGTGAATTATAAATATTTTTTTAAAATGTGAGACAAAAAGTATACTCTACAAACTGCAGGAGAATGGAGCTAAGTCACATTTAAGGTGTATCCTTATTTGCTTAATACCAGATTTCTCAGCAAAAACTATACAGGTTTGGAGAAAATGAAATGGCATGTAAATCCTGAGAGAAAGTAATTGCTTACCAAGAATACCACATGAACAGCAAAGCTATCCTTCAGAAAGGAGGAAGCCCAGGGACTGCAAAAGTGTTTGCAACAAGGACAGTGCAACATGTCAAGCTATCAGTGTAAGCAACGATGTCTCATGCACAACCCCAAAAGCAGAGGAAGCAAGAGCAAAAAGAGACAAATGTGATTACATCGAATTAAAAACTCTTTATATAGTAAATGAAATAATCAACAAATTAAGGAGATGTTCTATAGAATGGGAGAAAATATTTGCTAACTACCCATCTGACAAGGGATTAGCTATGAGGTAAAATGAACTAAAAAATGTTTAACAGAAAAACAAGTAACCCAACTTAAAAATGAGCAAAGGAGGGCCTATGGGTATAGCTTGGTGGTGAAGTACTTGCCTTGTATATATGAGATCCTGGATTTGGTTCCCAGCACATCAAAACAAAATAACAAGAAAAAAAAAGAGCAAATGATTTGAATAGAAATTTTTCAAAAATAAAAATACAAATTTCCAACAAACACATGAAAAAGTGCTCTATGTAATTAGCCACCAGGGAAATGCCACCCAGTAGTATTGCAATGCAATATCAACTTACTCCAGTCAGAATGGCTATTGCTTGAGAAACATAAAATAATTAATGCTAGTGAGGATATGGAGGAAACAGAAATTTTATACTCCACTTGATGGTAATGTAAATTAGTATAGCTTTTATAGAGAACAGTATGGAAGTCTCTGAAAAAGCTAAAAACAGATGTACCATATGATCCAGCTATCTCATTACTTGGTTTACATAAATAAATAAAAGAAAATCAGGGCTGGGGATATAGCTCAGAGGCACAGTGCCTAAATTTCATTTCTGTCACAAAAATAAATAAATAAATAAATAAATAAATAAATAAAATCAGTAATGCCAAAGAAGTACTTCCACACACTTATACCACTATTCTTAACAGGCAAGACAAAATTCAGATGAGGGTTCCATTGATGAATTCCTAAATAAACAAAATATGGCATATTATATATTTATAGTAATTATTCTGCCACAAGGAATAATGAAATTCTGTCAACTGTAACAAAATGGATGGGACTGAAGGGTATTAAAGCTGAAGTAAACCAAACAGAGAAAGAAAATGCATATTCTCTCATACATGGGAAACAAAGTTAACTTGAATGTAGAAAAGTGATTGGGGAGGGGAAGGGGGGTGTGGATCAAGGAAGATTGGATAATGATAGTAAATCACAGAAAAACTTAAGTTCAGCATTCCACAGCTAGGAGGTTGAGTGGAGTTCACGGTAACCTACTATGTATTTTATTATGATCCAGAAGAGAGAGCTCAAAGGTTCCAAACATAAAGGAATGATGAGGAAAGGGAAATGCTCTTTACCCTGATTTGCTCAGAGCACACTGGATACATGCCTTGAGATATCACACTGGACACCTTTGATGTGTACACCTAACGTGTTTATCAAAAACATATACAACTAAAATGGTTTTGGGTACCTTAGGAGAAGAAGTATTCCTGAGCAAAGGTGATTGCTATGGTTTGAAAGCAGCTTATCTGCTCTGAAACTCAGTGAAATTTGATTTCCATTGTGCAATGTTGGGAGATAGACCCTTTAAACCACTACTGGGTCATCTAGAGGATCTGTCACCCTTTTCACAAGACTGGGCGAGTTTTGTGGTAGTAAGTGAGTTCTGCTCTCTTGGGACTGGATTAGTTACAACAGGAGCAAATTGTTAAGAAGCAAGGCTGCCCCTCATGTTTTGTTTTTCTGCACGCTCTTACTTTTGCTTCCTGTGATGGTGAAGTGATTGTGTTAATTTGAGAAGTTTAACTAAACAGTTCAGCAATTCCACACCCTTGGGTGTGGAAGACCCACCCTAGGGCGGCTCATCATTTGGATGCTGCAAAGGGTAAATGAGGAAGGACAGATCTGCTCCTGTTTCTTTGGAGGAGCTCCAATCTTTACCTTCAATTTTGCTTTCAGTGCAGAGCTTCAGGCTTTTGGCATAGACTCTTCAGTCTTCCACTGCAGACCCATCAGCCTCCTGATACTTGAACAGGACAGACAGTACGGTGAGTCTGAGGCTCTGGACTGAATCCTTTGGTCTCCACTGTGCAGATAATCTCTGCACTCTTCTTCATCCAGCCCTGTCTGTGGGTGACCATCATAAGCCAATCTTGTAAATTCCTATACATTCACATATCTTTTGTTATATCTCTCTAGTAAAACACTGACTGATATACTTCTCTACCATGTTGTGATGTAATGCAGGTGTTGGCCAAATAGTTGTTCAATTTTGAGCTGGAACTTCCAGAATTATGAGCTTAATAAACTTTTTTTCTTTATATAATTTACCTAGTCTGTGGTTTTTGTTACGGCAACAAAAATAGACTAAGACAAAGAAGTTATTAGCTAGAGGGATTTTATTATCAAATATCCCAAGAACTGTTGAGAATCCTGGAAAATCTAGCTTGCAAAAGTGGCAAGAATCAAATAAAACTTGGCAGAAGAAAAATATGAAACACAAAACATCCAAAATAGGATGAAATTGTTAGGTTATCAGCTCTGGACATACTATAATTATTACCTGCAACACTGTACTTTTTAAATGTAAGTGGAAAATTGTTTGTATGATATTCTATTCATTTGAATTTTTTGACTGAGCAAGAGATAGTTCTTCTCTTAGGGGTAAAATGGAGCATAACAATTCCAGGAGCTAGCTAAGGGCATGTCCATTTATTAGAGGGGTCTCTTGTTCAAAAGTCTTGGACAGTCAAAGACATAAAGTCATGCTGGTAGAAGGACAGGCTCAGGTGCTTACACATTTGAACAGTCCTTGATGAGGAGATTAGATTGTGAGGTCACTTTCTGCATGGTTGAGCTAACATTGATGGGTTCATAGTTTATTAAGAGCTGTGGCCTAGTTCGATGAAGTGTCATGGAGGTGTGACTTTGGGGAACTACGTAGGTTCCCTGGCCCTTTCCTCTTGATCCTTTCACCTGACCTTTCTTCCTCTGTCACCCTGAAGTAAGCAGCTTCACTTCACCATGCCCTTGTGTCATGACAGTGCTGTCTTGAAGTCAGTCAGCCAATTATTTTTGTCTCTGAAACAGGAAAACTGGCTACTACATTTCTGGACTTTCATGGTTGGACATAACAACCACATGGAACAGCTACCCTAGTAAAGGTCATTTTGAAATAGCCTCTAGCTAAGCTGGATGCTTAGCACAAAGAAATGCTTCAAGACAGGACCAGAAGATTCACCCAGCTGAACCTAGCCAACATGCAGAATCATGGTCTAAATGGTTGTTGTTTTAAGTTGTTTCAGCAAAGTGCTTTGTTGAACTACAAAAGCCACGAGAGACTGAATTAGCTTTTAGAAGCAGGATGGGGCAGACAATACAGACAAGAGCCTAACTACTCCCATGTGTCTTCTCAAAGTCTTCTTCCCTTTGTTAATATTCCTTATACATGAAGGTAGATTGAGCCACTAATTATCTGACCACTGCCATTTCCAAGACAAGTTGCCAATACCCAGTGTGTGTGTGCCTGCTTCTGACTCCAGAAACGTTAAGACAGGAAGAAGGACAAAGAAGGGGCTCAGCATTCACTGACTGGCTTCACTGTATAATTAAAACAGAAAGCTATCTTTTGGAACCAGGGATGAAGCTTAAACATAAACTGTCATAAAAAATAATTACAACCAAGACTTTTAAATTAAAAGTTGTCATTTCATAATTAGTTAACATTTGCTATTGTTTTAAATAGACTTGTTAACCTTTGATACTTTGCTCATGGAGTCCTCTCTGAACCACATTTTTGGTATGCCTGGGGGAAGCTAAAAAGTTACCTCATTTATTAAGCCCCTCTTCTGTGTAAGTTATATCTTCCATGAATGACAAAAGCAATAGGATAGTGTTTATTCTTAATGATATGACAAAAATGAAGTATGATATCAGTTGATTGTTGATTTTCAATTAATTCCTATAAGAAAAAAAATCTCTCAAAGAGTTGGTACTTAAATTAACTGAAGATGAACAGATATCCATATCAAGATATAATGTGAAGGTCATAAAAGCCACAAGCAAAGCCATTGATGGGGATCTTCTAACATATGAGGTATCATCAGACAGTATTGTGGATGTTTAAAAGCTTTAAAAACATTGTTACAGTAAAAGACAACATTGCCATTGATTTCCCTCAAAATACTTCCCCTTGCTTCAAACATGGTCATTCCATGGCTGTTGCCACCTTCTGAAGCAGTTCTGCTAGTCCTCTTTTGTGAGTGTCTTTAGCTGCACTGTCCTGGCTACCTTTGTGTTCTGAACTGATTCAAAATGTTAGGCTAAAGCGAGGTGCAACTGAGACCACCAAGGCAGGTGAAGTTGAAGCAACATGTGAGGACTTTATTGCCAACCAGGTGCAGTTGGGCCAAGGACAAAAAGACCTTTGGCCCTGAGCAAGGGGTGAGGGTATGTTTTTATAGGAAAGTTTAAGTAGGGGAGGGAGGTAAGGATGAGGAGGGGGGTACAAAATTTTGAGTCACTGAGTAGGGGGTCTAAGGCTAGGTAATTGGTAGGGTTGGGTACAGAGGGTGCTGGCATATCTCTTGTGGTTTTTCATGGAACCATTCTTTGCAGGTTGAGCTATGTGGAGACAGCTGCTGGTTTCCTGTTGAATGTCATGTCCACTCCCACACCCCAGGAGTGAATAACAAATGTGTCTGGGGGAGTTTTTTTCTCTCCTAGTTTGGCAGGGGTCTAGTTTAGAGAGCTGACACAAAACGTCTACCTTTCATGGTTACTTTGACTTTGATGAACACTCAGAAGTTGTCCAGTTCTAGATTTGTGAATAAAGTTGCTGAGGACACAATGTTTTAACAAGCCTGACTTTTTGTTAGATAGGGTTTGGCCAAAGTGTTCTTGATAAGCAACCCCAGTGGTGTCTAGTCATAAATGCCTCTGCACACATCTGTGTGTTGTTATGGTTGTCCTATCTAAAGATGTCCTTGATGACCTCTATGGGGCCATTCATTTGTACTTGGGTATAATATTTCAAACATGTAATGTGTTTGCTTGGCACTGCACACCAGTGCAGCTTTATGAAGGTGCTTACTTAAGACTGTTTCAATTGGAAGTAAAAGAATTGATTTGGGGCAATGGACAAATGTTCCTTCCTCAGTAACAGAATGGAAGCAACTGGAGGGACTTCTCCAGCAACTGAAGGAATATCTTCCACTGCCTGTCTTCCTTCTTGTTCAAATGGATGGAAGATCAGCGATCCAAGAAATCTGCATCCTTTTCTTTCTATACAGAATGTGCCCTTTTCCCACACAATGTGATCATTCCAGGAATTCCACCTCCTCCCAGAACAGCAACATATTTGGTTGTTCTAATGGGTTTTATGATGCTGCTTTTCTATCTAGAAAGGACATGATCCTCCATTATGTCCCGTCAATCTTTGGAAAACGAGCAAGAAGATTCCCCTTTCATAGAACCCTTTGAAAAAGTGATCTGAGTTTGCTATCATCAATTTCTCCTACGCAGTTCTGTGTTGAACTCACTCTGGAAAAGTTTTCTTTCATCAGTCCAAATGCTCTGTTCTCACAGCATCATCAATGGTGTCCATGTTTCTCAAGTAAATAATTATCCTTCTTTATCTCACTGGAAATGTCAGCACTGGACAAGGTTGGAAATCCCTTCTCTGTTAAAAGACTTCTTCCCTTGCTTTCTATCACATTGTGTGCCCATCTTTATTGTCTATATTCTCTCCTTTTATTCTAAATCTCTGTTGCTGGGTCCTCACCTTCTTTTTGGATATGGGAAATAGTGTTCCAGGGTTCAGGCTTTGGCTTTTGTCATCCTTCTACCTAAATTCACTTTTTTGGTGGTCTCATTTGGTCTCATGGCCTTAAATAACGTCAGACATACATGCAAGCCCACAAAATTGCCGTGATGTCCAAATTTATGTCCTCAGCCTTGCCCTTTTCTTTACTCATTTCACTTTTTTGACAGTCTGGTTGACCTTTCCACGTGCATAAATAACAGACACTTTGAAAACTAAAAGTTCCCCAACAAAATTCTGGGTCTCTCTTTCTCCAACACTCCTCCTAAAGGCGCATCTCAGGAAATTGCTGCTCTTTCCTCCAAGATGATAAGGCTGAATCCTTGCAGTCCTGCCTAACTCTGTTTCTCTCATTTTGAAAATCTGACCTGTTACCAAACCTGACTGACTGAACATCAAAGTATTTCTTAGAACTAATCAGTTCAGCAATTCACCATCACATCATCACTGCAGCCCCCGCATAAGGACCCCTGTCCTCAGCTTTGATACTGTGATGCTCTCTTAGCTTGTCTTGTTCCTCTTGCCACCCCACACTAGTTCATACCCAAAGCGATGGTCAGTGTGATCCGCCAAAATGTGTAATCAGATATAGCCTTCTTTATCTGGAAATATTTCAGAGAACATATACATTATTCAGAGTTAAATGACAAAACATTTCTCTGCTCCCAAACAACCTGACCTCCCTTTTGGTCTGCTTCTCCTCATTCACTTACCTGGTCATGTAGGTCTTCTTTCAGGTCTCTGAACAAACCAGGTATACCCTGTCATCAGATTTTGCAGTTGTTCATTCCTTTGATCTTCCTCAGACACTTTTCTGGATGTCTTTTTTACTTCCTCTAGGAAATCTATACAATTGTTGTCTTATTTTTAATTTCTACTCTTCTGACCTTTCCTTTAAAATTTCAACTAGTATTCCCACCATTATTCTTCTTCTAGTGCCTTACCATCTCTTTAGCAGTAATAGTCATTTGATGTGACATGCTTTGTCAGTTATGTTTCTATAGCATATAATCTGTAGGAAGTTAAGAATTTCAGTGCTTTTATTGATTGTGATCTCACTTTTTTCTAAATTTGTGTTCTTTGTCTTGTGCTTTGCAGTTTGTCACAAAAAGAGGTAGATTACATTGTCTTTCTCCTTTTCTACTAAGCTTAGCTGTGAAACTTGCTGTGGTCAATGAAATGTAGGAAGATGTGACTGTGTGATAGGCCCAAGCCTAGCCTCAAGTGGCATTAAATGTCTCCACCCAGCACTTCTATACTGCTATTATTTCCACGGGAATTCCATGCCCTACACAGCCATTGATCCCAGGAGCACAGCAGCTGGCTATAGGTCATAGATCCATACAACTTGTACAACGTAAAGCTCAGAGCCTTGTTCACCTGAATCCAAACCAAATCAGCTAGAACACATCCATAGAAGACATAGATGTTCCTTTTTGTATGCCACTGAAATTCTTTGATTGTTGTGTGCTAATAACTATATGACTACTATATCCACAAGATCTTCACATGTACCAAATAAGTAATTGATAATGGATTGAATCAATTATAAATCATGGTATCTCTGGAGTCATTAGTGCTTGCCTAGTACTCCATCTTTGCTTCTTCTGCAGAGAGGACAGGGCTGCTGCTCCAGTCGATGAATCAGGAGCTACAGTGCCATCCTGTTGTTTCCAGGCGGCAGTATTTCACTGTGGGACATTCCCGTGCTTTATTTTCCCTTTGGCATGGTGAGATCAGTGTTAGCAGTTGTCGCTGCTCCTTGTTTCGCAGCACTGAGCAGAAATCTTCCTGATCTGCAGTTGATAGATGATGTGTTTGAGAAATGAAATGTGAATGCTCTAAGCCAATCTCATTTGAGGTGTGTTGGTTGCTGTATCACAATCTAACCTGTACCATTCCTTGTAATTCTGTATACACAACAGGTATGTGTTTCAAGTCATTTTAAAACATAATTACAAGTGGAAGGAGCATGTTGTCTTAATACCTTGTTTTATGAAATAGGAAGTTTCTAACAAATGTTTACAGGGATCATGGGTCAAGGTCTGTATGCAGCTATGTATTAGATGTATGACATTGGATAAATCATTTAAACACTCTAATTCTATTTCTTATGTAACAAATAGGAGTAATAATGTCCCTCTTAGAGAGTTACAAACATTATTCATTCATACACCTGCCATTTATGGAACAGGTACTAAGATTAGATGTTGACCTTAAAGAACTGGAAGTCCATGAAGACACTAACCCTGGGTTACACACAATTCCTGGGCAGTGATTGTGGGAAATGTCAGGAGAGCCTCAGGACAAGAGTATACATGGGTGAAGAAGAAAGATGACATCTGGCCAAGGAGCAGCAAGACCTTATGTATAACTCAGCAGCAGCTCTCTGGGCCAGAAAAAGTCATAAATCACATACTGGATCTTAGTTCCCAGACAAACTTTATTCTTAGTATTTAGCTCTCTGGACTATTAAGTTGCTGCCTATAACCACTCTGCAAAAACTTATTTCTTGTTCAGAAACATTTAATCCTTTTACGTGAGCTTTCTGTGCTTCACAGCAGCAAAGCTCTAGAAAAGGGTCTTGTAGTGGTCTACACATTCTTCTAGAACATTTTGAAATCACTGTATATCCTTTGTTTCTTCTTTGTTTAGGTGGCTAGGTCCTCAGATATTAATTCTGTCATGCTGAATTCACTCAGTAAGGTTCATGTTCCATGAGAAGAAATTCTGCATCCTGTATCAATAGCACAGAACAGTGTCTAACATGGTAAGAGTTCAATATGCAATAGGTAAATGAATGAATGAATGAATGAATGAATGAGTGAGTGAATGGAGTGGCAGTCCTCCAATCTCTACTATCGGCCCACCGAGATCAACACATTTTGTTAAGAAAAAATGTTTGCTGAACCTGAATGCTTAGAAAGGAAAGCGTCCAAATAAAGCAAATTTGTATCAAGCACAACCCAAGATTTCTTGCTCAGAAGTTTTTATATCTTAAAAGAGAATCTATAAAGGGAGGTGGAATTTCTGACTAGAGAGATATTTCAGAGAAAAGGAGCAGACCAGGATCTTGAAACATTTTCACATGCATTGTCATGCTGCTCTTCAAATTATACCATCTGGGTAATTGTTTACTGAGAAAGCCGACTAGGAGTAAGAGGCAAAGGAGCATTTAAAAAATACATACTTTCCTAAATCAGGATAATTTTAATTCATCTTGCCTTCATTAAGACTAAGTAACTAATTGAATTAAGTGTGTCCTAGAAATTATATCTCTCTTTAAAGATGCAAACTGCTTGGATACATGAAGAACAATTAAAGAAATGATCCAGAAAAATGAGTCCTTGTTGCATTCTGATGTAGCCAAACATTCTAGGTTGCGCTTTTCATGTCATTTTATTTGGAAATGCTTTACCATAATGTGATGTACCGGAATAACTTAGGCAAGAACATCTTTTTCTTTCTTTTTTTTAAAAACAAGAGTGAACTGTAAAACATTCTGTGCTTGGTTATAAAACTGGAATCATAGAGCTCGAGAAGTAATTCCTCATCCTAAATGCTAACTCTGTGAAGAGGAAAAGAGTAACACATCTACGGGCTTCCATCTGAGCTTTGGGATGCTGCACCAAATTATATAAATACTTGGTTTGGATTGAAAACCAACTCATTTAGCACTGTGTCGATGGCTGTAAAAGCTGCATGTTTCTTATTTTATACATATCATCTGCTCAATTTGCCTTTAATTTGCTGTATAAGTAGTGTGACCTCATTTTCTGGAGACGAAGAAACCCTCAGATTCATTCAGAAGCAATAATTATGGATTGCAGAAAGATAGCATAATGAGAAGATCCCACTTGCATAAAATTGCTATTTGAGTGCTGAATGCAAAGGTTGGCTTTATCAAGGTTTGACACATCTGCCAGATTTAGCGTTGGCTGCAATGGGACACGGAAATTTAATGTGAATGCTGACAATGTTGAAATCTATAAGATGCATAGAAAAGGGTGTCTTGGCTGATGTAACCAGTTAGCTCTCTGTGTTATGTTATTATCACGGGCTGCCAACTTGCTAAGCATTTTTGAGGATTATTTCCTTTCCGACTTAAACCAACCCTCTGAGGGCAGTATTGTTATTATCATTCCCATTTGACAGATCAAAAAGGGATCTTGACCAAGGCTGGGTGATTAGTGACAGAACCAAAACTATTTGGTCTGAACTCCGAGCCCAAACTCAACATCTCATTGTTACCAGGTTATATTTTCCTTTCTGTCTTTTATTCTTATGTTTATCCACTCACCTCTCCACTTCTGTCACTCCTATCCTGCCCCATCTTTCTCCATCTGTCCATCTATGTGTGTTCTTTCTCCTTCTTTATTTGGCCATGTCTGTCTGTCTCTGTCTTTCTTGGTTTGCTAGCCTTAGTCTTCTCTCTGACTGTATCTGCCTTTCTGTTGTTCTTTTCCTCAACTCTTTCAGCTCCTAATTCATATAATTATGTGTCTATATATGACCGATTGATGTATTCATCCAGGTATGCATTTTTTTCTCTTCATCTATCTACTCATCTATCCATTTGTCCATCTATGCTTTCTTTAATTCCATGTCTTTTCTTGAATCTGTCGTATTTTCTATTTTTCCCTCTGGGTCTCTCCTTTTCCTTTCTCTCTCTCTCTCTCTGTATGTTTGTGTGTGTGTGTGTGTCTCTTTTTCTCTCTGTAGGTCTGTCTCTGTGTCTCTGTCTCTGCAATTCTTTCTCTCTCTATTGGTCTGTTTCTGTGTCTCTATCTCTGTCTCTCTCTTTCTGTGTCTCTGTGTCTCTGTCTGTGTCTTTATTTGTGTCTGCTTCTCTGTCTCCCTCTGTTGATCTGTCTCTGTTTCTCTCTGTTGGTCTGCCTCTGTGTCTATGTCTCTCTTTCTCTCTCCGTGTTTCTCTTTCCCTCTGTATGTCTCTGTCTGTCTCTCCTGTTCCCAATTCAAAGTTTCTGTTGACTCAAGAATGTCCTGTCAATTGTAGGCATGTCTTCAGTCCTCTGCAGTAAAAATTCTATGTATTGATCAACCAAAGGTTTACGTTGTTACTGTTTGAGGAAAGACATCATACTGAAAGAAAATTATACACCAGTCTTAAATTTCTCCACTGTCAGTTGTTCCAGATTATCTTTTTGAAGATATTTGTAAACTGAGCAATCTGCATCAGAAAATGATAGTGTCTCCATATGAAGCTAAATAACACCTTTGCTTCTATTTTTGGAAAATAGAGATAATGTTTCCTTTTGGAAGAAAAATCAGGTACCCTCACTATCCAGAATAATGATTATGTCTCTAAGCAAAGAAAGGATTCTGACCAATATGCATGATGCAGATCTCATAAACTCTAATACTGTGTATATGGACATTCACTTGAACCCTCCAGGATAGCTCCTATGAGACTTGAGGGTAAGGAAAACACACACAAATATGCTGGTGTTTGTGTTCTCAGTAAGAAAGTGCTTTGTTTCTGACCCAGAAGTGTTCTATGTCCCGCTGGCATCCACGGTAATGTGGCAGGGCAGCTCATTAGCTTGTAAGTGTGGGAAAATCTCAGCCCCTTCACAGTTCCTCAATCAGTGCTGTACCATTATTTTCTCTGCCTGGTAGCAGCATGATGCTGGTTGCCAAAAGTTATGCAGCAGATTATTTTAACCAAGTTCTTCCAGGTATCCACTGTCCATTGGAAAGTGACACCTACTTTAATTGCAGACTCAAGTATCCTTAGGTCAACATGCTGGTTTCAATATGGAAGAAAACCCTTCCCCACCATGCACCTCCCCCCGCCTTCCCTGCTGTATCTGTTTAAGTAGTTTGTCATTTGCTTGTGACTGGGAATGTTCCAGCTTTACCACCTTTCCAAACTCGGTGCCACTGAAGTTCACAACATCAGTGCACAACATATAGCGACAATTATTGTTATTACAGCCTGAGCAGATTCTGGGAGAAGCCTGGAAACTAGAGGTGCAGCAACTGTGATGGTTTGCTTTCAGTGGCTGTCTGGGGACTACAAAACTGTAGAATTCAATCACTTTAAGAACCCCAAACCTTATCAATTATTTATAAATTACTGTTTATAGAACCAGTTGCATCATAAATACCTTCTGGAATCTATAAAGGCATTGTGCAGAGACAAAGAGAAAGACAGGGAAAGAGAGAGAGACAGAGTAGATAGAGATAGAGAGAGAGGACAGAGACAGAGAGAGACAGAGAAAGACACTGAGACTTTTAAAAAATGATTTGTTCTACCCTTGGGCTCTCTCTGTCCAGTCAGCTATTCATTATATATTTGAAGCTTCATGGAGAAGATGATACAGCAAAAGTGTAGAAGTTTTAAAGAATGAATCTTTTTTCTTTCTTTGAAAACCTAGAGGTCACAGCTTTAGGAGGAGACCTCCCCTTCTCCTTGAATAGGAAGGCTTTCCCACAGCATAAGGAAAGTTAGGAAGCATAGAAGTTTGGAAGGGCAAGCACATGGGAAGTGTGGAGGCAGGAGTCGGAGATGAGGGCCATTTCAGTGAACCTCCTCCCTGGCTTCCCTGTGGCACAGCAGTGCAGGACGAGAGAGGGTTCTGCAAATAGCCTGGTGTGCTGCACGTGAGCGATGCTACTCATTCTTTCTGTGACATCTCTTGAAGACTTCTTTTAACAGCAGCTGCATTTCCAAATGGGTTCTTGAAAACCGCTCAGTCAACCATCAGTAGAATAGTTTATATTTGGCCAATTTGAGATTCAGAAAAACTAAGCCACTGTCTCTAGATGAGACAGCTGGTGTGGAACTGAGGCAAAGGTGGAATGCTAGGGTCCAGGCCACCTTTCCTGCCCAGCACTGTTTTCCAACTCCAAATGGACTTGCATTTTTAGTGTTGATCCTGTGTCACCTGGTTTTACCAGGAGCCTCCATCTTTGATCATTTCTTTTTTTCTTTTTTCCCATTTGTAGACATGTATAACTATAAACTTGCTCTTAGTTAAGAAGCTGATTCCTCTATTTTCCATAAAAGACAAAGACTAATTAAGCTGAAAAGTAGATTGTTCTACTTTCAACTGTCATTTTGTCACATTTTCATATCTTCTTCTTCCCTCCAAATGTCTCCAAACAGAGGCTTACATGGGGGCTGGCCCTTTCTTTCCTGTCCCTCTGGCTTGTGCTGCAGTTTCTCTGTCTCTTCATCATCTCTAAAGTAGACCATGGACATTAATTTACATCATTCCTTCTCTTTTATTGTTCAGTCTCCCAAACTTAATCTTTCTTTCTAAAAATTTCATTTTTGTGGGTTTTGTTATCATACATTCCAGCTGTTTGTCTACATCTTTCATCAGTTCTTCTTGAATTTACTTGTCTTTCTGCTCACTTCTAGAACTAGATCTCTGTCCTAATTTTCTGGAATTACCAGAATAAAGAACTATAAACTGGGTGACTGAAAACAACTAAAATTTATGTCTGACAAATATGAAGCATACAAGTCTGAAGTCAAGCTGTCAGAGAGCCTCAGTCACTCTGAGATTCTGGGTAGAACCCGTCCTTGTCTCTTCTAGTTTCATTGTGGTGGTCTCTGATTATCAGTGTGTGTTTTCACTATAGTCCTCTTTGATGTTCTGTGATATATCATATACTGTTCCCCAGTTCACAACCATAACCACATATCTGTGTAGAAAGTGGAGATATTTTGCAGCTTTCATCAAATGATGTTACTTTGCACCCATATTCTCTTGGATTAAATGCAAGTCCAAATGCCTAGAGGATATCTCCAGTTGGATGACCCATGAACACAATAATGCAAACATTATCAGAGGCTAACAGCACCATGAGATGAGCTATACCCATTGTTATAGTCAAGGGTTGCAAGGAGAGCAATTACCTACAGGACACAACATTTATAGTATTATTTATAATGGTCACTCAAGGAGTCAAATATAAAGAAAGTTCAGGAAATCTGTCCACAACACTAAAGATCTAGAAAATCCAGCCAAGGGCCTGGATCCTATGGCAAAAACCTGCATGAGTTCAGCTAAAACCCTAGAGCCCAGGACAATGACTTATGAAAACCTATTTCAGGGATCTGTACTGGGAAAGTCTAAAGGTCAGAGGTGGAAGCTTGAATGTCTGTGCCAGCAGATGAAGGATCTGTACCAGTAGGCTAAGGGTTCTATACTGGAGCCAAGAAGTGATACTCAAAATAAGGACCTGGTTCCCCTGAAAAGTGGCACAGGCCTCCTCAGTGACAATGAGATCCCATGCTCCTCCAATGATGAGAACAGCCAAGTACATGTCAAGAAGCCCGAGTAGCAAGCTTCTCCTGGCAACCAAACAGCATACATCTTCCCCTCTGGAGCCATGAAGCAATGGTCAAAGTAAGGACCAGAGCTCACCCAGAGTGAACTGCAGCCACTCTCAGCAACAAGGTTCTGAGCTTCTCCAATGGTAACGTCTGAGTTCAGGTCAGGGGAGCCAGTATGACCAGCTGCTCCAGGAGAACCAATGGCTCCAAATCAACAACACTTAGGAGAATCTACAATGCTACTTTTTCTCTTTAGGTCTCATTTTTATGCTGGCAGCATTCCTCAGGTGGGCCATCCACACTCAGCATCACACTGATTCAGTTTAGCTGGTGTTTAAGTTGACCCCCAGTTCCCAATCCACTATACCCATAAACAGTCCAAATTATCTTCACTCACCTAGATGCCCGTAGTGGCTCCAATGGATCTACAACTGCTCCTTCCACTGTGATTCTGCCTCTGCTTTTCATGGAGTCCAACACTTAATGCTATTAAATAATATGGACGCCATAACATTTCATTCTACAAAACTACATAGCTGGCCATTACACTTGGAATATGTGTGTGGCAGCGGTGGGTGGGAGGCGGAGGAGATGCCAGGCTCCTTTATGATTGTAAATGTTGACAACCGTTCTGTGAGCATTAACCTAGGCAAAAAGAAGCCTGCAATTTGCTGGACCTGGACTTCCAAGGTCATCACTTGTGCTCATGCATCTGTGAGCCAAGCCTGGATCTCTGCCTTCAACGTATTTTCAAATATAACCCCTCACTCAACAAATCTACTCTTTCTCTCAAGCTCTCAATTTCAAAAACAAAATCAACATTTTTTCAGTCATTGATGGGAAATCTCAGCCTCATCTATAAATCTTCCTTCATCTTAACACATTGATTTGTTGTTGCCAGATCCAGTGTCATACCCGATAGGACCTTTTCTTACCTCGCTAAATACACTTCTAGCGCAAGTCCATCTTATCTCCCATCCAAGTTACTGCACTTGTTTCTAAATCGGCCCTGCTCCTCCCAACTTTCTTCATTGCTGAATCCACTGTACATAGTGACTCCAGAGAAGTGTTTCCACCTGAGGTCTGAAGTGTATCCCATACCTTTTCCAAAACAATCTACAGTAGAAAAGTCCGTGGGTCTGGGATGTCCATCAAAGCCCTTTAGCAGATGATGGTAGTGTCTTTCCCAGGTGTCTTGGCCTCTTCTGGGAACATGCTGAAAGCACCAGAGTTAACAAATTCATGAAGAGTCTTAATCCAAGAAGGGGCAGAAGTTGGTAGAGAAATGTCTCGATGTCCTAACATTTTAGTGGAACAATCTTCAGTGCATCATTAGCAGACTAAGCCCACAGCAGTCACCAATGCAATGTCATGTCATATTGCTGCCTAAGGCAGAAGGAAATGTATCTATGCTCCAAAGTAACTGATTTTGTGCATTTCCAAATGGCTAGTGATCTAAATGAAAATATTATTGAGGATAATATTTTGCTTCTAAGAAGATCGGTAAAGTAAAATTACAGTTAAATCTGAAAGGGTCCTCTTCTCTTGGTGTTTTGAGGCAGGGTCTTGCTATGCATTTCAGGCTTGGCATTGAGGGCATTATGTAGCCCAGGATAGCCTTACATTCACATCTTCCTGCTTCCCTAGTTTTAGGATTATAGGTAAGTGTGACAACTCGTGGCAGAAATCCATTTAGATGTAAAGCAAATGTTTAAATTTAAAATGATGTGATTTTATTTTACCTACTTTTCAATTTTTGTTATTTAATGTGCTAGAAAAATTAATGACTTAAGAAATACAAAAATATTTTTTAAAACTATATTTTCTCCTTTGCTTCAGGCTTTCATATGATCTACAACAGCACTGTCAGATTCTGCCTTTATTTAAAACCTTGATAATTTATTTATTATAGATTTTTTTGTATTGACTTGAGCTCTGAAGATATTTCTTTAAAATAGTATTCAATTTGATTACTGAGCATTTGGTGACCCCTTAAACTCTGCATCCTCAATAAATGTCCTCTCACAGCTCCTGTCCCTGAGGAAACGCACCCATTATTGGATTTTCTTCTTTCCTTGACTCAGTGGGCTTGTTTCACCCTGCTTCCTGGCATTAGTTCCCAAATAGACTAATTAAACTCTGCTTTAGGATCTTCTCTTGAAGAAATCTAAATTAAGACTTGATCTTAGGTGCATGAACAATTGACTGTCCTAGAAACATATACACCACAGTTGCTTTGACCTATGCCCAGCCAATTCTGGGTGTCTTCTACTCCTACCTTGATAAACCACAATAACAAATGTGGCATTGTAACATTAAGGATAAACTTCCAACACTCTTGGAGCTTCCTGAGTGCTAGGAGAGTCTCAAGGAGTGCCTTTTCATCTCATCTTGGTCCATGCTATGAAGGTGACAAAAGATGGGGGTCCTAACTAGAGTCTCAGGATGGGGCCAGTCACCAGAAAGGCTGGAAGGAAGTTTCACCCCCATCCACTAACCTCTGGGAAGGGACCCAGGGCTGGAGATTGAACAGCATAAAAACTCAAACAATAGAATTAATGACCTTTCAGGTTGATGAATGCATCCATGTGATGGCAGGTGCAGTAGCCCAAATCCATGGGGACAGAAGTCCTATGTAGTGATGCTTTGGCCTAAGAATTTCATCTGTTCCATGATTCTGGGGGAAATGGCCACAGTTGCATTCATCACTTGATGTGGGATTCATGAACAGAAGCGCTTATGAACTGAGATATCACTGTACTTTGAGGCTCTTCCAGACCTTGCAATGTGTGCTTCCTTTTCTGTTCATCTGTGTCCTTTATAATATCCTTTATATGGTAAACCAGTAATAATATGTAGCATTGAACTGAATCTGTGACCAATTGGAGCAAACTATCAAATCAGAGGGAGGCCTTATTAGAGGGACTGGATAAAAGTGGGGAACCTGTGGACCTGGACCCACCATTTGTCTGTGGCATCTGAAATTGAGGGCAGTCTTATGGGACTGAGGCCCTAACCTATGTGATGTGCACTAATTCTAGATAGCTAGGGTCACAATAAAAGAAAATTGTAGGTCTTGCTATTGTTGCTTACAGATATTTGCAGAGCTGTTTGGCACAGACAACCAACATACTTGGTGTCAGAAGTGATGTGAGTAAAACTAGATCTTAGGGATTAGCAATCTCTGCTATCTTCCTATTTGTCTATGAAATGCCCTCTCCCTAGAATTCCTTTGTCCTGTGTTCACCACTTGAAAAATTATGCACCCCACTAGGTTCATTAAAGCATTGTTTTCCTACATTCTCATGCAGATTTATATTTGTTCCCATATCTTTGGTGACAGTTCATATTGTTTCTCATGCATCTTTTGTACCATACACATTTTAAGATCTCTTTCCTACTATTAAACCATCATGTCAAAAAATTAGGACAGAGCCCAGATCATTTCTCTGAATAGCCAAAACAGCTCACCAATTGCAGTGGGTATCTGCATACTATGAATTTGGAGCATTGAATTAAATAACAAATTTAATAAATTCAGAACAAAATGCATTCCACAGCAGAACCTTTGCTTGGGAGAACAAAACAGGTGGAGATAGACAGAAATATATTCAAAGCAGAGTTATCAGGGAACACAATGCACCAGATTAGTTGGCCTGATTTGCTGCCTGGGCGAGAGGTTTAGGAACAAGACCGCCCAACAGTCTGGAGGTAGATCTGGCAAATAAGACTTCCCAGAAGCTCTTGGCCTCATCTGCTAACACAAGACTCTACCTCCACTTATTTTCAAACTCTGTCCGATGGTGTTGCTTGACTCTGTATGCATCAGGTGACACACATTCCTTCCAGGGGTCTGCACTCAAGTCTAGAATATGAAAATGAAGTAAAAACAGCTGGCATCTGCTCTGACCCGGATGAAAAGGTTCTTCTAAGACCTGAAACACTCCTTTCAACACCACCTGGCAGTACAACCACCAGCACCATCAGTCAGCATTTACAGGGCTCCCATAATTCACCAGTTCTCGAAACTGCTGCATAAACAGCTACATTTTTCTTGGCCCTGATAAAGCAGTCCATGCCATCTTCTCCCCCATATTGTCAACAATTCAGGGAACTCAGGGTCCAAACACAGTAACATTTTGTATTTTCACTCCTGCATCTTTCTCTGCTATTAAAAGAATAGCAAGTTGTTCATCACGGTGTTATTCATGAAAGTGGAGAGTTGGACAGAAACAAATCACAAGAATGCTCAAGCATTGTATTCCATTTTCACAAGCTTATTTACAGGAAAGTTATACTAAGAGTAGTATAGTGTTAATTATATCACAAATAATAGCAATTGGGGTACACAGGCTCCATTTGTATTATGTTTAAAACATTATTAATATGTCTTCAATTAATAATTTTACATGCTGAAGACTAAAAATAGACCCATGTCTGTCACCATGAACTAAAGTCAAAACGGATCAAAGATCTAAATATTAAAACAAAAACACTAAGTCTACTGGAAGAGAAAATAGGTAAAAATCTTCAAGACATAGGTATAGGCAGAAACTACATGAAGAAAAGCCAGATTGCAGTGGAAACACTACAAAGAATCAACAAATGGGATCTCATCTTATTAAAAAGCTTTTGCACAAAAAATGAAAGAAATCACCAACAGAGAGAAAAGACAACCCACAGAGTGCGGAAAATGTTTTAGCCAGTTGTCCCTCATACAGTGGACTTGAATCTAGAACATACAAAGAACTGGAAAAAAGCAGGCCTCCCAAGTTCAGAGACCCAACCCAAAAATGGGCATCTGGGATGAATACACACTTTTCAGATGAAGAAATACAAATGGCAAATAAATATATGGAAAGATATTCAGCATTATTGGTCATTTTAGAGGTGTAAATTAAAATAACACTTAGATTCAATCTCATTCCCGAGAGAATGACTATCATCAAGAAATCAGCCAATAACAAATGCTGGGGGAAGCTGTGGGGAAAAGGAACACTTTTCCCCTGTTGCTGGGAATGTAGACTGGTGCAACCACTATGGAAATTAGTGTGGAGTTTCCTTAGAAAAATGAGATTAAAGGATCCATTTAACTCAGCTATTCCCTTTCTGAGCATCTTCCCAGAAGAATTGAAAACATCACACCACAGAAATATATGTGCACCCATATTTATAGCATCACAATTGATACTGGCTAAATCTTAAAAACAACCCAAATGCCCACAAACAGAGGAATGGATAAAAAAACTTGTGTTTTTTTAATATAATGGCATACTACTCAGCCATAAAGCAGGTTAAACTTGAGACTTTTATAGGTAAATGGCTGCAACTTGAGACCATACTCATGTGTGAAATAAATCAGACCCACATATGTAAATACCATATTGTTGCACTAGTGCAAAAAGCTGAACCAGTAAGTGATATTTAAAATGTATAGTAGATGTTGTGAATTGGGAAGAAACTGTTAAAAAGAAAAAAGAAACTAATGGAGGAAACAGGAAAGGAAGGAGGAGAAAATAAAAAAATATATATAGGGTAGTTAGGATAGTTTTAGATAGTTCATTGAAGAGAGGTTTGTGCTAACGTTGTTTGGACAATATTTCACGCTTATATCTTATACTCTAAGTAACTACTATAGTGCTTGCTTTGACAGTACATATACTAAAATTGAGTAACTACTATGAAGATAACAATATACAATGTATTAATTAATTATTGTTACTCTCCTACTAGCCTGCTTTGAAACTCTGTTTTATTTTTATTTCTATTTTTTCCTCTGTAAAATAAAAAAAAAGGAGCTAGGATGGTTGAAAGGAAAGCATGGAAAAAGGAAAAAAATGCAAGTCAGTTATACTATTAGTGTCTCTTAGTTCATTAAGAAAGAAGGTTGGTGCTAGTATCGACTGGAGAAATTTTTATTCCCATATCTTGTAATCTGAGCAACTACTTTAAAGATGACAACATGTAATGTATTAATTATTGCTACTCTCTAATAATTTTGTTATGAAATTTTGTTTTACCTCTTTTCCATAAAATAAAGAATTTTTAAATTGCATTTAAAAAGTGATTCTTATATATTTTACACATTTTAAAATTAACTGCATGTATAACTTACAATGGGGATAAGTCATTAAATAATAACATTTGGCAAAGGAAAGTTTGAATCCCATTTTTGTCTTGCCAAAAATGTTTTATAAATTCTGAATACATGTGTTGTGTATATGTGTATGAGACAGCGAGGTGTGAGAGCAAAATACAATGTGCGCCTTAAAAATTTGCTACGGTAAAAGTCATATTGCCATTAATTTGATTCTAAATACACGCCTGTGCTTTGAATACACTTATCCATCATTTTTGCCTCTTCATGAAGCCCTACTCGAAGTCCTTTTTCCTGGGAGTATTTAGTTGAGCTACTCTATGCATATGCATGCCTCAATGTCTTGAACAAATTCAAAACATTTTTCTTTTATGGTCATTTTGAGTCAAAAGCCACATGGCACCAGGTCCAAGGCATCACATGAATGAGGACACCCTGCAGCGACTTCACAAGGCTGCCTCTGGCTGGATGGTACTCAGCAGCAGCATTTACCATGCTTTGGTCACAGGTCCTAAACACTCATGAAAGAGGACTTCAGAACTGCTTCAGAAAAGTGGCGGGAATGATGGGATCAGCAAGTTTGAGGCAAGGAGGCATATTCTGAGGAGAATTAATGGCAATGTGCCTCTTATAACTTTTTACTACATTTAGACATTCACTTAGATTTCAATCAGTCCTCATGCATGTTTATGTGCTCATATGTATCTAACAACAGGTTAAACTAAGAATCTTAATTTGTAGTATTTGCGATGACATAAATACTTGTTTTATTGCCAGTTTCAAGCCACTGCTAGGATGTCGCTGAATGTGGAATTGGGTGGAGAAGCAAGATCAGCCTCAGAACGCTTCAGGAACTGAGTTGGCCCCAGCCACTTGTGAGACTTCATTTCCCCAAGTGCCAGTGTTTAGTTATCTAAAAGTGGTTCTAAAAAAACAATTATCCCTGGTCCTCTCTCAAGAGTATAGCTCCCCAATAAGAGCAGCTGACCAAGGCACAGACAGAAGGAGCAGACAGCTGTGCATTACTTTAGCCCATCTGTCTACACTTTTTTCCAGTCCTCTTTTGGACATCAGAGCTTTTGTTGGCTCCAAAGTCCAAACCTTAGATAGGGAACCGTATGTTGGCCTTTGCTAAAGGAAACAGCAAAGTTATGAAAAAGACAAAATGTGAAAAATAACATATGTGAAGCAGAGCAGTGAGCATAATTTGGGATTTGTAAGTAAACATGAGAAAACCAAAGTATCACTGGAAATTTGATCAAGGAGTTACAGGATTGGTAAAGATCTCAGTGAATGTGTAAACTGAAAGATATAGTTCATTATAGGAGAAGAAGCTAAGGCTCAGATTGCTGAAGTGACTGTTCTAATATCAAGTTTCAGCTCAATGGATTCTGACTCCAAATAAATGTTTTGCTATTAATTTGGCACCACATAAAAATTTATGTGAACTTGAATTTTAGTAGGGCTGTTATGATATTTCATGTCAACAAAAACTCTGAGAATTTTTAAAAATAAATTGCTCAGTGAGTAAGAAGGACAGATCTTTAAAAAAAAACACTTCAGTAAGTTTATATTCAAAGAAAAACTTTTATTTTTGACATTTCACAGGAATGTGTTGATGTTCCCTGTAAATAAAACTCTCTCCTGTGCTTTTCTGTTACTAGTGCAAAACAAAAGCTAGGCTGGCCCAGTTTATCACTTTCCATTTCATCAAAGGGAAAGTGTACCATGCATTCAGTACAAAGAAGGTGTGTTTTTCAGTTTGCTGCCGATATTTCAGTATTGGGAGTGTTGGGAAAATCTTAAACAGACTTTCTCAGGAGGAAGCCGGGCAGCTTATTCCTGCCCTTCCTGCCAGTAAGCTCTATCTTATCACCAGGGACTACATTTCCCAGTGAAAACCTAAATTCTCTGAGGTCTCATAAAACCATGCAACTATAAGCATAACAGTAGAAAGTCAAGCTCATATTCATATTTATGTTCTTGCCATCATCACTGCTAGTTGTTTGAGTGAGTCTTGGGATGTATAAAGCAATCTACAAACCTCAGACACAGTACAGAAGATCTTTGATTTGTCCATATCACTCAAGTTAAGGGTTTAAATTGAGAACTTCTCATTAGTAGTATTCAAACATACCTCCATATACATTGTCACTAGCTAGAGAATAGATTTTGTCTCAGAATGACAAGAATTTATGCTATACTATAAGCAGTTTAAAAGATAACAATACATTGACAATTTAGGAGGACTGCAAAAGGTCTTTGGAGTATTTTTCAGTTCACCACCAAATTACAGAAGCCCTTTCTCTTCCTGTCCAAATCAAGGAGAAACGGAACAGGTGAGCCTTGAGATAGACTGCATTTTCCCAGACCCATAACCTAAATGGAACCTTATTTCAAAACGATGGCAAAGTACAAACCAACTGTGGGAAAAACCTTCAACTGATAACTCTATAAAGGGAGACTCCCAGCTGGTGAGGTTGATGGGGAAGCAGATCATAGAAAAAATAGTTTATTTTCTATCACCCTAAGAGGAGTGAGTTGGAGAATACAGCTTTCTTTTCCCAGTCTCGTAAATAATATCAGTGAGAACCAACAGCCATTACACAGCAGGAAAGAAAGGAGGGAGGAGAACACATTGCATCATTGCAGAGAAATGACCCACTTTAATGTCACAGTTGAAAGTTTGAAAATGAACACAATAGATTTGCAGTTGACTGCAGTCACATAGGATTCTGAAGCTTTGTGTGTCTTACCTAGATCCTTTCAAACTATTAAAGTCAAAAGGGAACATAAGAAGGTATTGTCATTTGACATAAAAAGAAAATGAAGTCCAGAAAGGATAAAACAAACAAACAAACAAAATTTTCTCAATATCATATAATGAGGCATAAAATCAGGATGAGGAGCCTGTGTTTTTAGTTCTCCGTAAGATGCTCTGACTTGGCATAGTATCCACATTTTTTTGTCTATAATTGAAGCTGGATGTAGCACATAGAAGGAATCTAGTTTATTTTATTTTTTAACACAGTCCTGTAAGGGACTATAATAAAAACAAACAAAAAAAAAGAACTGAAGATCTTGGAGGGATATCAAAAGGCCGTGAGTCTGTTTCAGAAGACATAGGTTTGTGTTAGAATCTGAAATTTAAAATTTTGGCATATTTTTTATGTGAATCATATCCAGACTTAGAGATCTGGGTCAAGTGTGGGGAAGGTCAAGGGAAAACAGTCTGCACCAGTTGGCCAAGAATAATGCATCACTGGATGAGGTTCGTGGAGTCTTTGAGACTTATTTAAAATCTCAGTAGTACTTGTGGCTTTTGTTAGTACTCCTACTTCTGTTTCCTAACATTAGGGAGTGAGATTTTAGCCTTAAAACTACAGACAGCTGTAAAGCTGAATGGTCTATCAGAGCATTTTAAGTAGCACATTTGGCCCTTCAGAGTTAACTAAATGGTTTTCACTTCTGCAGAACTTGCTCTTTTGCCAAATTTCTACCTCTTCTAACTGACTCACTCTTAGATCTTTTGAATTTGAGTCCTTCATTACACTCTGTACGGCATGCATGGTAATTTAGGGTTGGTTCCTCCAAGGCCGGCAAAGCTTTTTTCCTTTCAGATGTTAGAATTTCATCTAACATTTCCTGCCCTACCATTGGAGTGTACTGAAAAGTATCAATTGCAGATAGTCTAGACTTAGAACCTAGAAATGAAGTTATGGTCTAAGAAATGTTTCTCAAGCTTGGTTGTGCACCAGTGCCCTCTGGAGAACTCTGAACAGCCCCATGGCTAGCTGCTTGCCCCTCCAATATTGTAGGAAAAAGCTGAGCCAGACTTAGTCATCAGCAGTCTTAGAGCAACTTTCTGTGGTGGCCCAGTGTTAACTAAGACTGAGAAGCAGTGGTTTAAAACAGCTCTTCTCAGACTTGGTGAACATCAGCCTCACCGAGAGGCCTATAAAACAGGATTTTAGGAGGCCTATAAAGCCTCAATGTTATTCAAACTAACTCTAGGTCAACAGAATAGCAGCATTTAGGGTCCTGGTAGAAAGGTAGATTCTCTGATCCCAACCAAAAGCAAACCATTGTGAATGGAGCTACTGAATCTTCCAGATTATCAGCTCTCCAGGTGATACTGATGTTCACTAAGGTTTCAGTACTATTAAAGAAGATGCTAAGGAAGAACTTCATAACCATGATAACAGAAAAGAAAAATCGCCCATTAAGTGATCTATCATCTGATGGCAAAAACTCCCACTAACAGCCAAAGACATGGTTAAATCCACTTGGAACCTTGATTTCTCATTCCATTGTGTCCAGCTGGATGCACCCTTTTGATTCTCTTATGGACAGTACTCATCAGTCTCAAGCTCATTTTGGAAAATGAGACCATTTATTGGTAGGCTAAATCTTCATGAAAATCACAAAATGTCCTTCAAGCACCTAGACACTCAATTTTGACCAAGGCTAGAGGAAAAAAGACTAATTAGAAATCAAAGGCCATGATCTCCTCAGGAAAGAAGTATCCAGGAGAATGATATTCTGTCTCAAGTTCTCAGCTCGTCCCCTGGCATCTAGGTAGATTCTGGACACAAAGCATATAGCAGATAGCACTTCCTCCTGGACGGAACTTCAATCCCACTCTTCAGATCTGCTTTCCCCCGCACACTTTTCTAATATATCTTGTTCACCTTCCTCAATCCCTCTTATCCACCAGGTCCTCTAAGGTACTGAACCCCTTTTATTTTCTATTAAGTCATTGTTTCCCTTTGAGTAAAAATTTTCCTCCACTTGAAATAACATCAAATGACATCAAAATCACCAGCAATTTCAGTGTTATTATCTGTGAGCCGTATTATGAAGTTCCTCAAAAGTAATTTCTTTTAATTGGTGGTGCTAAAAAAAAAATTCAGATGATCCAGTTATTGAGACACAAATCCTAACTTTCTAGTTGTCATCTCTGAACTCAGTCACAAAAGCTTTGACTAACATTTTTGAACACAAGTCAATTTCATTTTCCTTCCCTAATTAAAATGCTACCTCACTTCATAGAATGTGGTAAAAACAATCACTAGTGTTTCAGACACTTGATCGACATAGGGAAATACACTTGAAAATTAGAGCAAAGATTTTTCACTTTGAGCATTTGAGTGGCAGGACCAGGAATTTTCTTTTCTCTACTAGAAGAAAGATAATTCTTAGCTGAAGCTGACCTAAGTTGAGGCTCCCCACAGAGAACAGTGAGACTCTTGTGCTAGGTGTAGGTTGTACACAATTTTTAAAATCTCCAATTCATCTTGATTTATAAAAGTGTAACAGCAACAGAATGCCCAGGATTGGAAAGATATGCAGATTAAGTAATTACAAAAGAGCTTTAGACAATTTTTATTCTCTGCCTTGTCCTCTTTGTTATGAATTTTAACATAATAGCCTTCTCCCATAAAATTTCACTTAAAAGATGGAGTTTGCTTTGCACATTGGAGCTCCTCCTTAGAAAGGTGTTCTGGAACTAGGAGGCAGAATGCTAATGCCAGAGTTGCTATGGTAAGCAATCTTTTCTATTGATCAGAAGGATAAATAGTTGCACGAATACCTAAGTCAATAGATGAGGTGACTGAACAGAATACAATGAGATCTTTTAGCACCTAAATATAGGCTTGAGCCAGCAGATAAAGTTTCACTGTAAAATTCTAATATAATTATAGATGCTTCAATAAACTTTGTGTTCGCCTTTTGAAGCTGATTGTTGATATTTTTTTCAAGGTTTTTGCATAACCCTGTAACAATTGTTTAAAAAAATTCAGCAAGATAAAGGCAGGTGAAGAAAAAAAAACTGCTGATTTTCATAACTGGGAGAAGGAGCTTTCAGATTTAGACCCTAATTAATGAATGCTTAATGTGCCAGAAATATATAATGAACATTAAACAACAACAGTAAAGTAGGTATGCACTTTTGGAAACAAGAACATGATCTTTTCTTCAGAAGCACACGATCTGAAAAAGAGCTTTGCTTCATTTCTTGAGAAGCATAGACTTCTGTATCATGTCCCTCTGTCCTCTCACATCTGGGTGCTAAGGGACTTTATCCTCATTGACCACATCCACAGGTGTCTACCCTTGCCTTTTGGTGGATACAACTAATGGGAGATACATACGACTGGGGCTCAGACCTGGGAAAGCAGAGACTGCCTCCCCCTCCTGCCAGGCTGCTACAAGTTCCCTGAGATTTCCCACCTGCTGCTACAACGTCTCACGGCTGGCTGGTTTCCTCCCCTCTTCCCTTTCACCAAAGATTGATAAAGAGCCTCTCACTCTTGCTCACCCTATGGTCTCCAACCCCTTCCCTGTTCCTCTTACCCCTGCTAACAACTTGGTAAACATGTTTCTTTAATTTGCCTCAATTTTCCACTGAGATATTCAGTTGATTATTTCTAGGTCCATAATTACAACTCTAGAGAGTCCATTTGCCATTAAGATGAAATGATACATGAGAAAGCATAACTATTTACTTAAACACATTTTAAGCACATATTGTACTACGTATTTATGCCAATGGGCTGTTTCAATACTAAATTTGCCAGTTCTCTGTTAATATAATTTATAAGGTTAAAACCATTCACGTTCTTGCATTCCTTTGAATAGCTTTGCTTCATAAGGTACATTATATCTATATCCTGTTCCCTATATATTTTCCGTATTTCCTCTGCACAAGTCTATGAAGGAAACTTTCTGACTGTATTCTGTACTTACCTAGGGACAAAAACAGACAGCTGGAAAAAACATGGAATCTTAGCCTGCTATTAAACAAGGTGCTGTATTGAAGTCTCCCCTGGGTAGTTCATCTTTCCTTTCTCTGGGTTATTTCTAATACCTATGCCCTTCAGAGGTGTCCCCATCTCGATTTGTTCTGGGTAATCTGGAGGCTCTTGGCTAAAGCTACTGGTAGTGGCCAATTGTGCCTTGTAAGCAGACTAAGCAAAAAAAGATGTTTGGTACCATTCAACTCAGGTCTTACTTTATCTTGGAGCCATAAAGAATGATGAGCTGCCAGGTGTGGTGGCACACACCTGTAGTCCCAGCCTCTGAATGGATGAGTCAGGAAGATTTCAAGATTAAATTCAGCATGAGTAACTTAGTGAATTAGCAAAACCCTGTCTCAAAATTTTAAAAAGGGGTTAAGGATATACCTCAGTGAGAAGGTCCTGGCTTTAATCCACAGTGTCATGTACATGTGCACGTGCATACACACCCAAAGATGATGTGTGGCTTTTAGACAGAAGTGGCAACATCTTTTTCTGTTTCTTTTTGCCTGCTATTCCCAAAAGTTCTCTTGTCCTTCAAATGCTAAAATCCCAATATTCTGCCTCCTCCCAGAGAGGCAGGTATACACCCATCAGGACAAAAGCAATGTCATTTGTGGCCTGCTAGAGCACCCAACTTATTGGCATAAAGTCTTCAACAATACCTAACCTTCCCTAAAAGTCCTTGAGTGCCTAAGAGTAAAGCAATTTTCCAAGCTACAGGTATCCCCGGAAGAACATTGAGCAGTGAGGTATTCAGATGCCTTCCCTGTGCATGACAGTGTTGGTGGCAGGAACCCCTTCTCTTACCTACACCCGTGTGATGCACTGCATATCCACATTCAGGGTGCTGAAGATAGTGCAGCTTTCAAAATGGTGTAAGTTCAGTCAATGACTAGCTTTGTCTCAGAGAGAAATGGGTTTAATAAATTTTAAATGGAAAAATCACAAGGTTATAAGTGAGGTATGGTTGCATACCCCTATGACTAGGTCCATATCACCCTCTGATCAAATTTAAAAATAAACTCTTTAAATAGAAGCAGAAAGTATCAGCTGAAGTTGAATATACATAAATCCTGTGACCTAATGATTCCACTCGTAAGTGCTTACCCAACAGACATGTACACGAGTTTAACAAAAGGTACACTGTAGAAGGTTCACAGAATTATTTCTAATACCTAAAAGCTATAAGGTTGCTGATTGATCATATCAGTATTGACTTTGTAAATACCAAAATGCTACACAGCATGAAAACTAATCACCTATATCTGTATGAAAATATATAGATGAATCTCACATACTGCTTTGTAAAAGAAGCAGTAGGTGAGCACATACTCTGTGATTCAATTTACTGAAAGCTACTAGGTTAACTGAAGCCTGGGGAATGGTTATCTTTCAGGATACAATGCTGGCAGAGGAAGCTGAGACAGGGCTTCCATTGCACTGGTAACGTTGCATTTCCTGATTGGGGTAAGCTAACAGTCCAGAGTATTTTCACACAGTTAGCATGTCTTGTACAAAGAAAAGGTGGGTAAACAAAAAACTGATTTATCACAGAATCACCAATCTATGGCCCCAGAGCCTTTAATCTTCTCTCGGAATAGGGACAGAGATGGATTAATGGGTATCTATGCAGCCAGCTTTCTGAGGCATCATTTTATAAGAAATTTTAAGGTCTGCCTGGGATAGAAGATCTAGAAAATTGTGCTTGACATACTTTGCTTCCAGAGATGGCCTTGCACACTTTAAATGGTCTTTTGACAATTGGTTAAATTTGCTAAAATATCCTAGGAAATGATTGTGAAGACTTTGGACACATGTTGTTCAAAGATAGTAGTTGGTAAAACACTGTGGCCATGAAGCCTTAGTGAGCCTTCTGGAAGCTTGGCTAACCATTCAGGAACTACTCTCCCTCCTCTCCTTTACTCTGTGGACAGAGAATGTGTGCAGGCATTGGTGTTGAGTGCTGCCATGCCACCTGCTTTGGCTAACAGAATGTTAGCAGACCTACTAAATCATCATGTGCATTTATACAGAGAGCATGAACTGATTGTCTAGCGATGCAAACAACAGCAAGAGGTAGAACAATAAATACAAAACAAAGCTACTCTTATTTCGGTTTGATAGGCTGAGACTCCAGATTCTTCATTTTTAACAAGCTCCCAGGAGGTGCTGATGAGACCAGGTAGACATAAGGAGCTGTGTGGTAACATCCTCATCTTTAGCACACAAACTGTCACGCTGTCCTGGGAGATTGTTTGGGAACCAAGTCAAATGCTGTGTCAAAGCTGCTTAATATGATGCTCAATGAACCGTCATGTCTTTTATTACTTACTGCTTTGTCTCAGACCATAAAAGAAGAAAGCATGCACGTGTGGTGATGTTTCATATAAAGAATTTATGATATGGAATGAGAGGATTTGAGTTCAGTCTCATCTCTGTCATTTGCTAGTTGTGCAAACTTGATAAGTCATTTAACCTCTGCAGGTTAGCAATGATAATTATGTGACCTGGAGAGGATCACCTGACCGGAGCCACAGCCTTTGTTGAGAGAGGGCAATGTGGCAGAGAAGAGGCTGGGAATAAACAGCACAGTCACCTCCCCTGCACCGTCTAATGACTTGTGTTTTGATGGTCCCAGTACACTGAACCCTATCAGAAGCCAGGAGAAGAAAGCTACTGAAGACGTCCAGAGAAGCTGGCACTTCCAAGACCTGGAACACAGTGGAGAAGGGCTGAGCACTGGTTTGAAAAGGTGGAGGATGGCATCTACAATACTTCTTCCTCATGGGCACCTCCTGGTCACACTGACTGCTGAGGCTCTTACGGCAATAGGAAAGAGTATCATTAAAGATACTCCAGTGTCCTACCTGATCTGGGCACTGAGAAATCGCTGAAATGCACACTACTCCTGGGCTGTTCTCCACTCTTCACTCTATCCAGCCTCCTTGCTTTCTCTCAAAACCAAGCACATATCTGCTCCAGGGCCTTTGAACATGATGTTTCTCATTATTACCATTTTTAACCCTGACATCTTATCTGTGTAGCTCACCTCACTTCCTCCCTCCCTGTTCCCATTCTTCTGTCTTCCTCTTCTTTCTCCTTTGCCCCTTTGTCTTTTCCTTCCCCTTCTCCTTCTCCTTGTTCTTTACTTTTGCTGTGGTGCTGGGGACTGAAGCCAGGGCCTTCACACTGAGCTACATTCCCAGCACTTGTTTATTTTGAGGCAAGGTTTTGGTAAGCCCTTATGTTGCCAAAGCTGGACTGAGACACGCTACCATTCTGCCTTGGCCTCCCACAGTGCTGAGGGTGTGTGGGGCAGGCTTCATGACTTTATTTTATCTTAGCTGATTCATCTCATCAGATTTACTTGAGTTCTGATTTTGAGTATCGTTCTCACCCAAGCACAGCAATTCTGTCCTTTTACTCTGCTTTAGTTTTGTACATTTGTATTAAGTACCTTTTGTTGTTTGCATATTTTCTGATTTCACCATGTAAATTGAAGACTATTGGTTAAAGGACTTTGCCCTTTAATTCCCTGATGCATCCTCCATGGACACACAGTAGTTGTTTCTTGATGGCACTGGGTGGATAGATGAGAAATGCTGTGCCATGAATCCTATCTGATTTGTAGGCACACATGTGTCATCATGTTTGCTATGTTGGTTATCAACATTAAGGTTTCATCAGAAGATATGCTGATATGTTTATGTTCACTCATGCATCCAATATTTACTGGCCAATATCCACCTGCTAAGCACTCATTTTAGGGGTACATTAGGGAATGTTCCGGGTTGGGATTCTTGAGAAATAAACTCTGAGATGGAGGTTAGTGGGGCGGAGAGTTTTGGGAAGTGTTCTTTGTATTTACACCTGAGAAGGTGGAGGGAACTGATCCATGCACAGATGCAGCAAAGGTCTCAGCTCACCCACATGCAGTTGTGAAACTCAGATGCCTCTCAGAGCTGTTCAGAAGCTGGCCTATGCAACTTTGCCCCCACCAGCCCCTGGACCTGGATGTCCCTAAGGAAGAGCATGACATAAGCAGCAGAGAATGAGTCCTAGAAACTTCACAGAGCTGTCAGGGAACAACATGAACAGAAATCTGGTCTTTAAAGAGCTTACATGCTGCTGGGGTGGGGAACAGCCAGTGAGGAACAAACACAGTACATTATCTCATTGGTATAGTGCTAAGTGCCAGTCAGAAGGCTGTACACAGCCACGCACCATGCAGGGAAACTGAGCACCAGCACAGGGCAGAATTAAAAAGGGAGTGGGTGGACTTTATTGATCAGGTGCAGTTTGTTCAAAAACCTGAAGGAGGTGAGAAAAGTAACCAAGCAGAAATGGACCTAAGAGATAAGAATTTTATTCAAGAAGAACAACTTTTGAAATGGTCCTGGAGTAGGAATAGACTTAGTTTATACACAGCCCCCAACTCATAAGATCCTTGAGAAAGACAAGAAGGTAAAGCTCAACAAAAAGGCCAGCACAAAAGAAAAGAATGGTGAACTGGAATGGTGGTATCCATGTGTAATCTCAGAATTCTGGGATGCTGTGGCAGGAGAATTTAACTGCAGCTTGGGAAATTTAGTGACCTTATCTCAAATAAAAGGTAAAAAAGGGTTAGGGATATAGCTCAATACCAAGGTGTTGGGTTAATCCCCTGGAAATAAAGTGAAAGAAGAAAGAAGGGAAGGAAAGAAGAAGAAAATAACAGAAAGAAAAAAAGAAGGGAAGGACAAAAGGAAAGAGGGAGAGAGGGAGAGAAGGAAGGAAGAAAGAAAGAAAATTGTGACCCATGAGCTTTAGATCCCCTACCAGAAAAAGATAAAATATTCCATTTTTCTTCACATTTTCCCTCCGTGAAATTTTAAAAGCAGTTTTTCTAATTCAAGCTACCCTTGGGGTGCTCTGCGGAATCTGAGTGGAGCAGATTTGGTCTTTGTCTTCACATTTAGAGGGAGATTGAGTACTTTTAAAATAAACAAACAAACAAGCAAGCACACATGACCGCTCTTTTGGCTGACATCTGCTGGTCTTTGGCCCATTCCCCTACCCCACCCCACCCCGGCCCTTTAAGTGTTCTTTAAGAGCCACCACTCAGAAAGCAAAGGCCATCTTCCTTGGGAGCAGGAATCCTCAAGAGCAATGGCATGTGTCCTACTGTTTTGAGTACAACGGATACAGTTATTCTTAACGGCTGTATTCACACTTTGTTCACAGGACGCCTGAGTAAGTGTGGCTTTGCCCGGCTTTATCTTTGCAGTTGGCGAAGTGCTGCCAAGCTGGAATTTGTGGCTGAGCTGAGCATCCATGTGTGTATCTGGCAAACAACCCAAGTTGGAAGGAATCCTTTCTCACATTCGCGAACGAAGTGCAGCCAGCCTCTGAGGCAAGGGCCTCTCTTGTGTGACTGAGAGCATGGCGAGTGTGCTCACGAGAAGAGTGGGTGTTTTCTCCGCGAGGACAGTGATGGATGAATGCAGAGACTGCTTCCTGCAGCTGCCCTTGGAACAAGAGATGGAGTCTGAATGGGGTGCAATTAAAACCTGTTTACTGGGAATCTGGGTGTACGTTTAGGCAGGTTGTTTCAAGATTTTTAAAGGAAAGCCTCATGAGTCTACTCGGTTTTTAAAATGGATGTTGTGTGTACTTCTGGGGGGCAGGGTGCATTTTGAAAGTGAGCAGGAAAACCATCGGGCTTTTGTGCATGTAGAATCACCAGCGCCTTGTGTTTAGTGAGGATCACATTTTTCAGAGCCCAGAGGCTAAAGTGCTTCCTATATGTTAAGTGCATGGCTCCTGCCTTACCGTTCTGCATTCTTTTGGCCCCTGGCTGCTACTTTTACTATTTTTTAAAAAGCCATCCTTTACAGGATTGTTTTACAGATTTTTTACACAGGGAAAGAATCAACAGCTTTAAGGTACACAGTGCAGTTCAGCTTAATTAAGTGTATACTCTTCAAAGATAATATTACAGTTCAAGGTCATTGAATCCTCGGTCCCTGGGGCCCCGTTTGGGCATTGGTTCAACAGAACTTAAGAGTCTGTGAGGTCTCACTATTAATTTAATTACATCACTTATGACTGGAGGGAAAAACACAAAACTACAACATGCCAGTGATCTCAACTCCCAGTGATTCATAATGCTGCTTTGAATCTGGGCTCTGTTCTTATTCTTGTTCCTCGCACTGGTGCTCATAGTGATATACCAGATAGGGCATGGCAAAACCTAGGCGAGGGGGGAGCGGACCACCGAGCAAGACCTGTCAATTACAAGATCCCAGGGCTCTGCGAAGACCCCATGGGAGGAAAGGCTTGCGAACTCTCGCGAGACAAGAAGGCAAAAGATAGGAGAACAGTGGCCGCTGCAGCTTGTGTTTGCACCCAACTCCCGCCACCTTTCTTAGATGTGACCTGTATTTTATTTTTGCTTTTATTCTCCCTCTTTGTTCGACCCGAGTCTTTTCTGCAGAGCTGGGGTTTTTTTTCCACATCTATTTTCTCAGCACTTTTCAGATAAACTTCTTGGCGCCGTCACTGTACTTTTGATTGGGGAGCCGTTTCTAAAGAAGCTACCCTGTAACAATAGAAGCTGCCTTCTGCCTCTGCTCTCTGCCTAGCCTGGGTGTTTCATTTAAAATGAATCCGACACTACATGACATTTTTGTTTCTGGCTTGACACACTATTCAGCAGAATATTTTCAAAGCTCATTCTAGTTGCAGCCTGAAAACATCAAACTTGTCACCACAATTTGGAGCTTGATACAGTCCCACCAACAATGTATGTGAATTCTCAAGTCCCCACACTCCTACCAACACTTGCTATTTTCTGCTCAATTATTATGACTGGTGTTCCAGTGAGTATTCAGGGTTATTCCATGATTTTCATGTGTGAGTCCTTAATGACCAATTAACATGAGTAACTTTTCATGTGCTTGTGGCCATTTGTGTAGCTTCTGTGGTACAAGGTCTATTCGAGACCACTGTGCTCTTAAAAACTATTTTTTTGTGTGTGGCTGTGTTATAAAAGTTTTCTAAACAACATAAATACTAAACTGCACCAGCTATATAATATGAAAATCTTTTTATGCTGTAAATTTTCTTCTCATTATGTTGATAATGTCTTTAAAGACACAGAAGTTTTAATTTTTAAGAGTCCAATTTACTTAATTTTTTCTTGTGTTGTTGACCCTTTGTATGTTTCTAGGATTTTGTCCATTTCATATGATACTTAATTTGTTGGTTATATAGTCCCTCATAATACTGATTTATGATCTTTTTAAAATCTATAAGGTGGTAATAAGGCTCACAACTTTACTCCTGATTTTAGTAATTTGAATCTTCTTTCATATTTTATCACATGAGTGTAGCCTAAACTTTGTGACTTTTGCTGGTCTTTATAAAAAGACAATCTTTAGTCTTGTTTATCCTTTTGTATTTGAGTTTTCTGTTCTATTCATTGTAGCTCTATTCTTTTTACCTTTCTGTTGTTTTATATTTAAATGGATGTTTCTTTTGTTCTAAATTGAGCTTTTTAAGCAGCATAACGTGAATGATTTTTAATAGAATATATTCCACCAGTTTTTTGCTTTTAATTCACTAATTTAATGTATTCAACAGCAAGAACTGAACTCAACAATCCTGAAACTCTGGTGTCAAGTCAAACACTTGCAGTGCCCAAAGGAGTGATTGGTGAAGACAAGCTGGTAAATTTAAGTAAGTTTCAGTGTTTTTGCATGGCAACTACCATCTCCCATTCTTCCATCCCCCTGGAGAATAACCACAGGTCAATGACCTCTGTTCCTTGTGCAGGTTTTTGGTGTCAGGATGGAAAATGAGAAACTTGATCTCTAAAAGCTGGGAATGTGTGTTTTGATTTGCTTGGTGGACCACTGAGAAACACCAAAAAATCTGCTCCTTATTTAAAAACCATTGGGCCAAAAAGTAGCTTCCCAGACAGCTTTTATAGAAGGCATTAAAAACAGAGTTCTGCTCAAGAAGATTCAGCCAGGTGCTCTGTTACTGCTGTGGTCAGCCAGAGACAGGACAAAGTTTTCTTGACTGTCTCAATTCAATGACAGAGAGAGGAAAAAGTATGTGTCTGTCAGATTTTAGAGTTTCAGAATAGTTGAGTCTAGTCACTTGTGCTAGCTCAACCAGTGTTTTGGCAGAGAGGTAGAGAGAATGATTTCTGGAGTTTTCTTAGGTAGATTGATTTTTTGCATACACAGTTGAATGTCTTGGTTAATTTTAGAAAAAAAATTACCTTATTTACAATATCATATTATCTATCCATACAACATATAGTTATCCTTTTATTCAGGTCTTTGTCCAAGTGTTTATACAGAGTTTATATTTTTATACAATACTTATAAAATTATCTTGATATTTGTTCTTTTCTATTTTGTATTTGTGAAATATTAATATTAGCTTTTATACTATTATTGCTGGTTGCATTCGTTTTCTTTATTATGATACTTAAACTGTTATTACTATATGAGAAAACTACATTTGATTATTTTGTGATTAATGGCACTAATGAATTCTCTCACTAATTCTAATTGTTGCTGCTTTTCTTAAGATTTCTCAAATATATAATCA